>OZ007561.1:73413205-73750705 GCA_963931875.1 Pollenia griseotomentosa | reverse complement strand
GTTATCAATATACAGCCTTCCACAAAATGTGGGCGGGATTGAACAAGTGGGCGTGGTACCTCCCGTGCAAAAAATATCAAAAATTGTATAAAACCCTGCTTTTTTGGACTGTCATATGACCTCTGGTTACGCGTTATATATCAAAAGATCGGAAATTTTTAGTAGAACATATTTTCTGAAAATTTCGGAAAAATCGGTTCAGATACAAAAAAGTTATGACCAAAATATAATTTTTTTTTTGGAAAATACCCATTTTCGGACACAATAGATCTTCCCGAGTCCAAGGTTTATAACTCAAGTAAATGGTAAATTAAAAACACGACAACAATAAAGAGCGTTAAATATTTCATACAAAATTATGAAAACTAGAAGCCAATAACGCGTTTATTATATTTTTGAATAGTTGTCAACATTTCTGTTGGCTAAAATAAAAATCAAACAAAAATATTAATTGAATCAGTAAAAAAATTTGTAGAAATTAAAAAAAATTTCAAACAAGCGTTTGTTTGAAAATAATTCAGCAATAATTTTTTCTGCATGCATGTTGATTTCAAGTGGATTCTCAAATTGGAAATATTTTAATCCTATTTAGAAATGAGTTATTATACTAACATGGATAAAGCAGGTTGCATAGTTGGGCTTAGGTTATCAACCTAATCACATGTGGCCCCTTTTTAAGTTGAAAACTTTAAACCGTTTATAGAATTATCAAAAGTAATTTTTGGGAATACAAAATTTTAATTTAAAAGATTTTGTTATTTGTGCTTAATTCCCAGTTTTTATTCTTGATAAAAACACTTGAAATTTATTGTTGATGGGATATGGAAATGCGCAAAGAATTTCACTGGTTGCTTGGGCCAGATCATCAGGAAACTTCATCCATAAAGATTTTAGAAAAACTAAAGATATTAAACCAAATAAAACTGTTAAGCGTATAAGAATCATAAGCAAAAAAACATACCTGGCCTGGCCTAAAAAAACATATGTACCTGGCAACATGCTTTTGCAAGTTGTTTTTTTGCATTTTGTTTTTTCTTAACCTACTTACAACTACAATAAATGTTGGAAGAATTCCAATCAATTGTAGTAGGGAATGTAAGGAGAGATAAACACACTATTTATTGTTGATGTTTTTGTTTTTGTTTAAACTTTGATATTGTTACAAGTGGAACTGTTGCTTATGATTCTTATACGCTTAACAGTTTTATTTGGTTTAATATCTTTAGTTTTTCTAAAATCTTTATGGATGAAGTTTCCTGATGATCTGGCCCAAGCAACCAGTGAAATGGGCATAGGAATAGCTTATCCCATCAACAATAAATTTCAAGTGTTTTTATCAAGAATAAAAACTGGGAATTAAGCACGAATAACAAAATCCGTTTATAGAATTTTTAAAAGTTAGACTACTTTTTCCCCTACCTTATATGCTCGTAAGTACAATGGAATATTTGATATCTGGCTTTGCTCTCGCATGCTTGCAAAAAGTGAAGTACAGATTTATTGTTATTATTTTTATACCCTTTACCGAAGCTAAAATGGTATATTCAAGTTTGTCATCCCGTTTGTAATTTTTTACAATATTGACCTAAGACCCTATAAATTATATATATTTTGGGTCCTTATGAGTAGCGAAGTTAATTTAACGGGTACGTCTGTCCGTGTTTATGTTGAAATGGGTTTTGCGAAGACCTCAGAAATGATGGGGACTAGGTTGTTATAAATTTATCTTACATATACCACGGTTAAGCTTGCTATTGAAATGCAGCCAGATCAGTTAAAAAATGACGGAGATATGGGCAAAAAACCACGACTGCATCTAATTTTGAAAATGTGGCTGGGGTTGGAGAAGAGGGCATGGCACAAAATAGATTTATTTATATCTAAAGAACGGTTAGAGTAAAAT
The DNA here is from genome assembly GCA_963931875.1 of Pollenia griseotomentosa. Classification (NCBI taxonomy): domain Eukaryota; kingdom Metazoa; phylum Arthropoda; class Insecta; order Diptera; family Polleniidae; genus Pollenia; species Pollenia griseotomentosa. Next base: position 73,748,802 of record OZ007561.1, on the reverse strand, counting down.
TGTCCAAATTTGGTACACATAGCTGGGTTATCAATTCACTCCTTATTGGGCTAGATTGTAGAAATGGGAGTGGCACCTCCCATATAATAAAAATTGATTTCTATATACTTTGAAAAATCGTAGCGGTAAAAGTTTCCAAATTTGGTAGAAATAGTGTCAGTGTCAACGCACTAGAGCTGGCAAAAAGTGGGCGTATTTTTAGAACTATCGGGGCAAAAAATATTTGGCACACATATCTGGGTTGCCAATACACAAAATCCGTAAAAAGATGGGTTGTTATTGGGTAAGTGGGCAATGCACCTCCCATACAAATACAAAACAGATCAGTTACAGTAAATGTTAAGAAATTTAGTAGAAGTCATCGAAAAAATGCGAGCGGTATTTATGTATCTTTCTGTTATCGCACCATTCTGAAAAGTATATAAGATTCGACATAGCCGAGTATTGCACTTTTACTTGTTTCTTTTTAAATCCTGTACAATATGTACCGAAAAATTATAACAGTAACACAACAGAGTAGAGTGAAGCAGAAAAGAGAGTTATGCAGATGAACACCAGCTGTTATTGGGTGTTAGCGTGTGAAATACAAATAAGTTACACAGTAAACATATAAAAAAATAACAATTTAAACTAAAAAACAGTAAAAATATAATACGAAATAAAAACATAAAAACACATCGATACATACCCATATACATTGTTATATACATGTTTATAATGTACATACATAAGTAGTACTAAAATTATTTTAAAAAACGTAAAAGTAAATATAAAAAAAAAAAATAACAAGATTTATTTCTACTTACGAAAAAGAAGATAGGACTAGAGAATTATACTACCACATCGTCTTTATCATCGTAAGTCATCCTTGGCAAGTACATAACAACAATTTTAGCAACAGTTGGCAACATAATACTCATTTACACACTCACACATTCTTTATAAAATGCCGCTGTCATTCCATAAATATAAAAAAGCTTCAAATGAAATGATTATAAAAACTTAATCCTTAAAAACACTCACACACACTTACATCATCATGAAGTTGTGTGTTTTTTTCTAGGTAATTGTATTTTGTGTGAAATGATCTGATGAGATGTTTCAAGATAATTCAAATGAAATAAATTATATGTATATAATTTCATTAAACACTGGATCACAACATGTCCTACCTACTACATTACACGAATATTGTGGACTTTGTTTTAGAAGCAAGATTTGGGATAAGATAAACCAAAGTGGTGAATGAAGGTATTCTAAGGGCTAATAAATAAGTGCAAGTTAAACTCTCTTTTTGGCTTAAAATGTGTTAAAACCAACAAATCTATAGATCACTAAACATATAAACCATCTTCAAACGCATAAAATTGGGCGTTTAAACTACCAATACAGACCATATGAACTTGACATGTTATTTTTTAAGCTACATATAATACATGTGATACAGATTTACTGCTGTTGAGTTTAAACTACATATAAATTCAAGTTTAGTTCAACTAAACCAGCGTTTTAACGTTCACTGATTTATTAGCCATAAGTTGATTAATCCGTGTGAAACTGGTTTAATATTAATCTAAGACACCATAAAGTATGTATACACATACATACAATTATGAATTTTGGCTTCTTGAGAAATTCAAAGTCGATTGGTCCGAGTCCCTCCGTCTGTCCGTCTTTTGAAACCAGACTCAATATTGGTGTCAAATTGTTTATAGCTATCCTAAGCAGTTTGGGATTTAAATTCAGCTAACAAAACTAACTAAACTTAGCTGAACTAACAAAAAAGCGAATCATAAATGACATATCAAATAGATTCGCGGCTGGTGTACCACCTTCTCCCAACATTAAAGTCTTTAATGATCAAAAAATATGAGCATATTCTGATTTTTTTAATCGCTCTTGTAACGAACCTAAGCCTGTGAAGGCCCTAATTCCCAAGGAATGGTGCTACGTACACTCGTGCTCATGGAAAATGGGGTGATTATTGTCCCTATCGAATTAGTAACGTAAGTTGCACAGTTATTAAAATTAGTTAGCTATCATGCCAAACCGACAAGTGGAAACTAAAAAAGTTTTAACAAGCCCAACTATGATCTATCTATTAATGAACCTTAACCTTACATGAAATAAGACTTTACACAAATTAACAATTCACTTAAAATTACGTTTATTCCAAATATAAACCCAAAAGTTGTCATATTAAGCAAAAATTAATTACAACTAAAAACATTAATGTTATTAACACTAAACGATTATGTTATTAAATATAAATAATAATAGGTCTGTCTGCGTACTTTTCCAGTAGCAAATACTCAGTAAATTTTTTTGGGAGAGTAAGACCAATTTTACTCTGTCGGCTGAAAATATCTCAAAAAGTACGCAGACAGAATCCAGTGAAATCTTGCAAGAAAACAGCTGATCGGTGTGTAGGCAATTGAAATGACAAAACAAAATTTAGCAAAATAGCGACTTTTGGGAATTTAAAAACCGGGAAACAAAAATACCCAAATAATGGGATTTACCGAATGAAATCAAAAAGTTAGCGTCGAATTTAGGAATTTAAAAGGGGAAGTATAAATATTAAATATTTTTAACAAAAATACAAAAAATAGTTTAAAAAAAATTAACTTTTTGGAACAAAATGAGCGATGCGTGCAAAAAATCGTTCGTTCCGTTCCCGAGATTTCTGGGTTCGATTTTTTGCAGAATATATACAGTTTGGCTGAGTTCCAAAACATCAATATACTTTGCAGCACAAGTCAAAAATGTATATTCAAGTTTAATAATGCACAGCTTTTGTATTATGTTCTCATTAAATACTTTTTTGGTGCACATTGGGACAAATAGAATTGTAATAACCTACACGGTTGCATTGTAGCATCCATTTAAAAAAGATAGTTGCTTTGCAACCGACGTTTTGGAACTCAGCCTTTATACCGTGCAAAAGCTTGTGTTCCAATGTATAAATCAGTAAAGCGTTGTACTGACCATTTTGGATGCACCCAAATATCTCGGGAACTAACCGAACGATTTTTTGCACGCATTGCTTATTTTGTTCCTAAATGTGTATTTTTTTATTTGTGCTAACTATTTTTTGTATTTTTATTAAAAATATTAGTTATTTTTACTTCCCCATTTTAAATGCCCAAATTCGACGCTAACTTTTTTTACTTTTGGAAATCCCCCTAAATTCCTAAATTCGACGCTAACTTTTTGTTGTTATTCTGCAAAAGACCATAATTTGGGTATTTTGTTTTCCCGGTTTTTATATTCCCAAATTCGACGCTATTTCGTCGACGCTATCTTGGCACACGTAATAAAAACAGCTGTTCAAACTAGTTGCAAAATCTTGCAAGAGGAAATTTCTCCAGTAACATTTTGTAAGTTCTCTAACTTCCAACTGTCAAAAAATTCTCCTTTTGGCTCTCTCGCTGCAAGAGACTTGGAGTACACAGACAACATTTTGTAATATTTTGCAACATTTTTCACAAAATGATGCAAAATATGTGTACGCAGACAGACCTAATAATGAATGAATTTACATAGTATGTTATTAACAGAAAAGTAAAAAAAAAAATAATAAAATAAAATATAACCGTGTTTTTTTTTGTAGAGTGAACATTTATATATAAAAAAAAAATAATTAACTCACCAATTTTTTCATCCCACGAAGACTGACAGGCCTGCTGTCTCTCGGAATTTTAAGTTCTTTGATCGTTAGAGTTTAATGTAAATATCAGTGATGCCATTTGGATACGAAAGATACATAAAGGGTGGTTAAATTTCAAGGGCCGATGTTGATTTTGAATAAAACACAAACTATTTAGGAAATTATTGTAATTTTATTTTATTATGCTATATATTGGTATTACTCAATTATGTATGGAACAAAATATCGGCCAAATGGGCGCCGCGACCACGGCGGCACACCTCCATCCGATGGTCCAAATTTTCGATGACCCTGAGGCATAATGGAGGTTCTATGCCGTTAATGTGCCGAATTATCTCATCCTTTAGCTCTTGAATTGTTGCTGGCTTATCGACGTACACCTTTTCTTTCAAATAACCCCAAAGAAAAAAGTCCAACGGTGTCAAATCACATGATCTTGGCGGCCAATTGGCATCGCCATTACGTGAGATAACACGGCCATTGAATTTGTTGCGCAAAAGAGCCATTGTTTCGTTAGCTGTGTGGCAAGTGGCACCGTCCTCCTGAAACCACATATCGTCCACATCCATATCTTCCAATTCGGGCCATAAAAAGTTCGTTATCATCTCACGATAGCGAACACCATTCACAGTAACTGCCTGACCGGCCTCATTTTGGAAAAAATACGGCCCGATGATGCCGCCAGCCCATAAACCGCACCAAACAGTCACTCTTTGTGGGTGCATTGGTTTTTCGACAATCACTCTTGGATTATTATTCGCCCAAATGCGGAAATTCTGCTTATCGACAAATCCACTGAGGTGAAAATGTGCCTCATCACTGAAGATGATTTTCTTCGAAATTTATCATCCATTGTCATAATAAGTCTGGATAACTTAAACACGTTGCTGGATTGTGTATCTCTCCATGGTTCAAATTGAGTAAGTCTGAAATAGAGAAATGTCAAATAAAATTCGGAAAAAAACTTGGCGTTTAGGTGTGGTTCACATTCAACATCGGCCCTTACAATTTAACCACCCTTTATTTCGTATATTTTGATGACTTCAGGTACCATGTATAATCTTGTCATTTTTCGTATCTTTTGAATGTGTACGCAAAATGTACAGAAAAAAATATTAAAGTTTCCGTTTCTGACAAAGTTTTTTAAAGTTATCATTTGGTTATGAACACTTAAAAACAGTGTTTTTAAAACCGTGACAACCAAGGTGAATACTGCTTCTGTTGTCAAAAATGTTGCTTGTAAAAAATAAATGGTTTGTTTACATAAAAGACTATTTTGTATACAAACTTTGACAAGTCGACCACCGAAAAAAAAACCACCATATGTTAATTTGACCCCACCTTCTAGTTAATTCGGCGTGGTGACAAGTTTTTCTGTCATCTGCTTATTCTTGGGTATGTCTGGTAAGATAAAGTTTTAGAAGAAAACAAAAACGATCTTTACAGTTAATAATTTATAATAGGATCCACATAAATCGATGATTACTAATAGTGCGAAGTTGTTTAAAGGAAATATGAACATCTTTTTTTGTTTTCAGGAAATTTATATAAACTTTTTGATATAATCGTCTAATTCTAAACGCCTTATATCGTATATGTATTAATTTTTACAAAAATGAATTTGTTTTAAAACATCCAAAGATAGTTACATATAATTAATTTTAAAGTTTGCTTACTGTATTTTTAAAAATTACATTCAAAATGGATTTTCAAATTTTTTTCAAAATGTATCTTTTTGGAAACAAAAATTTATCTTTCTCGAAATTTTACTGACAACACTGGTAAATATTCACTCAGTTTTGTTGTGTGTGGTAATCAGTGTGACCCTTTTAGCATTTTGACTGCTAAATTTAGCATTATTTACTTTGATTTAGCAGCGAATTTTTCAAATTGCATTTAGCAAAATTTTTAGCATTTTTGTAATATTTTTTTAGCATTCTTTAGCATTTTTAAATCTTTTAAATTTTATATATTGCTATTTCACAACATAACTTAATAATTCTTTCAATCTCTATCATTGTATTTTGTCATTTATACGTCCATACAATTGTATAATAATAGCAACCCTGTAAACACCAAAAAAAAATTTTAGAAGAAATGGTAGATTTTACTACAGAAGAAATAAGGGTTTTGGAACAGCAGTGTAAAAAGCTGAATGCATGCGAACGGGTAAACCAAAGTTCAACTATTGAATTCTGGATAGGTGTTTATGAGTACAGAAACGCTTTAAAAGAAAATGCTTTCAAAGAGTTAGCTTCTTTTGTTATGAAGTTTTTGGTTTTTCCATTTAGGCTAGATAAGGAATGCTAAATAAATGTTGCAGAGATTTTATAATTACTCTTGATCGTATAAAAATGTGTAAAAAAAACAGATCATATACTAATGGCTTTTTGACCAACACTTTGGCAGTTAAGGAAAACTATTCATATAATGATATGTTTAATGTGTAATTAAATTTACTAAAAATGCTGTTGAATAGCCTTTTATGTTTTTAATGACAATTTTTGTTTTTACTTATATTTTGTATTTAGTAATATATATATATATATATATATATATATATATATATATGCATATCGTTACCTAAAACGCAAAAAGCCCTATTTAAAATTTTGAAAATTTTACTGGAGAAGCAAAAAACTATTTAAAATGATAAATTTATTAATCGCCTTAAACTGTTCATAATTTATTTTTCTTCTACTTTTCTTGTAAAACCTACCAATTGTTTTGACAGTTGACAATATTGCATATTTTGCAAACTGTAGGTTAGGGATTTAAGCGTTTATCATGTTATATTTTGTAGATAGGGCCTTTTTTTTTTTTTTTTTTTTTTTTTTTTTTTTTTTTTTTGTTAAAAAATCGCTAACTTTTGTCAATTAATATATAATTTATTCATTATAATGATACAATTATTTAATGGTGTTTTCTTTTCTACAAAAAAAATGTGACATTTTATTTTAAAAAATGCAATTTGGTGTCTGTTTCTTAAAAAGTTTGCTCCCGAAAAGGATGAGTTTTTTAGAATAAAACAAGCCACCCTTTTCGGGAGCAAAATTTTTAAGAAACAGACACCAAATTGCATTTTTTTAAAATAAAATGTCACATTTTTTTGTAGAAAAGAAAACACCATAAGAAAATTTAAAAAATGTTGCATTTTTAGCATTGTTTGAAGCCCTATTTAGCATCCAATTTTTTTTAGTTGTGGTCACACTGATGGCAATTTAACTTATAAAAAAATTAACAAAAAGAATTTAAATACATACAAATTGACAAATGTTAAATAGCATCATATAAAATTGAACAAATAAAACAAAAAATAAGTATATTAGTTTGACGGAAGGAGATAAAATTATTTTTAAATAAAGTATTGTAAATCCGGTTAGTTAGACATAATTTTCATTCTTAAAGTGACGATTAGGTTTTAAATGATTTGATTTGTTTACTGATTCACAAATGAAAGTGAACAAGATACTATCTGAATTGGAGTTAAAGAAATTGTTTTTAGGTGCCCATGGACTCAATTTAGATATTTTAAGCCGCAATAATGAACCAAAAAAAAAATGGCCTTCAGTTAAAAAAAATTTATGTTTATAGTTCCAGAATGGAGATATTTAAGATTTTTGCACTTTCTCCAAATTTTCGCTTCCCAATTTAGATCTAATTCAGGTCCTTGTGCTAAATCCAAATAATCAAGAGGACTCGTGCAGAAAATTAAAAATCCAAAATTGTATAATGCGCGGGATAAATGGTAAAAATGAAATTTCACTTATTATTATGTACGTTTGTAAAGCACAAATCAAAAATATTGAAATGTTTAATACAAATTAAAATTTTCAAATGATAAAAACAAACCAAATTTTCAATGGTAATGTGTTAACAAAACAAAAGTAAAAACAATACTTGGAAACTTGTCGTTAGAAAAGCCTCACACTCTCCAAAAAAGGACTTGAATAAGATTAAAAATTTCAAAAAATGCTAGATGGATTATAACCATAAAATACATAAAAGCAAAATAAATTAAGTTTTATTCTCGCTAAAGCTACGGTCAGACTTATCAAATATTTGACGAAAAAAAGGGACCAACAACTAAACTAAAAAATCATTTCGCTTAATATCAATATTTATTTTGATTAAAATACCACATCTTACAAAAAACTGTTTTTTGCTACGTCTAGTAGTATAATTAGTTTATTTTGTAATATTAAGACCATTTTAAATCTCACTAACTATTAACAAAAGTAGGGGTTACGCTTATTTGATCAAATATTTAATAAGTGTGACCGTAGCTTAACACACACGTACTAAACAATAATGTATATTTGAGATTTCAAGATGGTACCGAATTCTTCCAATTAGTACTTTTTTAAGAATTAATATTTTAAGCTTTTGACTGCCGACTTTTTTCTTAACCAATATTGAAAATATTCATTCAAGTTATCGATTTTATGCGTTTTTTAAAAAATGTTCTATATATATTCAGGCCTGGTTTGGAGCAGAAATTTATATTAAATGGTTTTTTTTAAACTCAACATTTTCATTATGGTAAAGTACACGAACGAAAAATGTATGCAAATTATAAAAATGTTTTACCTTAATTCGGAGTCGGTCACCGCAACCATAAGAGCGTTAACTCCAATTTTCGGGCGTTATTTTCGCCCTAGTAGACAAGCAATAACAAGTTTCAGGTGCCGTAGCGAACGATACAAATCAGTCGATTCCGCGGCTTTCTCCAGAACTGGGCATCGCCAAGACCACATTATGGCGAATTTTGCGTAAAGATCTTGGTTTACACTTAAACAAGACCAAACTGACTCAAGAATTGAAGACGATGGACCATTTGATGCAACGTACGTTCTCCGATTGGGCTCTGGAGAAGATGCGCCAAGATGATGAATTTTATCACAAAATCATCTTCAGTGAAGAAGCTCATTATTGGCCTAATGGGTTCGTCAATAAGCAAAATATGCGTTATTGGTTTGGTGAAAATCGTCAAGTTACTGAGAATGGCGATCGTTATCGCGCCATGATTACCGATTATTTTGGCCCGAATTGAAAAACATGTACTTGGACGACATGTGGTTTCAACAGGACGGTGCCACAAACCACACAAATCACGTTACAATTGATTTATTGAAGAGTAAGTTTGGTGAGTGTGTTATCTCAAGAAATGGACCAGTCAATTGGCCGCCTCGTTTGTGCGATTTAACGCCTTTAGACTTTCTTCTTTGGGGCTATGCCAACAAGCCGACGGCGTTTGGAAGAACTCATGGCCAGCATTGAACAATAAAGAGCGGCCGTTACTGCCGAAATGTGTGAACGAGTCATCGAAAACTGGGTCCAACGAATCGACCGTTGTCGACATGCTCGCGGTGGTCATATGAACGAAGTCGAGTTCATTCATTCATAAATGTTTTGATTGTATTTCAAGTCGATCATAAAGTTTTGGAAATATCTCAAATAGTTTGCGTTTTATTTAAAAAGTTGTCAAGTCCTTATTTGGAAAACCCGACATTCTTGCGTGTTTTGACTTTGCTTTAGAGCTAAAAGCAGAGAAGCAATCATTGCTAGACTGTTCTTGAAGTCCACAACGATCCGCCTTTTATATATTTTTCAGGTAAATATTATAAAATTTTTTTGATGACTATAAATAACAACAAAAATACCATCGTCACAACTTTTCATCGCGAGAGAACGAAAAAGTATATTTTACTTAATAACATTAAAAAAAAAACACATACCCACCTAAAAAGGACTTTCTGCTGTTACTTTTTGTCTACCCTTTTTCCAACTCAAATTTTTAACTCGTTATTATTAACCCCGTTTTTATTTTCGTTTATTACTTTTAATGAATAATATTTCTTTCGCTCCTAAAGGTTTTATCTATTTTTTATCTACACTCATACACACACATTGACTCACATTTACGCACTAAAATTTTCAGGATATTATAAATTTAATTTAATTTATTGTTGTATAAAAATACACGTTTTTCTCACTTGCAGTTGTTCATTTTTATTTTTTAATTAACATTTTGTAGCCCACCTGTTGTTAAGTTTCTTCATTATTTTTTTTTTTTTTTTGTATCAAGATACTCATTAAAAATTTCTAAAAGTTTTGTTTTTACTTGGGATTTTGTTAATTTAACGAATGTGTATATTTCATTGTTAATAAAAATGGATGTTAATAAAAAAGGAGTTGTGTTGTTTTAAAATAAAAACTTCTGTACAAAAACGTTTGTTAATAACTCTAGAAGAAAAGAACATTCATGCTAATTGACAAAATATTAGAAAAATACAGAATGTGAGCAAATATTTAAAAATTGTAAGTACCTACGTTATAAAATGAAAACATTAAATAACTAAATAAATAAATGTTTCAATGTACCCTATATTGCATGAACAAGAAAATAATAAAATTAAATTAAAACTCTTTTCGCTTACTTACAGCTGTCCCCATTTAATTGACTGCCACCTGTGTAACTCTCATACATACATTCATAAAAACTTTCTTACACCTCTTGTTTATTAAGCAAAATGTTAATTATTTTCTTAATCCAAAACTTTCTTTTTCATTTTGTTTTGTTTTGTTACATTATAAATCATTTATAATAAATCATAATTTTGCATTCTGCATTAATTAACGTATTAATATTTTTATGAATTCTTAAATTATTCATACACATTGGCACGGACATGTTTGAGTCAGGGGCTGCAAACAACGATTTTTTTCATATTGAATTTTAAAAAAATCAAACCAAAAGAGAATTGCTATATTCATAGGGAATACACCAAGATAATTGAGGAGGTCTATAACAAAACGCAATAATTACACCATAACATTTTTTTGGATAAACGACAAAATTTAATTTAAGTAAAGCGGCCCATACACTTGCAATATTTTTGTATATGATATTCGCCATATTGGGCCATGTCACAGAGTACAATTCCGTTCGGAATTGAAGAAAACATATTTGTTTGTTGATGGAAAGTGTATTTTGATAGTTTTATGGCCTTTCAGATACAGACAACTCCCATACCGTTCATGAAAACAAAAATGGTTTCATTCCGAAACATTTTTTCGTCATTTTCTGAAGCACCAAAATACGGAATGAATTCCGTTTCCGAACGGAATTGCACTCTGTGACATGGCTGATTATTTCCATTTTGTCCTATATTATGCAATAAGCCGCACAATCGTTTCATTCATTCAATAAAAAGGTGAACATAACCTATACGAATAACATAAACAGCATTGTACAATGTTGCCAACACACTTCACTTTCTTTTGTTGAGCAATAAAAATCAAAAGTGTTTTGATTGTTGCCAATATATTGTGCCACCTTCGAATAACACATACACATTTGCGTTAAAATGGTACAATACGTAAAATTGAGCAATTTTATTGCAAGTGTATGAGCCGCTTAAGTAGCACATAATTTTTTTAAAAGCAATTATTGAGGTATTATTGTCTACAAAAAATAATATTAATCACAAGCTTATTATTTTATCTGACAGTTTGTTTTAAAGTTATTAGCAGAGATAGCAAATTTGGAATTATTGCGTTTTGGTCCGAATCAGAGTATTTATTCATGTAACTATTGCGTTTTGTTATGGACCTCCTCAATTAACTTTACAAAAGCGAAAGTTATTAACTAAACAAAAATTCCTTACGTTTTACAGTTATCTAAGAGTTACCACCAGAGCATAATTTATTTATAATGTTGACTTTTTTAAAATTTCTTGTAGCGATTTATTGCAAAGATGTGTAATTATTGCATTTTGCTCTGAACCGTTATATTTGATTTTGAATTGCAGTGTAATTATTGAGTTTTGGAATACTTTATAATAAAGGTAATATAGATTTCAATGTGTAGAATAGGATTCAATCAAGAAATCAAAAAACTTCAAAAATGTAATTATTGCGTTTAGTTATGGACCTCCTCAATTCTTGTTACATGGATGCATGATAGATGCAATAATTTTTATAAAATAAAAATTAATTTTAAGTTTTATTTATTTTAACAATTGTGATTTTTAATTGAGCTGTTGGATTTTGATAGAAATTTTCGCTTAGAAAATAAATATTATTTTTGAGTCTTATTTATTCCTCAGAAAAGAATAAATTCGCCCTTAAATCAGTTAATATTAATTTTAGTGCAGAAAATAATTTTTTTGTAAGCAAGAAAAGAAAAATTCAAAAAGTTTCTTAATTTCTAAGCAAAAAATAAAAATAAAACTCAGAAACCATTTTTGGCCCCTATTACGGTTTACAACTCAACTTAATTTTTGTATTATGGTTTACAACTTTGCTATTTTGCGGTGAACAAAAACATAACAAAAATTACAACTGATCACAACCAGTTGTCTTAATTACAACTCAACTGAGTTGAGTTGTAAACCATAATAGGGGCCTTTATTTCCTGAGAAATAATCCTGCAGACAAAGTAACTAGCGTTTAGATAGAAATATACTGGTTGGTATTTACTTAAAACTACTTGCACTTTTGATTTTTTTTTTTCATGTAACAAACTTTTTTAGTTAACGTTGAGTTATTATAGGAGCCCAACTAGTTAATTTGTAAGCATTTTTATAATAGTTTAAAACTAGTTACTTTATTTACAGTATAAGGACTAATAAATGTATAATTAATTTGACAATTTTTATCAATATTTTTTCATACTTATTTATTGATTCATAGTGTATGTATTTATTTCCCAGTAAAAATTTCGTCCACCAAATAACCCAGCAAAAACTTACATTGCAAAGTAATGAGTTAAAAAGCTAATATAACGACTCTTCACTACTTATACATTGGCATTTTAACTCATTATTTTAACACGGTGATGTCATTGGAGGCAAGTACTTACCAACCTCGCTTACAAATAGGGAGTTAAATAAGTCATTACCACATTCGCTTACAAATAGGGACTTAAATAACTTATTACTCCGATGTCACCAAAATTACAACTAACATGTAGTGTTATTCATTGGATGAATACTTTTAATATAGTAAAAAAAACTTTTTTTTTATTATTTTTTTTAATTATTTTTTTTTCTATTTTTTCTTATTTTATTTTTTTTCTATTTTTTCTTATTTTATTTTACTTATTTTATTTTTTATTTTTTTTTCTGTCTCTGGCAGGATTCGATCGCGCAACCTTGGTGCTGATAGACTAGCTCACTACCAGCTTGTCTGCTGGGGCAGTGTAGTTTTTGTATAAAAAAAACTATGTTTTTTACTCAATTAAGAGCGCTAATCAACTCATACACAAGTACCTAGGTATCAGATTATATGTCAGCCATTACTAAACTACGTCTATGTAATGCAGATGGTATGAAGTAGTCATTGAAAAGTAAGTTGTTCAGTAATGGAAAGTCATTACCAAGTTTTTGCTGGGAATGTGTTAAGTAATCAGGAAAAAGTAACAATACTACATACTTCCAATTCTACTGAAAGAACCGATGAACTTTACAAGGGATGTCCCAAAATTTTTTTTTTTTTTTTTTTTTTTTTTTTTCTCATTATTTATTTATTGAATCTTCATATATTAAATATGAACTAACAATAATTAATCAAATCTTAACCTAATACGTTATTTTTTGTCCTGCCAGTGCCAGACAAAAATTTTCTTCATCACGGGTTCTGTTCACTTATATAGGTGTTTATCGCTCATCTAATTGGATAAGTGCTGCAGTGTCTCTTCTTCTTAAGCGAGTGTGGCCGCCATGATTTAAAATATTTCGAGCTAGTGGATTTGGATGTTGTTCAAGCCTTTTTAAATATTTTACTGCATTTTTTGTTATAGTAGTTTTGACTAATGGAACATTGAGATCCTTGTGAATATTTGAGTTTTTTACATACCAAGGGGCAGCTGTGATTATTCGAAGAATTTTATTTTGGCGTCTTTGAATTTTTTCTATATTAGAGGCCGAGGCAGTGCCCCATAACTGAATACCATAGCACCAGATTGGCTTTAAGATGGAGTTGTAAAGAAGAAGTTTGCAGTCGAGACTAAGGACAGAGTTTCTACCAATAAGCCAATGAATTTGAATGGATTTTAGTTTCATTTGAGTTAATTTTGCCTCTATATGGCATTTCCACGTTAATCGCCGATCCAGATGTATACCGAGATATTTTACATGCGAATGTTGAGGAATTATTTGATTATTGATTGTAATATGGGGGCAAGATTCCCGGCGCAAGGTGAATGTTATATGCACGCATTTTTGCTCATTGACCATTATCCTCCATTGTCTTAACCATATTTCTAGTTGAAATATATGATGCTGTAAGTAACGAGATGCTTCATAACGGTTTTCGTGGACGCTTAGAAAAGCAGTATCGTCTGCAAATGTTGATGTTTGTGTATAGTTGCTTGTTGGCATGTCCGAAGTATAAATTAAGTATAATAGGGGGCCCAGGATGCTGCCTTGTGGGACTCCAGCGTCAATGGGCTGAGGTGAACTTAAGAAATTTCCTTCTTTAATAATAAATTGACGACCGACTAAGTAGCTTTCTAGCAGCTTGTGTGTGTTTGCTGGTAAATTTTGCTTCAATTTATGTAATAAGCCTTCATGCCAGACTTTATCAAAAGCTTGCGAAACATCGATGAAGAGTGCTGAGCAATATTTTTTTTCTTCAAATGCTTTTCTTATGACATTTACTATTCGATGAGTCTGTTCGATTGTGCTGTGTTTTCTTCTAAATCCGAACTGATGGTTTGGAATACATCTATTTTCACTTAAAATCGGTGTTAATTTTGAAACTAATAATTTCTCAAACAGCTTTGACATATTTGATAATAAGCTAATAGGCCTATATGACTCAACTTTTGTATGATCTTTACCTGGCTTTGGTATCATGGTAACTAAGGAAACCTTCCATTTTTGAGGATAGTATTCAAGGCGTAAAATAGCATTAAAAATAAAAAGAATAATTTTCTTTGCTGTGCGAGGTAGCTCTAAAAGCATTTTATTACTGATTTTATCAATACCAGGTGCCTTCTTAGTGTTTAAGTCACAAATAGCCTGTTCGATTTCTCTTATCTCAAATCTGAGGGGAATAGCTGCTCTAGCAGCAACAGGTGGTAACTCGACCGCAATATTGTGAGATATATTTGGTGTAAATACGTTTTTCAAGTGGCTAACAAACAGATTTCCTTTTTCAATATCGTTTCTTGCCCAACTACCATTCAAGTTTCTTAATGGTGGCTTAGATATAACTGGCCTTTTTAGATTTCTAGCTGCACGCCATAATGAGTAGTCAGATTGTGGAGTTGCATCAAGTTCCTTAAGATATTTTTCTAGAGAAGCCGTTTTCTGAGTCTGCAGTAACTTTCTTAGCCTTTTTGTGCACTCTTTTAATAAATTCTTAAGTTGCGGGGATCTGTACAGTTGCCACTCTCTTCGAACTCTCCTTTTTTCAGTCAAGAGCCGCTCGACATCTGAAGAATATATTTTATTATTTTTAATTTTTTTGGGGGTAACGCTGGAATGTTGAACAGCTAGTTTAAGATAACTGTCAAAGTTAACAATAGAGAGATCCACATTCTCCGGTGTACTAAGCGAAATATTTTCTAGGCAATGGGCACTGAGAAATTTTTTATATTTTAACCAATTTATTTGTGTGGCTGACGTCGCTAAGTAACATGACGGAGATACAATTCTATTTGGGTTCGATATAGTAACAATTGTAGGTGTGTGGTCGGATGATAATTCTAAGGAAGCTTCAACATGAACCGTTTCTGTGGGGATGTTTTTAACCACGCCAAAGTCGATAACATCTGGAATTTTTTGCTGATCAGTAGGCCAATATGTTGGTTGTCCGCTCGCGACCACGTTTAAACCCATTTTAGAGATTGTGTTAAACAAAACACGACCTTTTGGTGTTATAAGTCGTGACCCCCAGAAGGTATGTTTAGCGTTATAATCGCCAGCGGCGAGGAAACAGGGTCCTAATTATAGAGGAGGTCCTAATGATTTAAAATATTTATAATATTGGCCTTCTGATATGGCAAATCTAGGTGGAGAGTATAAAGAAGAAATTACTAAGTTTCGATTAAGCTCTTCAACACAAATAGTCGTTGCTTGCAGATAATCTTCACAATGATCAAACATTAAGTAGTGTTTGATTCGGGCTTTTATCAAAATGGCAGAGCCTCCACAAGCTCTATCTCGAGGGTCCTTAGTATCATATAGTATATAACCATTGATTTTAAACGTATTTCTTGAGGTCAAGTGAGTTTCAGAAACCAACATGACATCAATTTGTTTATTTTTTAGAAAGTATTCTAATTCATTTTTATGTTGGCGGATGCCGTTTGCGTTCCAAAAACAGATTTTTAAACAGTTCATGGCTTGTTAAGTACAGCTTGCAATAACATCGATTGCATTCTTAGAATTTCCTGCATCATATTACCCATTGTGTTCGTAAAATTATTAACTGTTTGCACTAATGTTTCCATGGTTTTTTCAAGACGACTTAAATTAGAAACTGGAGTTTCTTCATTAATTGGCGAAGAACCTTGCATTGGCACATGGTTTGATTTTAGAATGTTAGCGTAGGAGGTTCTGTTATTACTAGGCTGTGGAGCCTGAATGTCATTAGTGTTTAGCTGATTTGTTACCTGCATTTGAGGGGAATTAGTTTTCGGTCCAACCGACTGCTTTACGATAGTGTATACAGGGCATCCTCTATAATTGGCTGTGTGATTACCGCCACAATTGCTACATTTTTTAACGTTGGGGTCATTTTTAGATTTATCGCAAAGAACTGTACCGTGTAGCTCACCACATACTACGCAAACAGGGGGTAAGTAGCAGTATGCCTTAGTATGGCCATATTCCTGGCAGTTCAAACACTGAACGGGACCACCTCTCTTGTGCGGCTCCTCTATAGTTACTTTTCTGTACAGAATGTATTTTAAATCATAGATGGGATGCGTTTCATTTTTTTTAAGCTTTACGTCGCCGGGTTCAAACTCCACTCGAAAAAGTGGTTGGGGAATTTTTTCTCTATTTTTAATGTTTGCTACATGTTTTACCTTGAAGCCTTTTTCTTCTAGGAATGTTTTTACCTCTTCTGGGTCCACACATGAGTCAATACCCTTAATCACTACCTGAAGACCTTTACTGCTTTTCAGTTGGTATGTATAAAAGTTTTTTTTTAGTGCCTCAAAGTTGTTTATTATTTTTCGAAAATCATTCTCATGATTGACTTGAATTTTTGTCTCGTTTATACTACCACGCTTGATAGCCGCTACGTAAAACGAATTTTCACCTATCACTGATATCAAACTCCTTATGAGCTCATTTGAATTTTGTTCCCTAAGATATATCGGGGGAGGCTTGGACGATTTAATGACGTTTGGTGCTTCAGAGGATTCATCCTCCAGAATCGCAAAACGATTTTGAGAATTTATTTTATCAAAAGTTGGTACTTTTGAGGCCGAAGCAACTGCTGCAGAGGTAGGGCTGCGTCCCCGTTTGAGCACTGTTATGTACCTGTCCATACCAACTTGTACTGTAGGCTTTTGAGAAGTTTTTACTTGAGTTACTGAGTTGTCCATAGCGGCCGTTTTGGGGTTAACCGTATCATCACTTATTAAAGTTTTTTTTGGCTCTGCGGCAGCGCTTGCAGTTAACAAACTTGTTATTGTATTACGATCGACCGTATTTGTAAATAAAGAGGGTGAGAGCGAACGCGTTCGAGTAATAGGTTTAGCCGTTAAGTAATTGCTATCATCGATTCTTTTTTTTGTTTCTACTTTTGTTTCGTCAACACTCACTGTAACATATGCATTTCTTTCATTATGTTTTATTGTTTTTGCATTATTAGCATTCATAAGCGTTTTTTTTATATATTACTGTTTGTTTAATTGTGCTCTTCTTTTTATTTGTTGTTTAAAAACCCCGAGAATAAAAAAAAAGAATAAAGAAAAACAAGAAATGTTTTTGCTTAAAATGTATGTATGTATATGTATGTGTGTACATACATATATTTTTGTTATTTGTAATTTTTAATATTTGTATTATAAATATTATGTTCACTAATTTAAAAATTATTTTAAAGCGTCCATTCATTCGCTGATCTTATATTATTTTTTAAAAAAATAATATGATATTATAAATATACAATTATTTATGTCAAAAAAAAAAAAAAACCGTATGCCGAGTTAAAAGAGAAAGACACGTCTGCATTCAACGAGCACGCAAGCAAAACTCGTCCCAAAATGAACGCATTTTAATGTAAGTCATTATTTTATACCTACATACATCTGAAAAATAAGTAGTTATAAATGTAATTATAGTTGTTATATAAAAGAAAGCTACTATTAATAATGAGTGAAAGAAGCATTTTAAAAAAGTAAAAATTTTCTGCTAGTTTTAGCAGATTGAGTTGTGAAATTAAATATTTTTTTTTTTTAATGCTAACTGCTTTTTAGCATATTTCATTGTCCAAAAGCAGATTTTTAAAAAAGCAGAATTTTTTTTAGCAAATTTTGTTGTAAACAGACTTACTATACATATTTTCAAGCAATTTCGTATTCAAATTATTGCAACTTCTTCGTTTTTCACATTTTTAATATAATACTTTTTTTTAAATAAAATTTTTAATGAAAAATATTTTAAAATTTTTAGCATGTTTTCTTCATTTTAAGATTTAGCAGATTTTAGCAGATTTTTTCAAGTTTTCCCATTAAACAGTTATGGCAACACTGGTGTTTTTCGTCATCATTCTACATTGAAGAATTTGATGTATTTAACTTAATAATTTTAACAAAAAGAATATGGGAGTTTTCGTTCTCTTTCTCTAAAACGAACCAAAAATTAGTTGTTGTTGTTCTGACAACGAACAAGTACTAGATCGTTTTTTACCAACTTTTGTAGTGTTGTTGTTGTTTCAACAACAAGGCGAAAAATTCGAAATTTTGAACTTTGTCGCGCTACAGAGCATTCGTCAGTTTCAGTTTCAGCTACTGCTACAACTACTTTATTCTGTTCCAGGCCTTAGAAAAAAATAAATAAACTCAGAAATTACCTTAAAATATAATATTCAAGAAATAATGATTAATAAGTAATTTTTAACATAAAACGTATAACCTTTAAGCTTTGTTCACAATAGGCAGCAACATTTTCACTGGTGTTCATAATAAAGCAACAATTTTTTTTCGCGACCAAACACATTTTAAATAAAGAAACCGTTTGCAATTCCAAAGAGAATTGAAGAAAGTTTCTGCAGCAAATGTTTCATAATGTGAACTAGGACTGCAAAATTTTTAGTCTACGTAAAAAAAAGACTGATGACATGAGCTGTAATAAGTTTCAATCGTATGTAATTAATCCTTTTACCAGATTTTAGTGCCTATAGACTTATGTATCTTTAGCTTTGTTCGTAGCTTTGATTATATCTTGCCTTATCTTGTCTTATCGTCTATTCATACGTGGGTGTTCTGGAAATCGGAAACGCAAAACGCAACAATTTAAATCGTCGTTTTTTAATAAGATTTCTGTAATAAAAGAATTTTATGACAAATATTATACAAATATTTCTCTGTTTAACAGAATTTTATAACAAAAATTACATTAAAAGTGTATTAAAACAACTTCCAAATTCTTGCGTTTTCGATTTCCAGAACACCCCTGATAGTCTAGGTTACTGTATAGTTATAGTCGCTGTCTACAATCTCGTTATACCCTCAGTCTTTAATCTTATTTTTTTATATAAATCAAAAACTTTCTATAAAGCTGGAGGTCCACACGACGCGTTACACTCCGTTTTGCTGTCTACGCCGCAGTTAAAAAACGTAGAATCTGTGTAGTGACATGCACAAAAGCGTAGGATGCATTGAGGCGTTGAATGGGAAAAGTAGGTCTGCTTTCACACGTTTCATCTTTTAATGCTCAACTCTTATGTTTTTAGATGAGGGAAGAAAGAAGAAAGGGGGTTAGTACGGATATGCCTGTACTCGGTCAGTACGCTTTGTGTTTTTATTCGTTGGTATATGCACAACGATGGCTGCATGTAATTTCTTTCTTTTCTTTTTCTCTTTGATTCGCTGTTATTAAAATTTTTGTTGTTTTGAACCGAAAAAAGTTGAAACCGGTTGCTGCGTGTGATTATATGGGCATCTTTAAAAGGGAATTGAAAAGAAGTTGAGCATCAAAAGATGAAACGTGTAAATTTAGACTAGGCTTACTGTCTACTTTTATAAGCGTTACAAGCAGCTATTGAACAAATCAGCTGATTTTGACAAATGAAATTTTATTTTTACTTGTGGTGAGGCCGCAAAAAATGCGTTGCATGAAACTTGAAACGTAAAACGCAAGTAAGGTATCAAAATCATGCAATGCGTGGAGTGGACCTCCAATTTAAGTCATTACTTCAGTAATATTTTTGTAGGTATTCAAAGCAATTTTCTTTTATTTTAAAATTGTCAATTAATCTTGCACTCCACATAAGAGATAACCAAAACAAACAAAAAAGTCTTAAAAACTTAAATTTTCAATAAATTTAAATCCGATATAAAATAAAAAATAGACAATAAAAATGTTAAACCACTTCCTGACTCATTTCTGCTCCGCTTTTCTTTCCTTGTCGTATAAGCATGTAGAAGATGTTGGTCGATAATTTAACAACAACAATGCAATATCGATAAATAAAGGTACGTACATACATACACATATTTCAAGTTTAATGCATTTTTAATGAGTTAATTTTTCATATATTATTGACTTTCATAAAAACCAATATAAATAAACAACAATAAATTAAGTTTATGGTTTAAGATAAGGCCAACTAAAAGTGTCTATAAAAACAATCAACAAATTCATTTTTAAAATTACGAAAAATAATCAAATGAAACGGACAAAACATAAATAAAGTCTACAAGAAATATGAGACCACACAAATGAATCACCGGTATCACTAACAACAGCAGCAAATACATTATCATCATCATCCAGCTTTTGTCTTTTTACTTTCATTTACAACCATAGAAAACTACCGAAAAAGACAGGAAAATAAAAAAAAAACATCCCTGTAGGAAATGTCAATAGTGAAAGTTTTCAATTCTCTATTGCTTTTGTCACCAGTACAATTGACTAACTATAGACCAAATAATGCATCGTGCTATAGACATTAAGCATGTGCTTGTCATTGAAAACCCACTACTGACCTTGGAACTTTTTACTAGGTAGTTATTGTGGGACTTGGTATGTGTCATTGGAACCAGAGATTCACTAGTACAATCTAATAGTTCTGCTCATAATATAAGTAGATAATGCAAATAATTGAATCCAAAGGCGTGCATATATTTTTATTAGATAAGATATTAGATTTATAAAAAAACTTTCACTATAAACTGCTGCATCGTTTTCAAGAATTCTATATCAGCGTTAATTAAGTTAACTGAAAGTAATTCATTTTTTTTAAATTGAAATAAATAGAAGATCGGCAAAACTTTAGTAAAAATTTTCGTATTCAATTTTTTTATTGACCACCATATAATTTATAACATTTTGTTGAATTATTTCTTGATTTTTTTTTCAAATGGCGTAAAATGAATTTACAACGGCAGAAATAACACTATTTGGCAAATTCGTCTTGTGATTTGTTAATCAATTCAATTTGGCATGATTACAACTAACATCAAACTGAGTATAATGTAGAATGGGCCACAATGAACGTACCTCTCATGTGTGCAACCGACCCCGATTGCTTCTTACCCTGCAGCCTTACGATTAGAGTTTTTCTTTTCCCGGACTTTTTCATTTTCTAGAAAATTGGGATTTAATTTTCATATTCCCGGGATCCCGGGAATTCCCGCTGAATAGAAATCGATGCAAAATATTCACCCTTATTGTGTTTGGCGTAGTCGAAAAACGACAGCTGTCGTGGTTGCAGTCGTATTTACAATTTTTTGTTACCGTCTAAAATTTTCGACTAGCAAAATTTTGTAAAAGTTTCACAAAGTAAAAGAATACACTTAATTTAATTATTTTAAAACACCCTGTCAAAGATCTGTCAAACAAGTTTTTAAATTGAAAATAATACGTATAAAGGGTGGTTAAATTTCAAGGGCCGATGTTGATTTTGAATAAAACACAAACTATTTAGGAAATTATTGTAATTTTATTTTATTATGATATATTGGTATTACTCAATTATGTATGGAACAAAATATCGGCCAAATGGGCGCCGCGACCACGGCGGCACACCTCCATCCGATGGTCCAAATTTTCGATGACCCTGAGGCATAATGGAGGTTCTATGCCGTTAATGTGCCGAATTATCTCATCCTTTAGCTCTTGAATTGTTGCTGGCTTATCGACGTACACCTTTTCTTTCAAATAACCCCAAAGAAAAAAGTTTAGGTGTGGTTCACGTTCAACATCGGCCCTTACAATTTAACCACCCTTTAGTAAAATTTTTAAATTAGTTCTAAAATAAGTATTTGCATGTATATAATTAGATTAATTAAAACAAAAAAAAATCGAAAACATTCGAAAAAGTGAAGGTGAAGTACACGGGTTTTCAATTTGGTAATGTCAGTTATTGTGTCTAAATTTGGCTCGGGGCCTGGTAAAATCCTTTGCGTTCTCTTAATTCCAAATGGATCTTTATGTTCGGCAACAGCACGCATGTCTAATAGATTAATTGCTACTTCTTCGACAGCTGAAAAAGTATTTTGTTTAAACGGCCCACCACCTGTTGCATAGCTTTCAGCTATGAGCGCGTTTTTTCTTCAATTTTAATTTAAAATCGGCCCTCTCCGGAACCCAATGCAATTTTAATCTTCGGAAACGGTGTTCCACTCCTCTTTAATATTTATTTTGCTTAAACTTTTTTGGAAGGCCTTTGCCAAATAAGGTTTTTGCTCCATTCTTGCTACTTACTTCGCAAACTGTGGCATTTGTGACCTTTATCCTAAAATATACGCCAGAGTTAGGTACAAAAGCACATAAAAACAAAATTATATTTCAATGATATTTAATTTTTTTTTGCATATTTACAGGGTATTCATTTAATCGGGCTTTTGCTTTAATCGGTTAATCGCTCGATTAATTAATCGAGGTTTTGGTTTGATCGGTTAATAATCGGTTAATTTTGTAATTGATCGGTTAACCGGTTAATAAGGTTGTTTTCTAAATTAAGTAATTTCAATAAATAAAAATTAAATATTTTTATTATTTTGAGTTTATTAGTAAAAAAAAATTAACATAACAATTTTTGAACTAAAACTAGCAAACAAAAAAATAATTAATAACTATGTAATACATATTTTTAATTAAAACATATTTTGTTTTACTTAAAAAATAAACCATGAGATCATTTTATTAATAATTTCAATAGTGTAAGGAGATAATATTTTAGAAAAATAAATTGGTTTAAGTGTTAAGGATTTGAGCGATTTTTTCGTTAGTTTTGATAAACTTGACTTGGAAAAAATTCTTTCACTTATCGAAGATGGTGGAGAAATCGAAAGCAACCCATAATACAGATTATCAAATTTCTCAATCATTTTCCTTTAATCATTTTAATATTCCATTATGCTATTAGAGTCCTGTTATAATTTTTTTAAATCTTTAACACTTCTAATTGTTTCGGTTAATTCTCTTTTTGTGTTACAATCGAGAGTTTTATCTGTTGCCAGGTCATCATCTTACTCATCCTGAGAAAGCTCAGCATTGAACATTCTGCAAAAAAGTTTATTTCCGAATTCCTTAATTTCTATTTTTGTACTGTATTTTAGGAATGTATTTCTAGAAGAAAATATATTGTATGAAAAAATATTTCTAAACACAACTTTTTTCGTGTACTTTGGTAACTTTTTTAGAGAACTTTGGTACAGATAACATTGTAAAATTCTACATGGTTGTATTGTAGAATGCATTTAAAAAATCGAGTTGTTTTGGCAACTGACGTTTTGGAACTAACCTATAACTAAAAACACAAAAAAAATATGACGTAATACTACAAAAAATTCCAAATTTTGTAACATCGGTTAATCGACTGAAATTAACCGGTTTAATCGTTAATCGAAAAAAGCCAATTTTAAATTAACCGATCAGTTAATCGGGTAGTAATTAATCGGTTAACCGATTAAGCGTTAACCGAATGAATACCCTAATATTTACATTTTATTTCCTTCCATTGAAATTATTTTCCAAATAATTTTAAAACCGTCGTGATCAAAATGTTTAACGACAATTTTTTACACTTTTGACAGACAAATACGCCAAACACGGTACTGTTTAAACGTCGTTTTTGTATTAGATTTGAAAAGTGTCGTATTCATTGTCACTTTTCGCCAATCGCGGCACCATTTCAAAAAAACGACTAGTTTACGCCACAAAAACGCCAAAGACAATAAGGGTGATTATTTAATTTAACAACAAATAACATTTCCTGAGATCAATTAAATAAGTACATATATAAATGCATTCAACTTTTTTTTATTTCTGGGTGTGTGTGTGAAACGGTAGCAAAGTACTCATGGAAATAATTTTTGACACTGTTGAGGTGCAATTTTGTCTGCCAAAACAAAAAATCAGAAAATAACAGCTTAACAGGTTTTAATTGTTTTCCTTGCATTGATAATTTTAAGAAGTTTAAAAATATTAAAATTAAGTATTACTACGTATGCATTAGTGTTGTATTTAAAAAATAATAATAGCGTCAAAACTAACTTTTATTCCAAATATATGTAGAAGAGAAAATTCAAACTTTTTTAGTCATAATAATTACTTGATAATTTGCTATTGCGGCAGGTATAAAACAAAAATAATTTCAACAGTATTTAAAATAAGCCCTTAAATAAATAAAATATATTGAAGAAAAAAGCTCATTCAGATAATAGTATTTATTTGAGCACATTTTTCGAAACTCCAAGATAAGAAGATTTTAACAACGCATACAGCTCATACTCGTACATTGAATGTTTGTATGTATGTACGTTAAGCGTCAGTCTGCATGTTGCTGACAACATGATGAAATATCCCATGAGGTCTGACGTTCTGACACCGCCAGAGATGACACAACACATGTACAACATCATACCCATATTTGTTTATGTTGTTTTGGGGTTTAAGTTAAACATTTACGAACCCAATGTGTAGCAGCAACTAATGAAAATATTAAGCTTTAAATAAATTAACGCTTATCAATGTGTGATAAACAAATATTTAAGCAATTTTTGTGGCTTTGTTTTAAGTTTTTTTTTCAGTTTTGTAAACAAGTCTTTTATGAGTAACGTCCACAGGTCTTTAACAAGAGCTAAAGCCACAACACGTTATACCAACAACAAGCTCCCATTATTCCTAACCTCATGATGAGATACTTCTAATTTGTGTTTCGACTAATGTGTGTGTGTCTATATATGTGAATTGCTATCAATCGAGGTTGGAGCTTAAATAACTGAGTGGTTTTCCAAGGCACTGTGGAAGTTTTATAAAAATCATTTAGTAAAATAGATTGATTTTAATTTAATAATCCTTTGTATAGTCCTATCTATAGTCAATCCGCAAGGGTATATAATACCATGTTCACATGGACAGCAATATTCGTGTTTCGCTCTCTTATTCCTGTTTCGCGCCCTAAACATGATTGAAACGACTTGTTTCCCCATAAAAAATTTTGAGAGCGAAACAGGTCGTTTCATTTTGAAGCAGGCTGCGAAACAGGAAAAATG
Organism: Pollenia griseotomentosa; assembly: GCA_963931875.1. NCBI lineage: Eukaryota > Metazoa > Arthropoda > Insecta > Diptera > Polleniidae > Pollenia > Pollenia griseotomentosa. The sequence goes on along the minus strand of OZ007561.1, from coordinate 73,723,441 downwards.
TACTATCGTCTCCAATTTTGATAACATTTATCGTTAGTTTATCTGAACTAGCTCTCAAAACAAAAACAAAATTAAAATGGATGTTTAATAAAATAAAGTGATAATTATAACATAAAAATATTAATAAAAGTATTTAATAATACATTTTTAAGTTATATTTACTTTTTTATCTATTTAAAAAAAAAATAACAATAACAACACAAAAAAAATGTCAAAATGAAACAAGAATGAATCGTATGAACAGCATGTTTCAGAGAGCGAAACGAATGGTTTATATCGTCGTATGAACATGGCGTAAAGGAAAGGATAACGGGAATAACGATCTGCCGGAACCTTATTGTGGCAAAGACGGAGGGCACCGCAAAATGGGTACAAGAGCTAAGTTAAGTCCTGTTAAAAGTGTAAATTCGTAAATTAAAACTCCGCCGAAAGGCATAAAGTTGAAGCCCAGTAGTATGGTAATTAGGGTATTTCTTAATCAGTGGATAGGAACTGACGCATTAATGGGCTGACCACCGACCGTAGCATTTTGTGCCTATTCCCAGTAAAACTTCTATTCAATTGTCTCTAAAGACCTGGCTATAGTGAGTTTTTTTTACGTTGGAGGTGTTAAATCTTCAAGATACTTTTAGTACACTTTTGAAATTATTACAGTAACTGATTTTGGGTTATTAAATTCGTTTTCCGTACTGTTAAAATTGAAAAAAAAATATAGTTATTTTACGAATAATTTTATATTTTAACATTTATGTTTGTTATTTAAAAAACAAACTACCAAAAAATAAAGTTTTTCCGTATTTCTTTTGTTATATAGTTTGATTTTTATTTTATTTTTTAAAAGCAAAAACTTTAATATAATCTCTAAAATGAATTTAAATGTTGTCGCCAACGGCCAATATTGGCCTGCTGATCCGCAAAAATTCCAGATGACATCGATTTTGGCGTGGTTAAAAACATCCCCACAGAAACGATTTACGTTGAAGCTTCCTCAGAATTATCCTCTGCTCACACACCTACAATTGTTACTATAACAAACATCAATAGAATTGAATCTCCCTCTGGTTACAAAGCGACGTCAGCAACACAAATAAATTGGTTAAAATATAAAAAATATCTCAGTACCCATTGCACAGAAAATATTCCGCTTAGCACACCAGATTATGTAGATCGCTCTATTGTCAATTTTGACAGTTTTCTGAAACTAGCTGTTCAACATTCCAGTATTGCCCCAAAAAAATATAAAAAAGGAGAGCTCGTAGAGAGTGGCAATTGCACAGATATCATCAACTTAAGAACTTCCTAAAAGACTGTTCAAAAAGGCTGAGAAAGTTACTGCAGACTCAGAAAACGGCTTCTCTGGAAAAATATAACTTGATGCAACTCCACAATCAGACTACTCATTGTGGCGTGCAGCTAGAAATCTCAAAAGGCCAGTTGTCTCTAATCAACCATTAAGAAACTTGAATGGAAGTTGGGCAAGAAATGATGTTGAAAAAGGAAATCTGTTTGTTAATCATTTAAAAAACGTATTTACCCCAAACATATCTCACGATATTGCGGTCGAGTTACCACCTGTTGCTGCTAGAGCAGCTGTTCCCCTAAGATTTAAGATAAGAGAAATCGAAGAGGCTATTTGTGATTTAAACCCCAAGAAGGCTCCTGGTTTTGATAAGATCAGCAACAAAAGGCTTTTGGAGCTACCCAGCATAGCAAAGAAAATTATTTTTTTACTTTTTAATGCAATTTTGGGCCCTTAATACTATCCTCAACAGTGGAAGGTTTCCTTAGTCATCATGATACCTAAACCAGGAAAGGATCACACAAAAGTTAAGTCATATAGGCCTATAAGCTTACTTTCAAATATATCAAAGCTCACAATAAGAAAAGCCTTTGAAGAAAGAAAATATTGTTCCGCTCTCTTCATCGATGTTTCTCAAGCTTTTGATAAAGTCTGGCATGAGGGCTTATTACATAAATTGAAACAAAATTTACCAGCAAACACACTCAAGCTATTAGAAAGCTACTTAGTCGGTCGTGAATTTATTATTAAAGAAGGAAACTTTTTAAGTTCACCTCAGCCAATTGGCGCTGGAGTCCCACAAGGCAGTATTCTGGGCTCTCTATTATACTTAATTTATACTTCGGACATGCCAACAAACAATTACACACAAACTTCAACATTTGCGGATGACACAGCCTTTCTAAGCGTGCAAGAAAACCGTCATGAAGCATTACGTTACTTACAGGATCATATATTTCAACTAGAAATTTGGTTAAAACAATGGAGGATAAAGGTCAATGAACAAAAATGCGTACATATAACATTCACCTTGCGTCGGGAATCATGCCCCCCTATTACAATCAGTAATCAAATAATACCTCAAAATTCGCATGTAAAATATCTCGGTATACATTTAGATCGCCGTTTAACGTGGAAAAGCCATATAGAGGCAAAATTAATTCAAATGAAACTAAAAGCCATCCAAATTCATTGGCTTATTGGAAGAAACTCTGTCCTTAGTCTCGACTGCAAACTTCTACTTTACAACTCCATCTTAAAGCCAATCTGGTGCTATGGTATTCAGTTATGGGTCACTGCCTCGGCCTCTTATATCGAAAAAATTCAAAGGCGCCAAAATAAACTACTTCGAATAATCACACCTGCCCCTTGGTATGTTAAAAACTCAAATATTCACAAGGATCTCAATGTTCCATTAGTTAAAACTATGATTACAAAATATGCAGTAAAATTCTTAAAAAGGCTCGAATTGCAACCGAGCCCACTTGCTCGAAATATTTTAAATGTTAGCGGCCACTCTCGCTTAAGAAGAAGAGACACTACAGCACTTATCCAATTAGATGAGCGATAAACACCTACATATATAAGTGAACAGAACCCGTGATGAAAAAAATTTTTGTCTGGCACTGGCGGGACATGTAATAAAGTATTAGGCTAAGATTTAGTTCATATTAAATATATGAAGATTCAATAAATAAATAATGAAAAAAAAGCAAAAACTATTTAGTTTTAAGGAATATGCAGTTTAATAAATAAAAAAATTTAAAAATTAATGTTAAAATCATTTGTTTTAAATGAATTTTCGTTTGAATTTAACTACATAATATTTTGAGTGTACGTACTAAAAACATCCCCGTACTCAAGCGCCTTTTCCCCCCAAAACTGCCATTTGGTATTACTTCGCGGAAGGGTTCAATCTACGCAGTACTCCAATTTATTTAACCATTTTTATGGTGGTATGCATTGCTCTTTCCGAATGTCTAAAGCCATATCTATAGACTTCTCTATAGTCATGTCTAGCCTCTAAAGACCCTGGGTACACATATGTGTACCTTAACTTATTACAAGTTTTAAAGACTAGCGACATCGTGTGACCAATAGAAACAGTTGTATTACTTGCTTTAAGCTAATGCGCTTCAAAAAAATATCAAAAGATGGTAGGGCTTAGAAGTTTTAGCGATTATTTTTGCATTTGAATTTAGCAGTTTGGAAAAACCATACTGTTTGGATATTTTCCCCAATAACTAATCGTTAATACCTGAAGTACACATATATATGTATGTGCACCTCCTTTTTCTACCAATTTAAATAAAAAATAATAATAAAATCCGAAATTTAAATTAGACCTCATAAGATAAAAAAAAATAGTTAATAAGCCCTTTACTAAATGTGTTCAGTTCAGATCTTAAGAAATTAAGGATTTACTTTGAAATTATTCATATTTTAAGACCTGTTTTAAAAAAAAATATACAGTTGTCTCCAAAGGTGTAAGAAATATAAAAGAAATGTAAAAATCCAATCGGTTAATGTTCGGGTCTCAACAGGCTAGAGACTTGTCTAAAGCCTTCTCTTTAGACACGTCTTTAAACTTCTCTATTGTCACGACTTCTCTAGTCTATAGAGTTCCCTTGTCTAGAGACTTCTCAATAGTTATGACTTTTTTTTGTGTCCTTCTCTAGGGAAGCTCCGGAACTGCTTAACAAATTTCCTTCATTATTCCATTAATGAAATCTTCAGACAATTTCCTTGAGCTTTCGGAATGCAGCATTATGCCCGCGTTCTCAGGTGTCTAGATTACAGTTCTTCTTTGTTTCACCCACTTTTCACATTCAAAAACTATATGCCTTGCTTCTTCGTCGGGTGATCCACATAACTCGCAGCTGCTTTTCATCCTTAATTTAAATCTGTGCAGAAGTTTGTTAAATCAACCGTGGTTCTTCATCAACTGTGTTAGATATTAACCTATGTCACCATGTTGCCTCTCAACTCAAGCTCTAATATATGGGATTAGTTTAAAAGTCTATCTTCCATTCTCTTCTTGATTTCATCGTTCTTGCCATTTACCGATTGCCTTATCCCTGGCGTTTTTCTTTATGTCTGTATTCTTTTGGCTCGTTCTAATGGTATGATTTTCCTGGTTTATACGTTTAGTTTGCTTATATATTTCCTCTCTTTCCAGTAGCCAGTACCAAGGCCACACAGGTAGATACCGTACGATACGCAGATGTGATACGTGATACAAGCGCTGGTTCTCTGTGGTATCTGTTGTTCTGTTGTATTTCCATTGTAATACCCTCGAAAATACTGGAGCAGCATAGAGAAGTTGGGAGTGTACTACGCTCATTATCAGTTTTCTTATATGCGGTTTTGGGCCGCAACATTGTTTTCGCCAGTGAGGTTGCTGTTCTCATAGCTTTATCACGTATGTTCACCACATGTTGACTAAAATCATCCAATTGTATTGATTGAAGTCGAATTTTCGGTAATTTATAGGCTCTTCGATATGTCATCAGAATTGCCTCTGTCTAAGGTACATCTAGATGCAATTGTTATGTCTAGAGACTTTTCTATAGTTGCAAGGATTATCCCCTTAGTTATAATAAATAAAACAGGCTTACAACAGGTTTAATTTACAAATTTTTTTGAATACAATCTCAAAAATGTCCACTGTTTATTTGGCTTTTTCCTGTTATGGATACATGGCAGATTTTATTTTTGCCAAATTCTAACAATAAAACTAGCAAATACTTTTATTAAAAAAACTGACATGGAATTTTTAACATGATACAACTTTTAATATCATCAGTTAGCGCTCACACACGTATCGGGTGTTTTTCTACAGGTCCAATTTTCAACCACTTTTTCGAGCATATGGGGCCGTATGTCGGCAATAACGCCACGAATGTTGGCTTCCAATTCCCCTAACGTTTCTGGTTTGTTGGCGTAGACGAGCGACTTCACATATCCCCAAAGAAAATAATCCAATGGTGTCAAATCACACGATCTTGGTGGCCAATTGACAGGTCCATTCCGCGAAATTATGCGCTCATCGAATGTTTCCTTCAATAAATCGATTGTGGCGTGCGCTGTGTGGCATGTAGCGCCGTCTTGTTGGAACCACAACTCATCCACATTCATGCCATACAATTCGGGAACAAAATAGTCGGTTATCATGGTTCTATACCGGTCTCCATTAACGGTAAATGCCTCTCCAGCATTATTTCGGAAGAAGTATGGCCCGATGACTCCACCAGCCCATAGAGCACACCAAACAGTCAGTTTTTGTGGATGTAATGGCGTCTCAAGGGTCTCATGTGGATTCTCTTCACTCCAAATGCGGCAATTTTGCTTGTTGACGTAGCCATTCAACCAAAAATGAGCCTCATCACTGAACAAAATTTTGCGATGAAAATCACCATCGAGATCAATCTCATTTTCGGCCCATACACCAAAATCACGACGCATTGCATGGTCTCGCGGCTTTAATTCTTGCACAAGCTGGATCATGTAAGGTCGCAAGCCAAGATCTTTGCGCAAAATCTTCCATAAAGTTGATGGACAAAGCTCCAATTGCTGTGCACGGTGGCGAATCGATTCATTCGGGTCCTCTTCAACACTTTGCTCTACAGCGGCAATTGTTTCTTCGGCGTAGTGCGAAAACGATCCATGGTTAACCGAATTAATTGCTCTGATGGACGATTATGTCGACCATAAAATGGACGGAGCAAACTGAACATAAATGACATTAGAGTTGCCAGATTTGACCACAAAATGCCAGTTTTATCTCTATTCGAAAAACAAACCTGTAAAAAAAACACCCGAAAAAGAAGGAGTACGGATGTCTTCTAGAAGGCCTCTGTACCCCTTCTTTTGGATGCACAAGGTCTGCCCGCTCTATTTCATACTCATGTCTTTTTTACACACGTTGTCATTGCGGTACTTAAGAATGATAACGGGATCAAAAAAAAATAATTCTTTTGCTTTTGCTTTTGCAAAAAAAAACAATACAAAAAATATTAATCCTTCTCTACTCCCTTCCCATACAAGCTAGTGTGAAAGTACCTATATCGTATATTTTATACCAAATAGCCGAGGCCTTCTATGAGGCATTCTTTAGCAGTTAGATAAGAATAGTAATTGAATTTAAAAAATATTTTTGGCAGGCCTTTAAAAAGGGCTGAAGTAGGAAGGTCTTCTGAGTTTTCCCGTTGGACCAGTTTTCACAACTCACCGATAGCTTAAGGTACGATATTATCGACCGTATAAAAAGTGTTCCATTATTACAACTGTACTTTAACAATTCAGGTAGTAAAAACCTTCCTTTACCTTATCACTCACTTTAGGTTAAAGTAAAGTTTTAATAACGGAAAACTTTTTATATGGCCGATAAAATCGTACCTTTAGTTATCTGTAAGTTGTGAAAACGAGTTAAAAATGTTCTATATATGTACATTATAGATATCTAGTTACATTTTAACATATAGAAAAATAACGGTACCGCATGATTTGTTGTTATTTTAATTTAATTTTTTGTTTCTTTTTAAAACACACACCCAGAGTTGATAAGGTTGGTACAATTGTACTTTTTTTGGTACAATTCAAGACTAAAAAGTACGCTGGTACCCCCGTGACTCATTTGGTACTATTTCCAAATTTTTCAAACCTACATATTTATAATTGATATAAAATGGCAACTCGTATTTACGGTCCAATGAATATAAGCGGAGTTTAGTGTTTGGTGCAAATAGTCTTGCGAAAATGCAAAATGTCGCAGCTTTTTTATGAAATTTAAGGCAAACTCTTTTGCAAGACCATGTGCACCAAACACTGAACTCCGCTATTGTGAATAGATTTTTGCACTTGCTGATTATACGATTGCTTATGCCACATTCTAAATTTAGTATCAGCGGCAGGATATAAGCATTTTTGATGATATTGACAAGTTTTAAAAAGATATAGGAAACCAATTCTGCAAAAGTTCTACATAATAGAAAAGGAGACTTCCTCTCAATTCAAGATTATTTTGGAACGAAGTCATAATATTTTCAAATATTCGTCAACAAGATGGTTGTCACGTCAAGACGTAATCAACAGAATTTTTGGAACAGTGGGAGCCCACTCCATTATTATTTTACTCCGAATTAGCTTGAAGGAGATTTTACATGCGCTTAATTAAATGTTATTATATTCGGACTTTCTACTCCTTTCCTGTTTCTGCAGTACATATTGAAAATTGTAAACACAATAAATTTGGAAATGTAATCCGAAAATGCTCGTATTTTAAACCGCTTAAAAATTTTATTTTCGTTTAAAATTCGAGATTGCATTTTGAGAAATATTCGTCAAAGTTCCACAAAAAAAAAACGATAAATTTTAAAAATGAAAACACTCTCTGGCGGCAATCAAAAATAAAAATAAATGGATTTTTAGACCCTAAAAACCGCATGATACAGGTCTGGATAGACAAAATACAATTTGTTTGCCTCTATTCTTAAATATTTTGGAAAACTAACTATTTTGAAAAATCCGGGGCTCGAAATTCATTTTTGACCTATGGTTTCTTTGGCCAAGTTTCTTGGAATGACTTATAGAACAAGAATTATTATGTATAATTGAAGATCATGTATTTTTTGCTATCTATATTTTACATGTACAAATTAATTTTAAGTACCTTTGGTTTTTGTCGGATAAAATTTTTGTTTTTAAAAACAAAATAAAAAAATTTATAAAAAAAATGATTTAGTACTATTGGGGCCGAAAAAGTACGATCTCAAAAGTTCGTTGGTACAATATTGGTTTTCCCATTTATCATCCCTGCACACACCATATTTCACAAGAACTAGAGTGTTGCGTAGTTGCAGTGTGTGTAGTTCTTCAGTAACTATAAAGTTCAAAATGTCAGCGATTTAATGTGTTAAAAAAAATATGCAAATAGCAACAACAACAATTTCATAACATCCTCATATAAATAAATAAATATAAAGCTAAAAGTAGCTGCTCTCAGTTGGACAATAGTTTTTAACAGGGCTGTCGGCTGCAGTCGAAATTTGGTCCACTTTCGGCCTGCGATTTTTTTTTTTTTGAGATGTTTCAAACTTATTAATTTTTTTTTAATTAATTTAAAATTTTTTTTTAAACAAAAAATCGTCAAAATTATGAAGAGCGATTTTAAATAAAATTTATTAAAAAAGGTTTGCGACTTCTTTTTCTTAAACGACTTTTTTTGTGTGCCTTTATTTTAAAGAATCTACCTTTTGTGGCACTCTTAAAAAATTGTTTACGGTAACTCTGGTTTTTAGTAAAAAATAATTAAAGTAGGTATATGCATGTGTGTGCATTTGCCGAAGTTTGTGGGAGTGAAATTTTATAGAGTAATATTTTTTTTAATTTTTTAAATAGAATATGCATTATGTGTTGAAAAGCAGGAAGTAATTTGTGTTTTCTTTTTTTTTATAAATCTTAATCTTTAAAACGGGTAAATTAAGAAATAATAAAAATTATACACTTTAATTGAAGAAATTAAAGAGATAAAAGAAATGTAAAGAAATAACCGAGTGTTGTATGATATTTAAGAAATTAACATACAAAGATTTACAGCTATTCGACTATATAATAGAGTATCCACTCGATTAATCGTTGTTCGATTGATCGATGGATTTTTCGCCATTATTTGATCTAATAATTGAAATTATCAAGTTCGAATAACGAATAAATCGAACAATTTTTGTCAATTAAGCGGCACTATTTGTTTGGGTTAGGTGGGTTACCGCGATCCAGCAAGTACATGAAGAATTCTAAAATAAAGTCCTCACTAAACCCTGTATACACTACATTTTTGAGGTCCTGGCTCAAAAGAATCAGACAAAACTTTTTGCAAAACCACACAAAGTGGCCAGTGATGTATTTTTGACTCTTTCTCTCCTTTCTTCTTTTAAAATACCCTGGGCACCCATCATAACGAGCACACATCATTAATCGAATATATAAGGACTTATTGTAATGCCCTGACTAAAACTCAACAGACAATGCATTATTTTTGATATTGGACCTTGAGAACTAAGCTAAACCTTTTGTAAAAGAAATCCTAACTGTCCACTTTTTAATACTAGAGAAAGAATCTTTTTAATTCGGCAATCTGGTACATTTCATGTAGCTATGCCCATGTAGCTATACGCCTATTTCAAAGCCAACTCCTTAAAGACGTTCGATTACTTAATCGAGTCTTTGCGAGTATTTTCTGTTTAATGTCGAATCGATATTTAAATATTCATCGAATTTGTATATTCGAATCCAGATATACATACATATTCATATAAAGGGTTATATGTTGGTGCGGTCTCCAAAATAACTGCCTGTTTTAAGAAAACGTTAACAAGTGAGTGAGTGAGAAATTATATTGAGAACAAAAACAAATTTTCGTCTATTATTGTTGTTTTCAATATAATTTCTCACTCACTCACTTGTTTTTATTTTCTAAAAACAGGCAGTAGGTTGTTCAGTTCTTTATGTATATATTTCGGCTTCTGCAATAGCTTTAATTTTCGCTTAAAATATAGAGCATATATCGGATAACCTAAAAGATCAAATTTTTGACAGAGAAATTAAAAATGTATTGGAGAATTTACACGATCTAGGCTACAGATTTTTTTGGGCCGCATCAGTTGCTAGAATAACATTGACCTAAATTAGAAACCCAAATCCTTACCTAACAAACACGAAGTTAAACCTTTGATATGAAATCACATTATCATTTGACAGCAAACACAATTCTCAAACGTTTTTCAATTATTTGATTTACCGTTTAAATTCGAATTGATTCAAAATGATCGAATGATTTCAAAATAAACATTTGATATCAAATGTTTTTTCAATTTGATGTCAAATGTTTGTCAAATGTTAAATTCAAATCAAAAATAAACTTGGAAGCACTAAAGCGAAAAATAAATGTAAGCGATTAAAGTTACATTTTTTACTTTGTGGTTACATTTGTTTTACTATTCAAAATAAATTTTAATATAAAGTGAACAGTTTATTTCTTGTGAAAAATAAAAACTATTTGTGAGTAATTAATTACAATGATTAAGAATACGAAAAAAAGGAAAATAAAATGGGAAAGGGAAGAAAGTTTGTAGAACGACCGCGGTGCTACAATCCTCAAAATAAAAAGGAGCCAATTTCGTCTTTGCAAGAATTAGATGACGGAAAGAACATTATTTCATCTTTTAGCTATGTTGCCGAATGTTTATCTCACAGTTTATTTAAATAAATAATTAATTTAATTTAAAAAAATAAAATATTTTAATTTATGTTCCACATTGTATTATAATCCACATTTGAAAAACATTTGAGAATTACGTTTGAAAGCAAGTTGAAAATAAAGGCATTTTTCAATTTGAAAATAATTTCCCCTTTTTGTTGAGAATGCTATGATTTTCAAATCATTATCAAAAGCCCCCCTATTAAAATCAATAATCAAATAATACCTCAAAATTCGCATGTAAAATATCTCGGTATACAATTAGATCGCCGTTTAACGTGGAAAAGCCATATAGAGGCAAAATTAATTCAAATGAAACTAAAAGCCATCCAAATTCATTGGCTTATTGGAAGAAACTCTGTCCTTAGTCTCGACTGCAAACTTCTACTTTACAACTCCATCTTAAAGCCAATCTGGTGCTATGGTATTCAGTTATGGGTCACTGCCTCGGCCTCTTATATCGAAAAAATTCAAAGGCGCCAAAATAAACTACTTCGAATAATCACACCTGCCCCTTGGTATGTTAAAAACTCAAATATTCACAAGGATCTCAATGTTCCATTAGTTAAAACTATGATTACAAAATATGCAGTAAAATTCTTAAAAAGGCTCGAATTGCAACCGAGCCCACTTGCTCGAAATATTTTAAATGTTAGCGGCCACTCTCGCTTAAGAAGAAGAAGAGACACTACAGCACTTATCCAATTAGATGAGCGATAAACACCTACTATATAAGTGAACAGAACCCGTGATGAGAAAATTTTTGTCTGGCACTGGCAGGACATGAAATAAAGTATTAGGCTAAGATTTGAATAATTATTGTTAGTTCATATTAAATATGTATATGAAGATTCAATAAATAAATAATGAATAAAAAAAAATTATCAAACGTTTGTCGTTTGAGACTGACTGTAAAAGTCTTGAGTGTTCTCGTCAATTTTATTTCTTCCTTATGTTTTTGTATTCGTAAAAATCTATATGAGATAAAGAACAAGAAAACTAACGACACAAACTAATTGCTTATGAATGTACACGCCGATTTAATATGGAATTAAAGGAAACCTGATCTATTTGAACCAGCACTAAGTCTTTGCTGAAAATAAATAGTAGATATCAGAAAATCTGGTGATCTTGAAAGAAAATAAACTTTTGACAGAAATTCAAAAGGATGCGCGTAGAGTAAAAAAATTCCTTCTCGGTCTCGCATCAATTCATTAAATTAAACCAAACTTTAACAAGTAAGAGTGCTATATTCGGCTGTGCCGAATCTTATATACCCTTCACCATTGTGCGAGCAGAATACAGAGCAACTAGACAAAACCTAAATAATTTCGACATAAACATACATATATACAATACATAAAACTTCATTATAAATTAAATTTAAAAAGTTAAAACTGGTAAATATTTTTTTAAATCGTTTCAGAACACAAAAAAATTAAAAAAAAATTTTATTTTTGAAAAAACAAGATTCGAACCAGGGACTCACAGTTTTTAACCTAAGCAAACCCCCTAGACAACTGGACCATGAAGGAACGTTTTACATAAGGCGTAACCATAGGTCATATGAGAGTCCAAAAAATCAGGTTTTTATACAATTTTTGATATTTTTTGTACGGGAGGTACCACGCCTACTTGTTCAATCCCGCCCACATTTTGTGGGATGCTGTGTATTGATAACGTTAATGTGTGTACCTAATTTGGAAACTTTGGCTCTTGCCGTTCTCAAGATATACAAAAATAAAAAAATACAACAACAACAAGGGATTTTTTGGGCAAAATCAGAGGCAGTCGTGGTTTTTTGCTCATATCTCCGTAATTTTTGGACCGATCTGGCTGAATTTCAATAGCAAACTTAAACGGAGTATATGTGACATAAATATACATCAACCTAGTCCACATAATTTCTGGGGTTTTCGGAAAACCCATTTCAACATACACACAGACGGACAGACGGACATCGTTAAATCAACTTCGCTTTCCATAAGGACCCAGAATATATATACTTTATAGGGTGTAGGATCAATATTTTGGAACATACAAACGGAATGACAAAGTTATATATACCCTCTTACCTTCGGTGAAGGGTATAAAAATGCAAATTTACAGAGCAAATTTACGATAGCATTCACCATGACGAATTTTTGCTCTAGTATAGCTTGTCAAAGTTTTGGTTATGTTTACAAAAAGTCCACGTTTAGTGCTGTGATTATTGTTTTACATTAAAGTTTTTGATTACTTGAATTAACAGTTAATAAGATAGTAACCATAGTGATTTTAGTTAAAAATAATTTTTGACGTATACGGATACATATTTTTTATTATTGTTTTAATGTTGCATTAGTGCTGCCATCTGTATTATTTCACCATTTCACATGCATACAATGAGGGAAAAAATGATTTTTGTAGAAAACAGTAATCAAAACATACTTCCTTCTTTGTTTTATTCATAGAGCAATTCCATATGAAAGCGATCACCTTTTGGACGACCCCTCTCCGATTTTAAAATAAATAGTCTCAATCGATTGCCCAGCAAAAAATAATGTACCTACATATTTTTTTTTTTTTTATAGTGACTGGTTTAGTGGTGGTGTACACCACTATCATGTGACAAAATTGAAGAATTCTTCATAAGGGACCTCATTGAAAGTTGTTTTAAAAAATAACTACTAAAGCGATCGCAACGAGTGATAGCTCGTTGGAAAGGTATTGAATCAGGCTTTAATTGAAGAATAAAATTTTTCTAATTTTTCTTAGAAATTTACCTTTAAATTTTCCCATGAAAATTAAATTTTCCGATTTTCCACAGAAGCTCCTAAATTTTCCGGCTAATTTTTTTTTTTTGGATTCCTCATAATTTTTGCTTGAAGAATCAGCAATAAAAAAATGGGCCCCGACTCCTTGTTTGGACAGGAGAAGAGCATTTAAGAGACCACCTTGTTAAAAATACATTTTAAAAATTACACTGTGCATGAAATTGACGGTTTAGTTTATTGAAATTACTAAAAAAACCGAAATTCCGCAATAAAATTTCATTTCAGAAAAGTAAAACTCTTTTTCTAATATGAGTAGTCGTTATTGAAACACAATTTTTTTTTTTGAAAAAAAATTAATTTTTTTATCAAAATTTCGAAATTTTTGTTTTTTAAAAATTCATAAAAAATTAAAAAATGCAGCTAGGCTTCTAATTTATATATAATTATATTATATATAATTTATACTTATAAAAAACGAAGCTACAAACAAAATAAGCCATAAATGATTAAAATCTGTTTGCAACTTTTGATTTTACTCACAAAAGTCGACAAATTTTTCATTAATTTAAGAATTTCCCTTAGGGGGAAATTTGTCGACTTTTGATTTTACTCACAAAAGTCGACAAATTTTTCATTAATTTAAGAATTTCCCTTAGGGGGAAATTTGTCGACTTTTGTGAATAAAATCAAAAGTTGCAAACAGATTTTAATCATTTATGGCTTATTTTGTTTGTAGCTTCGTTTTTTATAAGTCTGCAAAAAATTAGAAGCCTAGCTGCATTTTTTAATTTTTTATGAATTTTTAAAAAACAAACATTTCGAAATTTTGATGAAAAAATTAATTTTTTTTTCAAAAAAACAATTATGTTTCAATAACGACTACTCATATTAGAAAAAGAGTTTTACTTTTCTGAAATGAAATTTTATTGCGGAATTTCGGTTTTTTTAGTAATTTCAATAAACTAAACCGTTTTTGAGTTACGCGAATATATGTTGAGCAACCTCCTCCATTTTCGAAATAACGGTATATCTCGAAAACCAGAGCCAATCTGAAAAAACCGCGGGCACCACTGGATTCAGCGTCCCCGAATTATGTTAAAACGCCATGTGCCCGGCTTGTTACGAAAAAAAAGTGTCAATTTCATGCACAGTGTAATTTTTAAAATGTATTTTTAACAAGGGGGTCTCTTAAATGCTCTTCTCCTGTCCAAACAAGGAGTCGGGGCCCATTTTTTTATTGCTGATTCTTAAAGCAAAAATTTTGAGGAAAACAAAAAAAAAAAAAAAATTAGCCGGAAAATTTAGGAGCTTCTGTGGAAAATCGGAAAACTTAATTTTCATGGGAAAATTTAAAGGTAAATTTCTAAGAAAAATTAGAAAAATTTTATTTTTCAATTAAAGCCTGATTCAATACCTTTCCAACGAGCTATCACTCGTTGCGATCGCTTTAGTAGTTATTTTTTAAAACAACTTTCAATGAGGTCCCTTATGAAGAATTCTTCAATTTTGTCACATGACAGTGGTGTACACCACCACTAAACCAGTCACTATAAAAAAAAAAAAAAATATGTAGGTACATTATTTTTTGCTGGACAATCGATTGAGACTATTTATTTTAAAATCGGAGAGGGGTCGTCCAAAAATTTGCCAATTTTGATCGTTTTCATATGGAATTGCTCCATAAATTTTTTTTTTTTTTTTTTGATTGTTCAAAAGTAAACGAAAAAAAAATGTGTTTAAAATTCCGGATAACAGAGGTAATCCCTGATAATTGATGTTCCCAGTTAATCGAGTTACGGATAATCGAGGCCCCACAGTTTTTGTTTTTTTTATCATTCAAAAGTTATATTAGAAAAGAAACTTAGAGCTATTCTGCATTATTATTGGATCCACCTGTCAGTATGGAAACTTCAAAAGTTTTTTTTCGGAAATAGGGAGATCTCCATTAATAAAATCTCTTTACATACATTTTTTCTGTAAAAATTTTTAAATTATCTCTAATATGTTATTTAAAAGATAATGATAATAAAAGAAATTATTTAGAAATTTATAATAAAAAATAAAACTTTATAACATGCTGATTTCTCTATGGTGACTGACCGACCGGCGCTGGCTGCTCTCTGGTTTCCTTATCAGCTACAAATTTAAATGTGTAACAAATTTGTTTCGTTACAAAATTATTTAAATACATAGTTTGTATTAAAACAATAATGATTACACATCATAAAATTAGAGTTGCATTAGTTTTTGTAATATTGAACATTAAATAAAAATTCAGACCATATTAATTTTAAAAAAGATAAGAATATTTTAAACAGTTTTGGGTTTTTATACATAAAAATGTGTTGTGAAAAAATAGTTTGAACTTTTTGATTAAGTTTTATCAGTTTTTTACTCGTAAAATATTAAAAACTAAAAAAAAAATTAAGACTTTTTGCTGGAGATTATATTTGTAGGAGGGACACCAATGGGTAGGAGAAAGTTGAGAAACTTATTAAAACTAATAAAATTAAATAATTTTTATAAAAATTTATGATATAAAAAAATCGATTTTGGTAAAAAAATTTTATTTTGTCTTCTTTCTTTTGAGACTGGATTTTAATTACATACATACATATGTAGGTAGAATGTTTTTTTTTTTTTTTTGCTTAGATGAACCAGAGAAGCAAGCCGATCAATTTTTATCGGCGGCGGCTGAAAGGGTAAAATTTACCGGCGGCGGCGGCGTTTCGGCTTGACGCCGAAAATTTTTCGGCTCGCAATATTTTTCGGCTGCGCCGAAATATGCTTTTAATTATGTACATACATAAGTTTAGATACACACAATATTCATTTATTAAACAAATATGGGTTTATTTAAATATTAGGTACAAAGTAGTTTAGTAGTTTTCTAATATAATGTTATTTGAAATATTAAAGCTTTGAAAATATTGAATTTCTAATTGCAGAAAGGGAACTACTTCACAACATAAATTTTGTGATAATCAATTAAAACACTGTTTTTAATAATATGTAATAAATGCAAGTTTTATGATCTTAGCTCGTATAGAAGAGAACTGGCTTTAACTTGAAATTGTTTAAGATGACACTTTTTACACTAATTTCTTAGCAATTTTCAAATGAGGTACATAAAGTAAATGTCAGTAGTTTTCTTTCTGCACTGAGTGATTCAATTGTTTTAAATGACTTAATTTTAGGAATCGATTTAGCTGTTTTAAAATATAATTTTTTTAAATGCTTTGCCTATTTTTCTTTTTAATTCAATCCATTTAAAGTTGAATTGTAATACATATTTTCAAATTAATTTGAATTTTTAAGGAAATTCATTCACGAAGTTAATTTTTTTGATATAACTGACTTTTCCTAGCTGAATTAAGGCCCTAAATTTGTAAAACGCAACGCCAAAAATGATATTGAAAGCAAAAACAAGATCAAAAATATTTTATAATTTTGTTGTCGTTTCTATTTCAAAATTTTAAACGTATTTCTGTATTTCTGTAGAAAGCAACAACAAAATTTTAACAAATTATTGACATTGTTTTTGCTTTCAATGTTATTTTTGTCATTGATTTGCGTTTTACAAATTAAGGGCCTAAGTTTTTCAACGTATTAATTCCAAATAGAATAGAATTTATAGAAAAAAACTTTATATTTGTGCATAACGTTACTTAAATAAAGAAAAGCCCTAACTAACGGTTTCCTTACTTTGCAGGAGGAAAAACCTTAATAAAAATTAAAGCCTTGTAGTCGCGATTTTTTTTAAACGCATTTTTTTTATTAATTTCTCTAAGCAATTTAATAAAAAACTGCATTTTAAAAAATCTGGACTTTAGGACTATAATTTGTATTAAGTTTTTTCCTTCTCCTGCAAAGTAAGGAAAACGTTAGTTAGGGCTTTTCTATATTAAAGTTACGATAAGTAATATTTAATAATGCCCTATTCACAGTCTTGTGCAAATGGTCTTACATCGTGGCAAAATAATTGTACAGAATATTTTTACTCTACACCAACAATATATATAGCAACGTAGTTTCTACTCTTTTGTTAATATGCAACACTTACTTTGGTACATTCAGTATTGCCCAATTATATAACAAAAAGAGACGATAACAATTAACACTAAATAATGTAATGTAAGGTTTCAGTAAGTGCCCATTCACATTATACGATTTTTGTCGTTGCGATTCTTACTTTAAAGGCAAGAGGGGTGAGAGGAATTATAAGGGGTACAGAAGCGAGTGTACTCTACGATTCGTTTTGTTCATTCATTCGTTCTCTCAATTTTCTCTCATTTGACGAAAAATGTATTAAGGCTGTTACGACAAAAATCGTACAATGTAAATATGAGACCGACTTCAAAGAGGAAACGACAATAATCGCAACGACAAAAATCGTATAATGTGAATTGGGACTTACGAATATTTTTTAAAATGCATTCGAAATTCGGCTGAGCCAACCAAATCAGCTGAAAAATACGCCGCCGATGAGCCGTTAGTTTCGGCGGCGGCGCGGCTTATAAAAAATCATCGGCTGATCAGCTAGCCGCCAGTCGCGCCGGTACGGCTTGCTTCTCTGAGATGAACAGGCATAGTAGGCAATGTTTTTATTATTTTTTTAAACTTTACTTAGCATTGATTTAAAGACGAATCCAGCCAATGAACTATATACACTGAGGAAGCCGCGTAAGAGTTTTTTATTGAATAATAATCTCCGCGCACATTCTACAAGATTATCCTAAATACGTTTGCCAACACGGAAAAGTCGCAGAGTTATGCTAAAGGCGCCCGTACACGACATGTTTTTGTCATCTGACGTGTCAAATTTCCTACTGCAAAATACATACATGTCGTGTGTTACCTTTTTAACTTTGCTTCTGTAAAAGTCAGACGCAAAGTCATCTGACAAAATTTCAATTAGAGCGCGCTCTATTTTCTTCTGACAAACCATCTGACATCAGAAAGCTATGCCGGGAAGAAACCGGCAGCGGCGTCCACTATTGACGGAATCATTAGCCGGCTGAAGTTAATTTTTACAATACCGAGATATGTTTGATCATCTTACCATTGAATAGAATTTATGTGAATATATATATAAAAACCGTTTTATTATAAAATCCTAAATTGGTATCTTTGAATTAAAAAAAAAATGTTAAGATGGCTGAACTATTTTACGGCGCAAATAAAACTTTTCATGGCGGCAGCAAGCTATTTTGAAACCGAGCACTACTTTGGTTTCTGCAAAAACAATGCGAAAAAAACAGAAACAATGTCAGAAGCAAATTACATGTACGTTTGTGACCGAATATTATAAAGCTTATGTAAAACAGCGATTTTGACAGACATGCACAATTACATGTGACTTGAAAATTTAACATGTCAGATGACAAAAACATGTCGTCTATATGCTCCTTAAATGTCTCATTTGTGCTTAACTTAATATATATAAAAGTATGCTCCAATTTATTATTAAGTAGTTTTACATTTAACATTCCACGACGTACGGTACGGTACTATTTATTTATAAAAACTTTCCGAGCTAACTATGCTATGGCAGACCCATTTAGAAAACTGGGGCCTAATTTTGGCAGTCGTGATCCAGTACTTTCTCGATTCGAAAGCAATTTTATTTCTAATTCTTTCAGTGGATACTCAACGAATCGAAATTATTTTTTCAGTATTGTGAAACTCAAACAGTGTTACCGTCGGATATTTTCAAAAAGTACCAAAAAAAGGGGATATCTAGAAAAAAAGTGGCACCAAAAAGTGGATTTTTCTAAAAAAGGGGCACATCTTTTAAAATAAGTACACTACATTATGTATTTTTTACGTTTTTTTTCTATTTATTATAATTTTAAATGGTATAAAAACTTGTATAAAGACTTTGTAAATATTTTTCTCGAGAAGTAATTTTTGTAAAATATTTACTTTAATGTTTTGGTAGTTCAAAAACGTTAAGCTTGTTTTCTGCCAAACATGTTTTTTGGATTATGACATTGTTGCAGCAAATGGAAGATATTTATGTAATGTGTTTTATATATACATTTAGTAATATATTTCTTGTACTATTCCTTCTGAATACATTTTCTTTGATTTATTTAAGACACTATATTGCACAGGTAGACATTTAAAAACTTTTTAGAAATTTATTTGCCCATTCCACCAGATTCTTAAGTTTTTTGGAATGCTATGGCCGAATATGAGCACAGTTTTCTCCCATCACGTCACATTTATCAGATACACCAATAATTGTAATTTCGGATGATGTTTTGTACCACAATTAATAACAAACTCCATAGTCTTTTAATTTTATTCTACAGTCAACCTAATTACAAAAGTTGTAGGCCCAGGCCCACGATGTCGACAATAAAACTTCTTTCGTATATTTGTTTTGAAAACAAAAACAAATTTTAGTTTTTATTATTGCTTTCAATATAAATATGCGAAATAAATGTTCTTGTCGACACCGTGGGCCTGGCAGCTAAGCTATAATCGGATGAAAACAAGAAATTCTATAACAAAAAAACGAAAATATCACTTTTTCAAATACTTTATATATAATCAGTTCCTCACATTAATACAAATAAATGCACGGCATGCATACATGCTACTAAATTTAAGTGCTAGTGTTTTAATTTCTTGACTATAGCATATTCAGTTTTTATCCAATTTCGTCTATTATTGCTACAAATTTTTGTAATCAGGTTTATAGAACAAAACTATAAAACTGGATTTTGTTATTAATTTTGGTAAAACATCTTCCGAAATTACAATAATTGGTGTATCTGATAAATGTGACGTGATGTCAGAAAACTGTGTTCATATTCGTCTTTAGCATTCCAAAAATATAAGAATCAGTTGGAATGGTTAAACAAACTTTTTCAATGTCGTCCTGTGCTATATATTTATTAATGGTCAGTTTCATACAAATTTTACAATTAATTGTTCTAACCGACTTCCATACTTTCGTAAAATGGCTTTAGCCGATTTGTTACTTTATTTCATTAAAGCCAACTTAGTAAAAACACGCTCAGCAGAAGCACTACTATGTGACAATGTAAAAATATAAGAGATCAATTTGTACAAGTTTGAATATATATATAGGTATATTCATCAAATTTTTTTTTCAATGTTCCTACTTCACGCCAAAAATCTTCAGCATTCGAAATTTTAAATATGTGTTTATAACTCGTGTCATTTACTTTACTCTCTAGAAGTTTAAATTCATGTATGAATGCATCTGGGTCAGTTATAATATCTTTAAATTCTGAAACTTATTCGAAATAGTTTATATCTTCATTAGACACTTTAAATATTTGGTCTAAATACTTCAATATGTTGAGCTTTTTGTTTTTTATATCCATTCTTATTATCAATTCATTACACAATTTTTGGTAAAAAATTAGATTTTACTTTTAATGTCAATTACACAAATTTTAGACAAGTTTTCCGTACACAACAGTTCGATTTCTGCTTCATGACTTCTAAGGAAATCCAAAATACTTTTTTTTACCAAATATTTAAAACTTTTTGCTATATATTCTTTTTAAATATTAATAGGAATTTTCCTAGTTCTTGATTTATAAAAGAATATATAGCAAAAAGTTTCAAATATTTGGTAAAAAAAAGTATTTTGGGTCATCTGAAAAGTAGCTGTTTTTGAGTTACGAGGTTGCGGAAGAAACCATCGATATGTGAGATATCTTTATCCCCTTATTCATAATAAATAAAACAGGTTAATAGAAAGTTTTTTAAACCGATTTTCAGCTAACCAACCATGACAAGAAAAAAATTTCATATAAACTTGCTTATATATACATATATTAAAACAGTTTTACATATATTAAAGCTGCGGGTTATAATAATAAAACAGAAAGAGAAAAAGTATATTTTCCTAGCGTAAAAAGTATCAAAAAAGTGGCAAGAATCGCAAAAAGTACCACATTTGGGTGCATTTTGTAAAAGTGGCCAAATAGTATCCAAGCAGTCGAAAAAGTGGCAAATTGCCACTTTAGTGGCACCAACGGTAACGCTGAACTCAAATGAATGCTTTAAAACACTGAAAAAATAATTCCGATTCGTTCAGTATTGACTTAAATAATTAGATATAAATTTTATGAAATGTTTGAATTTGTTGATTTATCTCTAGATGTAAACATTGTTAAACGAAATATTATACTTAAGTTAAATAATTATTTATGTAAGGCTGTAAGGATTTATGCATAGATAAATGGATATAGCACAATTTCCATAGAAGCCGCAAGCGAC
This sequence comes from Pollenia griseotomentosa, assembly GCA_963931875.1. NCBI lineage: Eukaryota > Metazoa > Arthropoda > Insecta > Diptera > Polleniidae > Pollenia > Pollenia griseotomentosa. Next base: position 73,701,864 of record OZ007561.1, on the reverse strand, counting down.
AATACAGAATAATTAATTAATTTTGCATTAAAAGTTTCATATAATATGTCAAATTTCAATAATATTATAGTTTCAGCCAAGGCGAATTCATACGGGTGACCGCATCATGAGATAGCATCATGATTTTTTGAAAAAATACTATGTATTTTGTTATTGTAAAAAGTTAGAGTGAATGTCAAAATTATTTGTTAATAAAATATACACAATTGCTTTAGAAGGTACATAAATCTTTTTCTTGTATTGCAAATTTATTGTGGCTCCTCTTAAGCAAATTTGTAAGCAAATTTTTTCAACAAATGTAAACAACGCTTGACATTCAGAGCACAGAATACTAACAGAACTGTCACGAGACGGAAGATTTTGCGTTTTTTTTTTGTCTCTTTCTAAGAAAGCTGCCCTTTTTCATTTCTCTTTGCATCATCTTTTATGCCGCAATACAATGAACACAAATTTATTTAGTTGAGATTTATTTGCAAAGCTTTTGTAAAAATTAACTTTTAAGTTTACCACAACACAAGTAAATAATATTTAAGTAAATAAATAACATTATAAAACAAAAAATATTAATAAATACATTTTTTTTGCACAAAACACAACGTTTGTTGAACTAATGCATTTTTTTTACGTGGTCTGTGTTTTGTTATTTTTGTTTTGATCATGCCATTTGTGTTGATTGTTTCTGCCTGTTTTTACACATTGCCACTTCACCACCAAAAAAAGCTTTTTGTCTCTTTCTTCGAAAGCTGCCCTCGCAACAGATTTGAGCCTTTTTCACACGTCACTTTTTTCAGTTCTGTTAGTATTCTGTGATTCAGAGTTCGCACAAGGAAATAAACATTAAACAGATGACTCGAAAATGTTACCTTTATGAATACGCCTTGGTTTTAGCCACATTTTCTGTTTACTTTTTCATAGTTAAAGGCTAGATTTCACTATTATACTTTGTATTAATACATGTCAAAAACTCAAGTAATATGACAAAGTGTGATAGTGTGAATGCAATGTGTCACGAAAATGACTTCATCGTTATTTGAAAAATTTCTAAAAAATAATACCTTTCATTGGATCAGGATTGCATTTTATTTCATGTGTGAGTGTTTATACTTTGTGTGATGGTGTGAACACAAACTGTCATGTTAAATTAGATTTTTTGACAGTCGCAACAAAACTCATTAAATTTCTATCTCACAAAGTATTATGGAATACGTAAGACTTGTTAGATAGTGTAATCTAGCCTTAACTAAGTTATTCAAATTTTTTTACAAACGCAAGGAACCACATATATAAATTATTTCTCGCATATCAATTAGGGCTGCCATACTTGGGGATTTATTCCCAATGTTGAGGATTTCATGCGAGCAAAAAGGACAAAAAAAGTCATTTGGGGCTTGGGAATTTTTTTGGTGACTTGAAAAAAAAATGCGGGGTTTTTTGGGGATTTTACACATTTCAAATATATTTTCTCTTCTTTAATTATTTACGATAATTTTTCTTTGTTTCGTATATAAAATATGAAAAAAAGTAACAAAAGTTTTATCTTACTCTTATCAACAACTTATACGGTGTAAAGGACCCTAATTAAGATTACCATTTTTAGTAAGTGTGTCAAAGGTACTTAAAAAACCTATGTTATTATTCTTGAGTGATTGTTTTAAAAAGGAAGAAATTAAAAAAAGAATCTAAAATCGTTGACAACACATACAATTTTTGATTTTTTAAAAACCGTTTTCAACCAGATACGTCTTTCCCAAAAATAAGAAAATATGAAAGACAATATAATAAAGTTTGGGAAAAAGAATGCTGGGCTGTTGGTCAGTACTTATGATGCATCGAAGTATTAACAAGCTCCAAATTCTTATAAATTGGCTCATTCGTCTTAAAAAAACATCATATTGCTCTGCTTGTAATTCCTCACCGGAATCGTACAAAAAGAATTTAAAAAACATGCTGAACACAGTCGCTATAAACAAAACAAAATAATTGTTTTACTAAAAATTTTTATTTGGGGATTTCTTATTAAAATTTTTCATACTTTTTTTTAAAAAAATATATAAAATTTGGTCAGAAAAAAAACAAATATTAACTTTTTAAGATTTTGTTTTTTATATTGGGGATTTTTGGGGAATTTATTGGGGACAAGGAAAAAAAGTAGCTGGCAGCCCTGATAACAATTGCATTTATGTTGAAGTCTCTACATTCGATAACTTTTTTTTTAAAAAGTCTCCACGTTCGATGCATTTATCATCCAATTTAAATATTAACCCTGTTCTTACCTAGCAATATAAACTTGTGTACCACCCTGTGTTAACAAGCTAAGGCTTAGCAAAGACGAGACCCTCTTTTGCTTAGCAAAGACTAAAACCTCTTGAACATTTTTGATTATGTTAAGCGGCTCATACACTTGCAATGAAATTGTTCAACTTTACGTATTGTACAATTATATCGCCAATGTGTATGGCAGCAATCAAAAGACTTTTTATTTTTATTGCACAACGAAAAAAAAGTGATATGCGTTGGCAACATTGTACAATGCTGATTTTGTTCTTCCTATATGTTATGTTCACCTTTTTATTGAATGAATGAAACCATTGTGCGACTTATTGCATAATATAGAACAAAATGGAAATAATATGTCGAATATCACCCACAATAATATTGCAAGTGTATGGGCTGCTTAACAACAGCCAAAATTTATATTTTAAAAAATACAGAATAGCATGGTAATAGCCAACACACTTATTTATTGCAACGTAGTCATATCTAAAAAAATCAAACATTTTAAGTGACTTTAGCAAAAGGGTTCCGTCATAACTTTTTACTAAAAGTAACCAACCAACATTTTGAAAACTTTAATCGCATTTTGCCAAGTTTGATTTTTTTTAAATAGCACTACGTTGCAATAAGAAAGCAATATGTACATGTACATTAACCCCCGTATTTATAAACGATTATTAGATTTACCAAACGTTAAATAAGGAACATTTTAATAGAAAATTTTTTTGGTAAGCCCTTATGAAATTTAAAATATTTTTGTGTATACAGGACTTAGTCTATGGCGAATCTTTGTATCATGATTTCACTTAAAATTTTATACAAACCCCTGACTTAACGAGCAAACTGGCTCTCTGCCAGAGAATTTTTACCAAAGACTATAAATAAATATACATATGAACATAAATAAATTAATTGTCTTCGGTTTTACGAAATCCAAAATTCAAAGATTCTCATTTAATTGTTTGCTTCTTCAATACACTATTTAGCTAACACAAAGAATTAGATAAATGAAATTGATCATATATGATCTAAAGCTAACTTTTATAATGAAATACTTTAATTGATTTTCATAATTTTAACATTTGCAATTATATTCTTCAATAATTGAAATTGCTTGTTTGTATATTATATTAGTAGGTGGCACAATATACAGTGCACTCGGGAAAACGTCAACTAATTAAAACCGCGGGTGTTGACGTTCAACAAATTGTTGACGTTTACGAATGTACAATTTTTAAATAAGAAACATATCGATAATGTGCTTTTAAAGGTTTTTCCCAGCTAGCATTTTGTATCATTATCTAATTATTTAGGAATCAGCTTCAAAAGCAAAATACCCGTATATGAGCTCATTTTTCAATCATAAATGATACTCTCGTTGTGAGAAAATGGTACCCTACCGATGAATCACCAGAAAAAATCATTTGTGATACAATTTTCTGATTCCTTTTTGATCCATTTAATGGTCGTTTTTATAATCATTATTGAGTCGTTTTAGTCTCATTTTTCAATCGTAAACTATATAGTTTTTGATATAATTTTTTAATTGTCATGTTTTTTATTTTTTTTCAATAATTATGGCTTTTGATTATTCGAACCAGCTTTATTTTAAACCAAACAAAAGTTATCGGTTTTTCGCAAAGAAGAGAAGAACCAATTTGCACCAACATTTATGTTCATAAATTGTCAATAATTTTTGGGCTTCTTTTTTAGCTAAGCTTCTTATTATTTGGATAACATGAAAGATTCTATTTTTATTTTTTTTTTCATTTGACAAAAACAAAAATTCAAATGATTGAAAAATCATTACTTAAACATATAAATGAATCATATATGAATCCTTTTTTCAATCACTCAAGTAATAAATCAGTTTTTAATCATCAAAACTGATCTAAAAAGAATCATTTGGGTGATTTTTACAAAAAATAATCAGCCAAATGCTAGCTGGGTTATTGATTATAAACTAAAACCAAACATAAACAAATTAAAAAAGGAAACAAAAAAGTCATTCAACCTATCTAGAACCATAGAATACAATTAGAACCAAAAGAATACATCTTAAATGAGATCATATTTTTAATTTTATGTACATGCACATATATGAATTAAAAAAAAAACTTATCTTGCTATGGTTGACTTTGTTACACCATATTGCTTCGCTAAAGCTACCGCACTTGTACCCTTTTCTAATAAGTCCAAAATATTTGCCTTTTCTTGTAGATTAAGCAATTTCGGTTGTTTTGAGCTCATTTTGTTAATGTGATACTTACGAGAACAAAATAGCAACTGAACATAAATAAAAAGATAATACATAAGTACATACAGTTGTAAGTTCTTTTCTACTCTACTTATAAGGGGAATCCCCAATTTCTGATAGTATTTTATAAAATAAGTGTGTATGTGTACAAATGTGTGTATTTTAACTGCTGCTAAATTCATAATTTTGTTTTATTCAGAGTTGACGTTTTAGAGCTTTGTGGTTGGGTTGACGTTTTAGAGTAGGCAATGTAAAAAATAAAGGGTTGACGTTTTGGGATGTTGACGTAAACGAGCGTTGACGTTTTCCCGAGTGCACTGTATTGGACACAATCGAAAGTCTTTTAATTTATTTTGCGCAAAAGGAAATATTTTGTAATGTGTTGATAGTAAAAAAATTCAAAAACTTTGAGAAAATAGTGAAAACAAATTTAAAAGACAAATAATATTCATAAAATAAATAAAGTTGAATATAAAGAAAAGATAATTTTTATATTCCTATTACTTTTTATGCTAATGTCAAAAAACTATAATGTCAACGCACTAGATGTTGAGGAAGATATCAAAGGAAATCTACTAGATTTCGTTGTAATGTAAACGGCCTATAAAGGTGGATTCATCCATGTGTTCCGAACAATTTTTTTGTCCAGAGAATTATTTTTTACTGAGAGTGTTCTGCAGAACGCTTCACCCATTTCAAAAAATTTTGTCCGGAAAAACAAAGCTACCATATGGATTACAGATGTAAACACCTATACAAAATCGCAGCACAACTAGCAACAACTTAGGGCCATAAAAAAACCATAAAAAATGGCTTGGCAAACATGTCAAAATTTTACGTTTTTACAAATATTTTGTATTGTTAATTGGGGTGTTTGTCGTTTGGACAAACATTTGAAGCAATGTTTGTAGAAATACTAAAAAAATTTAATATTTAGCAGACATGTTAGATATTTGTCAAACTTGCAAAACCTTTGCAAGGTAAATACGTAAAAAAAGAAGCGGTAAAATCATTTTCAATAGCACATTCAAATTTTTTTAGCAGTATTGTTTGCCACAAAACAACTTGTTGTGTAAATCACTTTTTACTATAAATTCTTTGCATTTATATTATATTTCTTCTCTGTTTTAAGCAAAAATCAGCAAAATTGCTGCAGAATTATCGGCGTCTGCAGTCATTGAAAACAAAACAAAAATGAAAAATCAACAGAATTCTCTAGAAAGCAACAACAAAATTACAATATATTTATGACCTTGTTTTTGCTTTCAATGTAATTTTTGGCGTTGCTTTTAACATGATTAGGGCCTTAAAAACCTGTTCAGCTAAACCTGACGTGTACAAACCAGCTCAAGGTAAATATTGTTATTAAAGTTGGATAAAACAAAAGCCATTTTCCATTCCTGTATAATGGTTTTGCTACTACTATTTAATTACAACCCTGTGTGCCTAACGCGGAGAAATAAACTTTTAACAACTGTGAAGTAAAAAAAGAAGATTGTAAAAGAAGCAAAGAAAATTGAAAATTTTTCATACAAAGCAACATTTTGTGATAAAATTTGTTATTTAAGTCATTAATTTTAATAAAATTATAAAGCATTTTTGTCTAAAAGTTCAAGTAACGTGTCGAGTTTAAAAAACAAAACGCATTTAACGTGCAAAATCAACGTTTACCGTAAACGCGCTTCAGTTCAGCGATTACATGAGGCGTTTGCGAAAACCGTCGTCTGCAAAAGGAAAAAGTTCGGAGGATTTAACATCAGCAACAACAACCCCTGAAGCGTTAGCTGCTTCAGCCAGTTTAGTTGATAGTGGTCACAGTGGTGCCAGCACAGAAACGCATGCCGGTGTTAACATTAACGTGGAACATAATTCTCCAACAAAATCTAGTAAGGCTGGTGGAGGCACATTGGTGACAGCAGCTAAATTACGCTCTAGGCGCAACATAATGGATACAAATGGCAGCAGCAGCAGTGGTAGTTTAACAGCATTAGCAACAACGACCAGCCTCGGCAAAGAAATTTTCAAACATTTTGAAAAATCTGGAAAAAGTGAATTGTACGGAATGTTTAATTCTAGTTGCCGTCCCTACTATATATATCTCTTTCTTAATTTAGTAAAAAAATATTAATATATAAAAAAAAAATTTAGAAATAATTTTTTCATAAAAAAAACTGGCCAACTGGACAGGAACTCAACTCTCTAAACGCTTAATTCTTAAATAATTTCGTTTTAGTTTGAAATACTTAAAACAACATGTTCGAGACAAAGAAAGTCCGTTTATGGGAAAACAAAATGAATTCAAATCGGGTGTTTCCAGTGCCATTTATGATTTGCTTTGGCAGGGTGTTCGTTGTTATTTAAAAAAGGATACTGTTTTAAATACTCTTAGTGAAGTTGTAGTAAGTATTGAATGTACTTTATTAAGAATTCTAAAACAAAGATGCACTATTACACTGTGCAACATATAAAATGTGCGCTCCATTTTTACTTCAGTTTTTTTTGTGGTTTTCTGGTGTAGCTCGGCTTTAGATTTTATTGCATCATATTAAAGTTGCTAATCTAATCACTTTTTATTCTTTCTTGCACATATTTCATACCTACAATAATTCTGAAGACAAAAACAAAATTCAAATCGGCTTACGAGATATATTCGCAAAATATAACTTTTTCTTTGGTTAAATGATTAACTTTCAGTCGAAATACTAATGATGCCAAAAAATTAAAATCCTAGCTAAGCCCGAAAACCCTTAATGGATTTTTGCTAGTTTCGATTACGACTATTAAATACCGAAATCAAAATGAAGCGCACAATTGATGACCTCCTTGTATTTTTAATTGTAGCAATAATATATGGTTTTTTCAGGCTCTTCATGAAGATTTTCCTTCTCTAATTTTGGATGTGATCAACATTTTGGATGCTGAAACCTCCTTAATGACAGATGGCTTACAAGAGGAACGTTTAATGTTTTGTCAAATTGTCAAAGAGTTGGATAAGGTTATACCAGACAAATTAATCAAGGAAAGACTGGAGATAGATACGCTGCAGGAAGTTGGCATAGTTAAGAATAAAGTATTCTATACAAAATTTATCAAAATAAAAACAAAACTATAGTAAGTTTAGACCCAAAACTAACTTTGTGATCAAATTAACTTGCTAGTTAATCACATATTTCAAAACAACAGCTACAAACAAAGACGTTTCAACTTATTCCGCGAAGAAAGTGAAGGGTATGCCAAACTTATAACAGAACTAAATCAAGAATTTGAAGATGATGTTACCTCCGATAGTATAATGGATATTATAAAATCATTAATTGGTACGATTTGTTTTCATATTTTTAAAATTTGTTTTAATAAATGTTATTTCTTTAGGTTGTTTCAATTTGGATCCAAATCGTGTTTTGGATATTATTTTAGAATCTTTTGAAACACGTCCCGAACGCTGGCAATTATTCATACCTTTATTAAGAGCTTATATGCCTAATGGTTCGATTATTTGTGAAGTTTTGGGTTATAAATTTCGCCATTTTGCCGATATTAGAACTCCTCGTTCTTTATTTCATGTTTGTTCCCTGCTACTTAAATACGGTGTCATAGATCTTAATGATATTTATGTTTGGGTATGTATTTGTAACTATTTTTTTATCGGATACATTTTTGCTGAACATATTTTGATCGAAAACATTTAAATCGGAAATCTTTAAATCGAAAAATATTGTAGAGGATGTAGGAAAAGATAAACTCACTGTTTATTGTTGGTGTTTTATCGGAAATCTTTTAATCGAAAAATATTGTAGAGGAATGTAGGAAAAGATAAACTAACTGTTTTTTGTTGGTGTTTTCGCTTTAAGGTTTTTGTATAATATTTTTAGCTTTCTAAAATATTAAGAATAGGTTACCTGATAAACTGGCCTAAGCAACCAGTGAAATGCGCATAGAAGCTAGCTTTCCCTCAACAATAAATTTCAGTGTATTTATCAAATATGAAAAATTGGAATTTAGCACGTCATACAGAAATCTTATTAATGAAAAATATTTTCGTGTTTAAAACTTTTAAATAAAAACATTAATGAAACATTTTAAAATAAATTGGCTTTAGCCAACCTTTGGTTAGCAGAGAAGCTTTCGATATTTTTATTAGAAAAATTAAAATTAATTTACATGTTTTTGAGTTAGCCAACCTTTGGTTAGCAGTGATCTAGTGATCATGGGCCTGTTCGTAATTGCATCACTGCACTGCATAACATGATTATTATGCGATGACTTTGCTAATCAGCTGTGCATGATGCTTTTATTTGCTCATTTGATTGTTTGCATTGTTTGCATACTTACTCTTCCATTGCATCAGACATTTTTATGATTTATATTTGCTTTCGTTTGCGCCTAATCTACTGCTGTGTTGCATTTTCGACCATGTGACAGCTGCAGTGTTGCCACTGTTTGCATTTATGAACATACTGCACATCATATGCAGCGCAGTGATGCATTTACGAACAGGCCCCATGTTTCAATAAAGCTATCCTTTGGTTATTAATGAAGTAAATCGTTTGTACAGAAAAATTTACAATATGAGCATGTTTAAATAATAAGAATATTTTATAAAAAGAAAGAAAACTTTCTGAATTTGATTTCCTCATTAATTAAAATGTTTCTTAGCTAACACCTACTGACAACGTTATTATACGCGATTGGGAACAAGATTTAGCCGATGCTAAGGAATTTGTGCGTAAATTAAATGTAATTGTTACCAATAAAGATAAAGAACCCTCCGAACCGGAACCAGAAAAGGAATATAGTTTGGTAAGAAGAAAAAATTGATAAATTTGAAGCAAATTTAAGCTAATATTAGTCTAGACGTTTAAATAACTATTTCCCTCTTCTATTTCAAGGAGAAATACTATGCCAATCAAAAGTTTGGCTTGTGTGAGGGTCTCCTTAAAGTCGGCGATTGGGAGAATGCCTTAAAAATAATTAAAAAACTGCCCGAACAATCGGTAGTTGTTCATGAACATATTGCTAGAGCTTTAGCTGAGCTTATACACATTGGAATTGATTATGTCTATCGCAAGCAGTGCTTTAAAATATCTCCTGCAGCCAAATTGCAAAAGAGACGTCTAGCAGATGATGGAAAGTTGGTGCAAAAGATACAAGCGAAAGCCTTTTGTGAACTTAGAAATTATGTTATACCCATGGTCATAGCATTAGGGCCATCACTACATTTCGATACAGTATTAATGTATAAATTGATACGCATAACGCGTACTGTTATAACAGAAATGGGTGTGGATAATCAAAATTTACCTCCGGCCAATACTGAAGCTGAGACATTGTACAATGAGGTTATGACAATAATGGATTCAGCTATACTACCTGCTCTATCGTATCTTGATTGTAACTGCCCCATGGCAGAAGAAATATGGACGGTATTAAAACATTTTCCATATCATTATCGGTGGGTTTTATCTTGAGAAATATATGAAAATTGTTCTAAACTATTTTGTTTTATAGTTATGCTTTATATGCTCGCTGGAAGAATGACACTTATCAATTACATCCCCAACTGATACGCCGTCGTGGCAATGCTCAAAAACATATTAAGGCCATTATGAAACGTGTCAGCAAGGAAAATGTTAAACCTTTGGGAAGACTTATTGGTAAATTAAGTCATTGTGCTCCGGGTTTTCTATTTGATTATGTAAGTTTGGTTTATTTCTAATAAATTTTATTAATTTTTTATTTAATTATTTTTTTTTTTACTTTATAGATTTTATTACAAATTCAAATCTATGACAATTTGATTGGTCCCGTGGTTGACTCTTTGAAATACTTGACTCTTCTATCTTTTGACTGTTTGGGCTATTGTTTAATTGAGGCTTTAACCATGGCCGATAGGGATCGTTTTAAACATGATGGGACTTCAATATCATTGTGGCTACAAAGTTTAGCTTCCTTCTGTGGTGCCATTTTCAAGAAGTACAATATTGAATTAAGTGGCTTGCTGCAGTATGTGGCAAATCAGTTGAAATCACAAAAAAGGTATAAAACATTTAGAGAATAAAAAACGGAATGAAAGAAAAAAATATTTACATGTTACGAAGCTATGAAATCTTACATATTTTAAATGTACTGTTTCTTTTTCTAGTCTGGATCTATTAATTCTAAAGGAAATTGTACAAAAAATGGCTGGTGTGGAATCAGCAGAGGAAATGACGAACGAACAATTAAATGCCATGTGTGGTGGTGAATTACTAAGAGGAGAGGTAATTTCATTTTATTTCATTTAAACATAATTTTTTTTTTGAATAATTTTCACGAGATTTTTTTATAGAAAATAATTTATCAAATGTATGCCACCAAAAATGGTTCACAAAAATATAATAAATATTTTTTTGCGCCTTAACCCGCCGTTTCCACATGCAAGTGCAAGTTCGAAAAACTCAATACACTCACTAACATTCACACAATTTTTGTACTTTCAACCAATCGGCTGTTTCCTCGATTTTTCGTGGGTAGTACGTATACAATACTTGCAAGTAATTACTTGCATGTGTGGAAACGTAGAGTAAATGCTTTTGTGGAAATTTTTATAAAAAAATTTACACTAAAAAATTTTTTCAAAAAGGTTTTTATAAAAATTGTCTCACAAAAATTTGATTCATTAAAAAGATTTTTAAAGAAATTTTTTCATCCACATTTTTGTTTTTCTGAAACTTTTTTAATTTAAAATTTTTTTAACCGATTTTTTTTTTATCAAAAAGATTTTTATAGAAATTTTTTTCATCCAAATTTTGTTTTTCTGGAACTTTTTTAATTTAAAATTTTTTTCATCGAAATATTTTTTCAATTGTTTTTTTTAACTTCGCCCCTTTTATCTCATATCTTTAAAATATCAGTTTCTGGATAATTATTCTAAGACCTCTTTTACTCTTTTTCCATAAAGATTTAAAACAGACCTGTTAAGAAATAAGGATTTTTTTCTTTCTAGGCTGGTTATTTTAGTCAAGTTCGTAACACAAAGAAATCATCACAACGTTTAAAAGATGCTTTAGCCAACAACGATCTTGCGGTTACCATATGCCTATTAATGGCACAACAAAAACACTGTGTTATCTACCGGGAAACGGCACAAAGTCATTTAAAATTAGTGGGTAAACTGTACGATCAATGTCAAGATACTTTAGTTCAGTTTGGTACATTCCTGGGTTCAACATATTCAGTCGATGAGTATGTGGAGCGTTTACCCTCAACAATAGCCATGTTGCAGGAATATCACATCAATGCTGATGTGGCATTCTTTTTGGCAAGGCCTATGTTTACTCATCAAATAAATGTAAGTTTATTCAAGTGCAAAAAAAATACAATTTGTTATAATTTATTTGGCCAACAAATTTTCAGCAAAAATATGATCAATTACGCAAAGCTGACCCGAATGCCAAGAAACTAACCAATAACCAGAAGTTATCAAAATATCTTGATGCCACAAATTTGATTATGAATCCTATTGTTGAATCTGTACGTCCTCTACATGGACCTAAAGTATGGGAAGATATATCACCACAATTTTTTGTAACATTTTGGTCTCTAAGCATGTATGATTTACAAGTACCCCATGATAGTTATCAAAAGGAAATTACAAAACTAAAACAATTATCGAATCAAGCGGCAGATTCAAAGGATTCGGTAAGTTTGATTTCCTTAACAAGTTATACAATTAATATAAATATTATTTCTTACTTTTAAGAACGCTTCAAAAAATAAAAAAGAACAAGAACGTTATATTGCTCTCATGGACAAGCTGCAAGATGAACGTAAAAAGCAACAAGAGCACATTGATAAAATTCTGCAGCGTTTGCAGCAACAAAAGGATAATTGGTTTTTATCTCGATCTGCCAAGTCAGCTAAAAATGAGACTATTACACAATTTTTACAATTGTGTCTATTTCCGAGGTATGTTTGAAGGAATTTCTGTTGCTACACCTTTAATTTAATTGTTTTCATTATTGTAGATGTACTTTCACTGCCTTGGATGCTTTATATTGTGCTAAATTTGTTCATACTATACACAATTTAAAGGCTGCAAATTTCTCTACCTTATTGTGTTATGATCGGGTAAGTAATACATTTCCAACTTCAAAAAATATTGAAAAATTCTAAACTTTTTTTAGAGAATTTCCTTCCAATACTTTTCTACCACTTTTTTATAACAAATACCTTGAAATAAGATCAGTAAATGATCTTATTAACTTTTAGAGAAAATCAGTTTCAGATTTCTTCAAACTTCTGTAAAAAAGCTTTCTTAGAAAATATCAATTGTTTCTCCTTTTAACCCTGTTGAGAAGATCAGCTTCATTTTTCTACTACTCTTCTTTAAAAAAGATCTTTAACTCTTTCAAGCCTCTTACACTTTTCTCTAAAGATCAGTGTTATATCCATTTAAGTCTTCTTTAGGGAATATTTGTTTCGATCTCATTAGCACTTTCTGTACCTCTGGGGCTCTTTAAAAATATCAGTCTTAGTTAGCTACAACTCTTAGCTTTGAAAGAGGAAATCTTCTCTAAAGAAGATCAGTTAAGATTTATTTAAGCCTTTCCTAAAGAATATCAGCTTTAACTTTTTAACTCTTCTCTAAAGACGATAGGTTTAAGATTTCATCAACTTTCCTAAGAAAGATTACTTTAAGATCTGTTAAACTCTCTCAGGGAATCAATTTGCCCACATGCTTTTTTTAAGGAAGATTAGATTCAGATCGCTTCAATTTTTCTCTAGAGGAGATCAGTTTCAGATCTCTCATATCACATTTCTCTTTTTTTTAATAGCCAGTTTTCTAATCTTTTCAACTTTTCGATTCGGAAGATCGGTTTTAAATCCCTTTAAAACCAGTTTAAAACATTTTTAACTGGTTTTTTCAAGATGAGTTTTATATCTCTTTAACTTTTTCCGAGACACAACCTGTTTCAGATCGCTTTAACTTTTTAATGTATCAGATCAACTAAATATTTGATTAAATCCTTTTAAATTTCGTCACCTTTTAAAATAAAAACGTCAACTTTAGATATCTTCGGGACAAGCCTAGATGAGAAATTGGAATACTGGCGCATGTAAAAAAATCTTTAATTTTAATTTCCTGTAAACTATTTTCAGATTTTTTGCGATATCACCTATTCCGTAACATCTTGTACTGAGAATGAAGCAACGCGCTATGGTCGATTTTTGTGTGCCATGTTAGAAACAGTTATGCGTTGGCATTCAGATCAAGCCACTTTTAATAAAGAGTGTGCCAATTATCCCGGTTTTGTAACGAAATTCCGTGTCAGTAATCAATTTTCCGAAGCAAATGACCACGTGGGTTATGAGAATTACCGTCATGTGTGTCATAAATGGCACTACAAGATCACCAAAGCCATAGTATTTTGTTTAGATTCTAAGGAGTACATGCAAATACGTAATGCGCTCATCATACTTATGCGTATTTTGCCTTTTTATCCGGTACTAGCAAAATTGGCTCAAATTATCGAAAGAAAAGTGGAAAAAGTGCGCGAAGAAGAGAAAAATAAAAGACCAGATTTGTTTGTAATTGCTTCATCGTACATCGGTCAGTTGAAGACAAAAGCTGCTCAAATGATAAAGGAAAGTGATTTCCATCAAGTAACCGAAAGACCACAAAGAGCAGAATCGCAAAGCAATTCAGCGACATCAGTTGGAGGAACAGCAGCCTCCATTGTGCAAAATATAATAAATAATTCGCAATCTACGGGTTCAATTACTTTGGCGACAGCATCGGCCCCAAGTACAACACAGCAAACGGTGGATATAAAACCGCCCAGTAATGGTGAAATAAAAATAGGTATAACGTATTTTTAAATGACAAAGTTAGTAATTTAAATATATATATATTTTTTTTTTTTGAATTCAAGAAAAACGTGAAAAGGAACGTTTGGAACGTCCCACAAAGATTATCAAATTAAATTTAACGGCATCTGAACGTGGTGAGCGTGAATCTTCCAGTTTGAATCGTGCCGCTGTAATTGAAATTAAAGATGAACCTTCTTCGTCTAATTCTATTATAGTTTCGCATGAACGTGAATCAGATCGTCATGGCAGTAGTACGCGTTCCCTAAAGGACAACCCCACAAGCTTTAGTAGCAGCAGCAAAAAAGATGATCGAATTCGAGAACGTGATAGAGAGCGGGAACAACGCGATCGAGAACGCGAACGTGAACATCGAAATCAACTTTTGGAGGAAATGGAATCATCAACATCTCGTTTGAAAAGAGAAAAACGTCGGGAGGACCGTTATCGCAATGAATCACCATCAGTGGAGCCCATTGAGAGTGTTAGCAGTAAAATTGATTATGATCGTAGCGAACGTGAGACAAGAGATCGTGACTATGATCGCAGCGAACGTGAACGAAGAGATCTCGATCGCGATTTAAGTTCAGTCTCCAATGAGAGTATTGGCTCGTTACAACAACAGCGACGTAGTCAAGATGTTTTAGATTACGAAAAAGGTAAGTCTTTATAAGCATGTATACGTTCAATATATCGTCAGATCAGAATTGGTTTGGCGCATATGCCAAAAAGTCGGAGTGGAGAAAAACGACAAAGAAGATTTACATAAAGATTTCTCAAAATGTGCTTCCGGTATATGTTTTGAAGAAAAATGTAAATTTTTGCGCACTTTCATGAATAAAGTTAGAATTTAATAGTAATTTTTTGAAAATAAAAAATATTGTTTTCTGCCGCATACGCCACTTTTCTAAAAAAAATTAAAAAAGTTGCTTTTTGTGCTGCATACGTATACTCATTGCTGTGTATTAAGTAACTTGTTGTTGAGATGAATTTTTTTATTTATATTATAAAATATTTTTTTTTATTTGATTTTATTTTACAAAAACAGAAAAGACAGTTCTACTGTTATGAAAAGGTACATAAAAAGCCACAAATTAAACAACTTAAAAAATGCAAAAGTAAAATAAAATCAAGAAAAAAACACTTAAAATTTAAAACTAAATATTGAGTAAATTTTTATAATAAGTTTTATCAACATGTGAAAGAAATATAAGCAAGTCTTTTATGTCTCTATTTTTATCGCTGGAAATAAATGATGGTTTCGACATTTTCAAAACATTCGTCAACAAATTCTCAAGAGTTTTCAAACAATATTTTGATGCAGACTTAACCAAAATATAATTTCCATATTTTTCCTCTCTCGTAGAAGTTTTCTAATATACATAAACCATTACTTTTACTGTATAGACGTTCTTTAATGTTAGCAAAAGGGACTTTTCGAAAGTCAATTTTATTAAGCATTTCCATAACTTTTGATTTTGTTTTATTATTTGGCATTGTTTTAAGCAAAATTTATCAAATGAAGAGAACTATGAATTGCAATATTCTTTAAGTACCGGTCAATAATACCATTGACACAGCCCACTTCTTGAATTAAAGAATGTCCCGGTTCTGAAGACTTGTATAACGGCATCAATATTATTTTGTTTAATGAACATTTTGATTGCAGTTGAGTTAATTCGATTTTTATTTTGAGGTACGCAAGAATCGCTCCATAATGCCAAAGTTTTAATTAGTGGATAATCTTTTATTAATTCATTTAAAATTTTAATCATGAGCTTCCGTCTACAAGGCACAATAAGTAAAAGTTGGTGGATTTGGCATAATAATGGTTGCTGTAAGATTAAAGATATTTAATTTTCGTTTGAAGTAAAATGTTGAAGCATTTCCCTTAGGTAGGCTTAAAACACTTTGCAAATAATAGCAAACCGTACACTTGGTTGGGTCCATTATTTTATAAAACTATTTTTCACAAATTTATTTTCTTGTTGTCATTTTATTTTGCTTTAACTACTTTTTTTCTTTATTTTGCTTTAACTACTTTTTTTCTTACGGCAATGCAGCAAAGCAACAGTTAAATTTATTTTGTACGTTCTTGTATGAAGAATTTGCTGCACTCGCCAAACAGTGGCTTGTAGAGCAAAACAAAACTTGAAAAATTTTGAAACAGTTGATATGCAGCAAAATGAATGCTTTATATCTCAGAAACCACAAAAAATTTCGCGAAACAGATTTTGGATTCAAAAAGGTGGTATTCAAAATATATATACCCCATACCTAACTCAATTTTTTTAAAAATGGTCGGTAGGTCAAACCAATTCTGAGCTGACGATATGTATATTGACCGCGATTTAGTATCGCAATATTTATTGAATGTGTAGAATGCAGTATTGATGGAACCATATCGCAGAATAGGCTTTTTTTATGTGATCCACTAATCTATTAAAGTGGTCCAAATATCACAATATATATTGAACGTGTAGCTGTGCCCTAAAAGTCATTTTCTAGAGAAAACATTAATCATCTCAATCTTCCTCTTTTATTTCTCTTCAGAGATTTTTTACCACAATTATTCACTTCTCGCATAAACAAACAGTCCGTTCTCTGCTTTAGAGCAGAAATATCTTATCCCTTTTTTTAAGAGATTTTACTTTTTATAATTTTTAAATAAAATTTAAATTTATTTTTCTCTAGAAGAGATTTTAGTTCGCTTTATAGATTCTTTAGAAAATCCTTTCACTTCTTTTCTAATCGAGAAAAGAGATTTTAGTTCATTGCTTTTTAGAAAAACTAAATTAATAAAAAAGATTTTAGTCCACACTTTCTGTTCTGTATGAAATAATTTTTAGTTCATTTTTTTTCCTCTTCTAGAAGAGAGCTTAATGTTTTCTCTTTTTTAGAGAATGGACGACAGTTTGAGACACTGATGCAAAATGTGGTACAATTGGGTCATTTGTGGCACTTCTAAATGTTTGCTGGCCCTGTGGTACTTTCTTATCTATTGTGGCCCTTTCAGGTCAAAATTTAACTTTAAACCGTTCACCACATTTTTCTATTTAATTTTCTTACTGTTTCGAACATTACTTTTAACAGCAGTATTTTGTTCGTTAAAGGCCAAATAAACCACACAAGCGGTTTGATCAAAGATTTGAAAAAACGTATGAAGCACATCTGTACAAATTTTTTTTTTATATTAACACAAACATTTATTTAGACCTTTACATTTTATTACTCTTCTTTGGAATAGAAATTTTGATTCTTTTTCTCAATTATCTCTTGCTTTTTTAGACTCCAAACGTCGCAAAATGGAATCCTCTTCGTCTAATTCAAAGGTTAGTATTTTGGTGCAATCATAGTTACCTAAGACAACAACAAAAAAAGCTACCAACAACATCAACAACAATTAACAACATCAACAAACTTGATGGCAATTGCGACCACCACAAGACAATAGTTAAAAAAATATCCACCACCAAAATTTAAGCGCCCACTGCATTTCACATCAATAGTCATAATTAAGAAGCAAAGTTTCTTCCACAACTTTTTTCCTTGTGTAAAACCAACCTTAACAATTTCAATTAAGGACGCGCTCAGGTCTTTCATCCTTGAAACAAGTGAAGAAAGAACACAAACTTTGAGAAAAAAGAAGACTAATATTGGCTGGACCAAGTAAAAAAAAAAGAGAAGAAAAACATTTATAAAATGTTTAAATTGTTAACGTCAGTAGTATTTAAGTGTATCAAATCAAAACAATATTTTATGGTAAATATAAGTATTTTACAAAGTATTTTGTAATCGACAATGGTAAGTACAATTATACCATTAATTTTATCTTTATATTAATAAGTATTGCAAATACTTAAGAACGGTTATTTGTTATATGTATGGATTTGTTAGAAAAAATTTGTTAAAAGGAGTTAAATATTATTTTTTTTGCGATAAGTATTTGGTTAAGTTTATAAATCAGTTTATTTTTAATTTTTTTATTTGAGAATTACTTGTACAAGGTTAGAGAGTTTTTTTTACTTAAAATCAGAATACATTTTTCAGTTCATTATTTGAGTTTAAGATTAGCTCTTAAGTAGTCTTATAAATACATTTTTCAGTTCATTATTTGAGTTTAAGATTAGCTCTTAAGTAGTCTTATTATGTATTTAAATAAGTCAAGTCAATGTAAGGCCGACTTTGAGGACCAACTCAATTCGAGACTAAAGTTAAACTGGAGAGTTATACAGAATATTCAAGTGCCAAACATCCATTAAATCCATTATTGATCATATTTCCCGGTTGTAAGACTCTTGTGGAAGAAGCTGCTAACTTGTGTGGATCCTTTGCTTGATAAGAAAAAATCGTCTGTGTATTGGAGTTACACCTCTACAGTTAAAGAAGTAAAATAATCTCAAGTATATTCCAACAACTTTAATCTTTAATTTTATCACTCATCATATTCATCGCTTGTAATGCTTTTGTGAATATAATAATAAATCCGTTTGAGCTGCTGTATTAAAATGTGACACCCTACCAGGGAATAGAGTATTCAAGAATGTTATGAGAAGGCACAACCTATAGTCTATTGACCCGGAATTCATGAACAAGTTTTTGAAACTATTAACCAAGCTGACAAAAGAAGTAGACAAGAAAATAACATGGAGGCTTCGATCATTTCATCAACCTTCCAAATGAAGAATTAGGAAATCGTTAGAATTTTAAACATGTTTCTATTACACGAACAATTTAAAGATCTTTGGATATTCTTTTACTAAGGGATTCTCCACATAATGAATTTATTTAGAAATCTACAGAACCCCAACTACCTTGACATCATTGCATTCTTTTGCGGAAACACCAAATATTACAAATCCAATCGGAACTGATGTTACAACGGTATTTTCTTTGTGAACAAATAAAGCAGATAACATCAACACTTTTCGAATAAAGAAATAGGGTTATCAAAAATGGACCATTTAAAGGAATATGTAAACAATATGAATTTTTATACTGTGAAAAATACCCAACTTTTAGAGTAAAATTAAGGAATACATTATGAAGTAGATGGCGCAAACCTGAAGTTATCACAATGAAATAACTGAGGTACCCTTTTCCTTACCAAGTACTTCGCATTTACAATTACACAGTGCAAAAGAGGACCATCAAAAAACCATAGAAATGTAAAAAAGGAAATAATTTTCAATGAGATCTTGTGATAAAATTGACAACATCAACGGGACATGATAAAAGCGATGATCGAACTTTAAAAATCAAATAAACCGTACAAGGATCTTCAGTTTATCTCCTCCAAACTGTTTAATGGTTAAACTATTTTTGTGTTTACTGCAATCAACATCTTTAAAACTATTCCCAAGAAAAAAAATTTAAAATTAACTGGAGCATAAGAAGTTAAAGAAGAATGATGAAAAGAAGCTGCAAAACTGACAACAACTGCGGAACATAAAAAAAAAATTACAAGGACCTTCTGTTTATTTATTTTTAAATAACCTGATACATGAAAAGCTGAACAAAAAATTTAGGCTTTCTAGATTCGAAACTAAAGTATCAAGTATGCAAATTTTTAATACTTTTAAACCAATTGAGGGGCTAATGAAGATAACAATTCTTTGGAACCCTAAAGGAGTTTCATTCCTTGCCGTTTCTTGCTCCAAATTTGCTTGACTTTCAATTGAATATAGATCAGTCACCAGCCTGGAATTTTCTCCTAATAAAAAGTTCGTCACAACCATCGCCCTTTGTCTTCCTCGTCTCAATATTGTCTTCTAAGCGACAGTTAGATTTACTTAATGTTGTTATTGCGAAACTTCTTTAGATAAAAGCTGATCTGTTATAGAAAAACACCACCTAATACAAGTTCTGTTCCTGTGTATTTCCTTATTGAAACGTTTATCGAATCTCAAAAAAAAATCTTTAATCTTGTCTGGCTAGATGATGAGAACGTTTTTTTATGACTTCGATATCATTTGCCTTTTAACACCACTAAAAGCAAATAAAAACTTTTTGCTTTGAGCAAATATTTAAGAACATCAGGATGGCCCTTCCAAAAAATACACTAGTCAGATATTGTTTACACAAAAATGAAAGAGAAACTTGGACAATTTTGCAGAAAGTTAACTACAAACTAAGCTCTTGCTTTTAAAATAATGAGAGAGACTACAGAAAACTGCAGAAATTCACTAATTAATAAAATATCCCCATTAAATCGGTTCAAATCCTAGACTTGAACAAACTGCATAAATTGGAAAATAAATAAAGTTTTAAGATCGGGACATCCAAATATACCACTTTTACAAGAAACTGTCGAAAGAAGGAAATAAATAAAAAAATCGCTTCGAAAGATTCAATGCCCAATATCAAGCTACTTTAGTTCGGAAATAAAGAAAAACGGCGCATCATCGGAACGTCTTAAGTCAAATTCATCCAACTAAGTTGCACCCGATTCCAGAAGATATGAAAAATTTTATATTAAAACACAACATCATTAGTGATTCATCAAACATCAACTACCAGTTCAACAGTGTGCGGGAAAATTCGAAAATTTTATTAACAATTATGACTGCAACTACAACGGGAACGAAACGTGCAAAAATATCATCACAATATCGACTCTAAAATCAAGCTTTAACCAACAGAATAAGACAATTCTCAATCAACTTTAACCCGCCGAACAAGTTTTATTCAAATCATCCACCGTTATTACACGATTTTCTTCAGAAATCTTAAAGCGATTTTCCCAAAATGAGTTGTCATAGTGTTAAGTGAGTGAGGCTTTGTTGCTTGCTATCCAAGTGCCCTATTAAAATGCTGCTATTGTTGTTGAAACGTTGGTCTGAATAGAGTTAATTGTAAAATACCCTACCAGTAAGCGGTAAGTGCTTCAAAAGGGGGGATTCAGTATATAAAAAATACACACATAAACACACAAGATTAGATTAAGAAGAAAAAGGGATATTAACTTTTTTTAGGGGTATTAACTTTTATCTATTAAACAATTTCATTTTATAAACCTTATTTAATATAATTACAGAAACAAGTTTTAGATGATCATAATGAACCTTCGAAAAAAGAGCGAAGTGTTAAAAATAAAGAGCGCAAAGAAAAATTAACCGATGAGGAAAAAGATGCCAGAAAAGAACGTAAATTGGGGCGCAAAAGAGAACGTTTAGAAGAGACCTCATCCACAGATCATAAACGTCGTAGGGATGGTAGGCGTTTTTTTTTAAGATAAATACATTTAAATTAAAAATAATTAATTTAATTAATTTTCGTTGCTCTTTCTTTAGTACAAAATGGTGATGATGATCAACAGCAACAACGAGAACGTGATAAATATCATACCAGAGTAAGATTTCCCTAAAATAGTACTACGAATGTTATTGTTTCTTACTCTCTCTCCCTCTATCTCTTATTCTCTTATACGAATACAAACACATACTTACATGTACCTTCAAAATGGCATACACGTTAAATAATTTTTTATGTTATTTAGGAAAAATCACCGTACATAAGAGATACACGTGAGAGATCGCATGAGAAATTTGAACGTGATCGTAGCACTCGTGAGGATCGTTCATATAGCAGCAGTACTACCACATCTAAATCCACAAGATCGCGCATTGGCTATTAAAAAATTTGTTTAAATTATTTTTTTTTACAATAATGCAGTCATTTAATCATATTCTATTGAACTTAAGTGAATTTCATAAATTAAAAACAAACATATAATTTGATTTATAAAATAATTATTAATAAAAAAAAACTCCAATACAAAATTATTTTTAATACACAAAACACAAAAAAAAATTTATTTAAATTTCATACTAAAG
This sequence comes from Pollenia griseotomentosa, assembly GCA_963931875.1. Classification (NCBI taxonomy): domain Eukaryota; kingdom Metazoa; phylum Arthropoda; class Insecta; order Diptera; family Polleniidae; genus Pollenia; species Pollenia griseotomentosa. Next base: position 73,679,649 of record OZ007561.1, on the reverse strand, counting down.
TTAGTTTTATTTAGTAGATTTTTACTTTCTGGTAAATTTAAGTGTATAAATACATTTAATATTAAATTAAGTCTATTGTTTTAATATGATTAACACCATTTTGGTCCTTAAAAACCTATTAGCGAAAACCGGTTAATTAAAAGAAATATATATAATAAATTCATACATATTTGTATATATTTTTTTTAGGTTAAACCAAAAAAATAAATAAAAAAGACTTTAAAATAAACAAATACATTTTGTTGGAGTTTTCTTCTGGAAGTTTTATTTTTATACCCTTCACCGAAGGTAAAGCGGTATAAGTTTGTAATTTCTACAATATTGATCGTCGATCCTGTAAAGTATACTATATATATATTTAGGTCCTTATGAGTAGCGAAGTTGATTTAATGATGTCCGTATGTATGTTGAAATGGGGTTTGCGAAGACCCCAGAAATGATTGGGACAAGGTTGTTATATATTAATGTCACATATCGTCACCTAAAACGCAAAAGGCCCTAACTAACAAAAAATAAAAAACTGACTTTCATTAAATCTGATATATTGCATCAACACAAATGTCCACAAAATCCAAAAATGGAATCTTTCGACCAACATTATCGATTTTATTGACAAAAAATAAACGGCCCTATCTACAAAAGACTATATGATAAACGCTAAATGGGAAAAAACCGGGAATTAAGCACGTCATACGTTTTGTTTCAATTTCTTATTCCCGTTGGCAATATAATATTTGGTATTTTCTAAGAAAAATTGGCGTTGCTGTTGCCTTTAATTGCCTTTGATTTTGCCGTTTAGTGTTGTCTTGTCTTGTGCTGCTTTGTGTTGTGTTTAAAAAATTTTACGTTATGGTTGGCTGCAATTTTGATTTCTACGGCGGTTTTGATATTTTTCTACATTTGTGTTGTGTTTTAATATATTTTTTGTGGAAATAATTGAAAAAATTAAAATAACAGCTATCGAGCCTGTTCTGAAAATCACGTGATTTCAAATCACGTACTTTTGAAATCACACGTGTGATTTTGTAGTGTTCTGAAAGTCGTACCGTTTTTGTGTTTCTATGTGTGCTTCCGCCAACTGAAGATCACACGCAAACACGGGACACTAAAATATGACACGTGTGATTTTAATAGGCACATGTGATTTGAAATCACGTGATTTGAGTAAAAGTGATTTTCAGAACAGGCCTGTATGTGCCAATTCGAGAAGCTAGTGGAAGAGCTTGTAAAAAAATCCATCACTAGCCAGAGGGTTTTGCAGGGTCTCTTTTCCTAATAAATTAAATATCCTTGGCGATTAAACTAGAGATGCTATTCTTGTTTTTTTTTTTTTTTTTTGAGTTAAAATTTTGATGTGGGTTCAGTGAACACAGGCAATTACACCTTGAAATGCTGCTTTTTAAAGAAATGCAGTTTAGTCTCATTCTTATCAGCATCCGTCATGTCGAAGTTTATCCCTTGTGGACAAAGTTCTCTCTCCATGACTTCCAGAGTCTCGGATAAAATTTTTGAAACTAGTGGCTGGGACAGTCCAAAGTTGAAATAATTTTCAACGCTGAGCTGGTACAATCTCTGGGCCAAAAAGCGCAATGTTGCTGCAAATTAAATTGTGTTTGGAACAAACGTTCCCTTTTTTAAATGAGGCCCTATTATTTACAACACATGTTTAAAAGGTTTATTCAGCCGAAAATAACTTTCAAATCTCAAAATCCATTAGGCTTTTCATTGGGCAAATTAAAAATGGAAGATTGCAGAAATCAGAATCAGTAATAAAAAAAATTTTATTTAAACATTATTTTTTTTACCAAAAAAATTTTTATTTAACTTAAAATTTTGCACAAACAGCACAGAATTTGTTTTCTTATCAAAAAACAGTAAACAAAAAGAATCCGCTGATTCTTATATTAGAGATGTGTGCTGTATTTTATTAACATTATCGATAAATAGTCAACGGCGTCTTAATACTCTTACAAAATACCAATTTAACATAGAATTGATGTTGTTTTTGATAAGAACTGCTGTTGCCTTAAAATTGCCGTTGTTATTGCTGACGCCAAATAGAATAAGGGTGATTAAGTTTGCTTCATCGGTTGTAGCAAAAACAATTTTTAGGCAGTAGATTTGCCGTTCCTTAAGGTTAAATCTTGCGAGGTATGAGGAACGCACTTAAATAGTTGGTTTTTTATTTCAGAATAGATTTTCACGGTCTCTAAAGTTGAAAATGCTGGGAGACGCAAGCAACTTTTGAAAGTGCTTTAGATTAAAGTGAGTACTCACCCTTAAGTCCTTAGCAAACGGTGATCTTAACAATAGACGTGCACAACTCCACACATGTAGGTGACAGTTTAAGCATATAAATGTCAAAATAATTCATTTGAACCTAGATTCAGAGCCGGATCTATCTAATACAGACGGAAATTCACTAGCATCGTGAAATCAAGAAGAAATTCAGGTAAAAGTCACAGCCTCCATGTGAATGTTAGAGGATCCTCACCAATAAACGGTCCAGGATCAAGAAAGTGTTGGAAGCCAGTTGAATCTATTGGAGAAATGATATAAGGGACTAACACTTTGATTTGCTAAATTTAAACCATTTACACCAGTTGCTGTTGCCTTAAAATTGCCGTTGTTATTACCGACGCCAAATAGAATAAGGATGATAATTAATGATACATTTTGTATTCCCGTAAGTAACTTTGACAATATACTTGCAGGTGCCCGTGCAGAAAACTGAATTGGCAAATTGGTTTTTCTTTTGTTGTTTTCTTACGAAGACAATAAAATGAAACAATTTGTTTTTTAATTTTGTTTTTTCTTTTTACCCACTTACAACTACAATTCGAGTCGGAAAGAGCCCAACCAATTGTAGGGGGATGTAAGAAAAGATAAACTCACTGTTTATAGTTGGTATTTTGTTTAAGCTTTGATATTGTTACAAGTTAAAGACTTTGAGCGTTTAAAATTCTTATTCGCTTTAGGGTTTTATTTGTATAATATTTTTAGCTTTTCTAAAATCTTTGGAAAAGGTTTCCTGATGAGCTGGCCTAAGCAACCAGTGAAATGCGCATAGAAGCTAGCTTTCCCTCAACAACAAATTTCAGTGTATTCCCGTTAATAATTTGATAAGACCTAACTTACAGTTTGTATAATATGCGACATTAATAATTTTCAAAACAATTGGTAGGTTTTACAAGAAAATTAGAAGAAAAATTAACTATAAACAGTTTAATGTAAATTATCATATTTAATAGTTTTTTTCTTCTCATGTGAAATTTTCAAAATGTTAGATAGGGCTTTTTGCGTTTTATGTGACGATATGCTTCGTTAAAATTTGCTATTGAAATTCAGTCTAATCGATCCACAAATGGCTGAAATATGAGAAAAAAACACAACTGCCTCTTATTTTTACTCATAATTCCTTTTTTTCCTTTTGTTTTTGGAATACTTCGTAGTGCATTTAATAAGCTCGCTCATGGCACCATATGGAAGGCACCTCACCGAAACTTGTCTCGCTTATTAGAATTCTATACAATGAGTCTACTGTAGAGTACTCCATGAAAACACCCTTGGCAATAGAATTAACCCTTGGCAATAGAATTAACACCGGGGTACGGCAAGGCTGCGTTTTGTCACCTTTACTTTTTGACATTATTCTTGATGGAGTATATTATGAGGCTAAGACTCAAGTAAAAGTTCTTTGTGCCAATTATTACTTAGTTATGTCCATCTACATTAGATTTGTTTGTCTTTAAGTGATTTTAGTAGGGATGTTTATATATAATTTTGGACCGACCAGCACAACATTTTGTCATGACATAGTAGCTGTCGCCAAATTGTATGTCAATACTAACATTTACAAGAAAGTTTTTGGTAAGGTAAGATGATTTCGATTGCAATAAAATAAGTTTGGACCAAATTTAATCTAATTACATACATAATAAAATGGTTTATGGGCACAAAGACTATTTTAAAATTTAAAATTTTGGACAGATTCTCACCTTTTTTAATAGACTTGTGATAAATTGAGCCTATGTACCACATTTCATCAAAGTACATATCTCCAAAAATGCGACCTGTACTTTCCGCACAAGGTTTACATGAACAGTCAGCCGGACGGACACCGTTATATCGACTCAAAGTTGATCAGTACACTTAAAGGTGGGTTTTGGACCAATAACACTGTGCTAGTTGCAAAATTAGACAAGCCGGGCACATGGAGTTTTAGCATAATTCGGGTACGCTGAATCCAATGGTGCCCACCGTTTTTTTAGGTTAGCTCTTGTTTTCGAGATATACCGTTATTTCGCAGCTAGGCTTCTAATTTGTTGCAGAAATATAAAAAACGAAGCTGCAAACAAAACAAGCCATTAATGATTAAAATCTGTTACCAACTTTTGATTTTATTCACAAAAGTCGAGTTTAATTGATTTAAGAATTCACAAAACGCAATATTTGTATAGGAGCCCCCCTAAAAAGTGGTGATAAGGGGCAAGTATGTACGGAGAAAATGTTAAGGACACAAAACTAATTGAGGTCGGTCATAAATTTTATCTTACTTTGGGCGACTGCTGGGCATATATGGTACTCGCTATCTCCAAAAAGAATGGAGATAGCGGGTAGGTTTGTTGGAAATAAATGATTGAGATGAAAAATAAAGTGAGGTTGGTCATACATTTGATCCATATAGGGGCATCCTAGGCGCTGCAGGGGCCAAGTTTAAGAATTTTATTAAACCACCATATATGTTTAGTTGAAATTCATAAATTTGGCTGCTGCAGTTCCTAGGATGCTTATGTTACAATTATCCGTACAAATGCATAATATTCTAATATCTATTGTGGTGTAGGTATAACTAAAAAATTGGCCGCAATAATATGCACCTTTATATAGATGAATGTCTTAATTTACTACTGCTTCTTTTTTTTTTTTCTTTTTTTTTTTTGTATATATATGTAGATAATCTGAACAAAGATGACATTTATACGATGTCTTTTCGGACATGTCTGTTTTATTCATACCTTTTTGAAGATTCTTCTAAAAACCTTTTCTATTTACACGATGTCTCACAAAACATGCATGTTTTCATGTATCATCTTAAGCTATGTACAAACGGTTGTCAGATCTCACAATATTGTAAGCAGCGTTGTCAATAGAAATATTTTTATACCCCCCACCACAATAAGTTGTGAAGAGGGTATACTAAGTTTGTCATTCCGTGTGAAACTTTTTTTATTATAAAATAAAATAAAATAATTAATTAAAATAAAATTTTTTATTATATTATAAAATTGCTTGTAGTTATCCCAAGCAGTTTGGGATTGAAATCCAGTGAAATCAGTTCATTAGGATCAGAGCTATGATGTAAAATGTGGAGCCACTACTTTAAAAAATTGATAATTTTGTTACAAAACTAACATAAATGGTAGAAAAATGCACGGAATGATATGAGATTTTGCAAAAGCTCGTTTTATTCGACTAGAAAATATAGAAAATATTCCTGGAAAATATTGAAGGAATAAGACTATCTATATATATATAAAAATAAGTTGTCCTGTGTTCGTCATTTTATAACTCGAGGACCACTCAACCGATTTTCAAACGAGTACATGCGTTAGAAAAGCCTACTTTCACTGATGGTTCCGATAGGTGGCGCTGTTGTCTGAAGGACATCACCATTAATAAAAATGACACACTGGTTTCGTTTGACGTCGTTTCTCTTTTTACCAATGTTCCTGTTTACACAGCGATAAAAAATATTATGAACCAATGGCACACTATTGAGACGAAAACCAGTATCCCAAAATCCAAATTCCTGGAAATTCTGAAATTCTGTTTGAATGACAACAACTATTTTACATACAATAACAAAATATACAAACAGATTTTTGGTATGCCAATGGGAAATCCCCTTTCCCCTACTATTGCCGATATTGTTTTGGATAATTTACTAGACGCAGCCTTGACAGAATTGAAAAACAAGAACGTCAACATCAAATACATGGCAAAGTACGTAGATGACATACTGGCTGTAATAGACATTAAGGACAAAGACGATATACTTACAGCACTAAACGGGTATCACCCGAAGATGTTGCCGTTTTGGTTACTTTTAACCAAAATTGGTTACTTTTTTTCCAATGTGTACTTGTGTACTTTTTTTCCATTTTGGTTACTTTTTTTCCACACAGAAATAACCAATTTTTTGTTTTGGAAGAGGATTTACCCGCTCCGCTTTTTGACTCTTAAAAATTGTGTGTGGTATTTGTGCAACCAATACCAATACATTTTTCATCTACTTAAAAAAGCTCAAACTTTAACAAACTTTCAACTTAACCATATGTACATATATACTTTGAAAAGTAGATGGCTATTATCTGCTACTTTTAATTCTTCATAGGTCTAACTGAAACACTTTTCTAGACAAACGATAAGGTCAATGTGAGCGGAACTTTTAATAGGATTCTATTTCCACCAGGCAAAAAGCATCTACATATATGTGGCATTTTGACAAAACATCTTAAGTCGAGATAAGATAGCAAAAAAGTTTTTTAAAAAAACTCTGCGAAAACATAATTTTTGTTAAATATTAAAATAAACCAAAATTTAAGAAAAATTTCGCTTATAATACAAAATTTTAAAAACGTAAACAAAAATGTTTTTTGAATGAAAATTCGTATGATTAACGACATTTTTTTCAACTTTTAAAATTTGACTTAAGATGTTTTGTCAAAATGCAACAGATATATATAAAAGATTTACCGCATAATTTAGTTAAGTTTTGCACTTTGATACCTTAAAAAATTTTACTTGCAAGAGCTCTTTATATTAAAAGGTTGAAGTGTTAACTATGTAAAGGAAGTGCACGTCCACTAAAAATTTCGAAAAATTATATAGAGCCTACTAGATACATACAAACACAATTCCTTCTTTAGACATATTTTTCACCTGAAGTGCGGATAAAATAGTATGTACATTTGATAATAAAAATTTTGGTTACTTTTTTTTGCTTTTGGTTACTTTATTTTAACATTTTGGTTGTGGCAACGCTGATGGAGAGGTTATTGTTAAATTTACTAAACGGTTGTTTATTTTTATTCCATTCTTTCAATACAAAGAAAGCCTATAAGGCCAATTATACATATATTGCTGTTAACATCTATCCATGATTTACAAATATAATTTTATATAAATATTTATCAATATAGGTACAATATGTAGTTTCTTATTTAATTTAATGGCTCCCCAACCACATAAGTATTACAAAATAGAAATTTAAATAATTAAGTTTTATTTTTTCCCTTATGCCAGAATATATCATTTAACGAAAAAAAGCTTTTTATTATAATTTATGCTAGGAACACAGCAGAGTTGTACGTTGTGAAAAAGTAGGACTTAACGCAGTAAATTTTAAAACATGCTCTATACAACAAAATTCCGTCCGTCCTTACAGTATTTTGTTTTCTTTAAAATATATTATTAAAAAAATTTCAAATTTATGTAAATTTTTGTTGATGTTTTCTTTTATTTTTAAAATATTGTTACGAAATTAGATTTATCTTAGAATTATTTATAGTTTTAGTTATAAGTTATCTTGTAAATTATAGTTTATGTCGCATTAGTTTAAATCGTTATGTGCTCCACTGTAATTGTAGACTTTAGATTTAATTGTATAATTTAGAATTCAAACAGAATGTTCTGGAATTGACTAGAAGGTTCTTAAATTTACTACTCTACAACTACCTCTGGTTGTCAACTATAAAAACAGGCAAACTCATAAATGTTTAGTTTATTTTGCTTCACAGTGATGCTAACTTAGCTATCATGGGGCTAGATTTAGCTCTTTTAAATTACGCCTGGCTCGTCATTTTTACGGAAAATTTTATTTTTATTTCGAAAAAGAGGCAGTAAATGTCTTAAAACAAATTTATTTTTTAAAATTGTTTGATAAATACAATTAAAAACCTACTTATTTTTTAATTTTGTATACTATAATTTCGCAAATTTCCCTTTTGACATTCATTGCCCCCTTAAATAACACTTTATTATTAGCCATAAATATGGCCACCCTATTTTCATCTCCCGCTTATTTGTTTATCAACGGCAATTGCCATTAAAGTGCAGTTTTCGGTATTAATCACACGTAAAAGTTTTAGTGCGTAAATAATAATTAATTAAATATAGAAAAAACGTTTAAACTAAAAACAAACTATTGTAAAAATATTATTAAACGTGTTTAGTATTTATTAAAAGTGTTTTTGTTGTAAAATAGTTAAGAAAAGTGTATTTAAAGGTGTTTTAAAAATTTGTGATAACAATTTTTTGGCCGAAACTTTTGTTGCTTTGTTTGTTTAGTTGAGTATGTTTTTGTTGTTAAAAGAGTAAAATAGTGAGTGAATGTAAAAGAATCTTAAGAGAGTATGAAGTTATTAAAAGTGCGTGATGAACTTGAAATTATTTGCATTTTTTTCAATTAGTTAACGAAAGTAAATATTAAATTGTTATCTTCTATGTAATAAAATATTAAATTTAGTGAATTTTAGAAAGAGATTAAGATAAAAGTAATAGAGTATAATTGAGGTTTAATAGAAAAGTGTGTAATTTTTTTGATTGATTGATCTAATTTAAATTAATGTCAATTCCTTAAGCTAAATTAGTCGACAGATACTTATTGCAGTAGTTTACGAAAAATTATAGTAACACTTCGTTCGGTTAGTAACCGTCAAAATCTACTTACTGGTTAATGACCAAATAACACTACGCAACAAAATTAATATTTTATCGTGATGTTTGATGATATATTTTTTTCTTTTTTTAGTGCGTAACGGTCCTCTAGGTACAAAACTTTGTCATTTGTAATATGTATTACATGTTCAAAATTTTGCACACATATGTGTTATGCTATAGGGAATAAAATTCCATAAAAACTCAATTTTGAAATTTTTGCAGATAGGTTATTAGGTCTTTAAGATGACGATATGTACCTTTTGTACTATTTTACAAGCCTTAAGATTTTTGCTAGCACAAAATCTAATCATTCTAGATCTAATTGTCAAAATATTAAATAGAAAACGGGTATCCTTATATTTTGCGTCTACATTATTACACTTTAAATAAAACGAAAAAACTTTGTAGAATATAAACTGCAGTTCAGTATAAAAACATTCATATTTTTGTAAATTGACTCTTATTCGACCCTTACACAATTTGATTAGTATTATTATTTAATTAAGCTTCAGGTCTCTTTTTTTATAAAAAATATTAATTTTATTTAATCCAATATTTCGGCACTCCGTTGTGTGTCTTCTTCAGGGTTTTTTTCTTGAATTTTTGAAATTTTTTTAACAAATTAAATAAATTTAACAAAATGTCATATAACAATTTTCAATTAAATACAAAAAAGGTTTTTCAATTCAAACCTAATCTATTACAGTATAAATAAATGTTTAACTTCCGTTTTTATTTTTATAAATTAAATGCCTATAATTTTGTGCTAAACTTTCAGTATCCAACTTAAAATTAATTCGCGATATTGTCGGTACATTTATAATTTCTAACATAAATCTACGTTTATAATTATTCTCCCTATTTAAAACTGTTGTACTTTCAAAATCAGGATAATGGTTTAGATTAGCACAATGAGATGATAAAGCTGTTTTTTGTGATGAAATATTTCTATATTTTTGATCTGACGTATGTCCTGCTCACCTAGTTTTCAGTTTATTCTTCGTTGTACTAACATACACTTTACCGCATTGTCCATTAACATTTCCCCTACAAGGTATTTTATAAACTACATTCGACATTTCCAACTTATTCATTTTGTCTTTCATATTAGAAAATAATCTACCTATTGTATTATGAGATTTATGCGCAATTTTATACCTTTCCGTATCATAAATATTGGATTTTTCTAACCTCTCCGAACATTTTGGTACATAAATTAGCGATTTATACATTTTCGGTTCCGTATTACCGTTTGAGTTATTTATTCTATGATTATTATATTGTATTAATAAATTAGATATAATTTCCTTTGGAAAACTATTTTCCCTTAATGCTCTATAAATGTTCTCCTTATTATTCCTATGGAAACAATAATCACTTATTTTCAATACCCTATCTATAAAATTTCAAACCGTGTTAATTGTAATCCTTTTAGGATGATTTGAAAAATAATTAATTATTCTACCAGAAGATGTTTGTTTCAGATTCGCTTTAATTTTATATTATAACTCTGTTATATTTGCTACGATTTTATAATACAAAGCGTGGATGTATCTTTTCTTCAGTTTTAATGCAATTCGATTAGATGTTTAAAGACAAAAGTGTGTAGCTTACAACATAAAACATATCTTCAATATTTTATATTCTGATGCTGGCGACAAATTACTCAACAACTGTTTTTGTGAATTTCATCCAGGGTGGAAAAGTTAATACGAATTTTTCTTCTGTGTACACCCAGAGAAAAAACATGTTTAAATATGGTCACCTCCAATAATACTATGTTTAAAGAAAATTGTAACCATATTATGTTTAATTTAACCATATTATAGTCAAAGACAACCATATTATGGTAAAAATAGTCCTACATCAAGAAGCCACAACCATATTATGGTTGCCTCCAAACATATTTTAGCTAATAATAACTAAAATATGTTTAACACTTATAATAGTTGCTCTTGAAAAAGAGGAAAATACTATTGTTAATTTAAAAACAAATTATTGCCATATTTTACCATAACATGTTTAGAGGCAACCATAATATGGTTGTGGCTACTTGAAAGGGGAATAGTTAAACCATAATATGGTTGTCAATAACAAAAATATGGTTTAATTAAATTCTTTAAACATAGTATTGTTGGAGGTGACCATATTTAAACAAGTTTTTTCTCTGCGTGTACAACAAACATAAGTAATTTGTTTTAAATTTGAAAAAAAACACTTGAAATTTGATATTTAGTTTTGTAATTATGCGTATGACTAAAAGTGAAAGCTTGTGAATAACATTGCCATATTCCATCCCGGATTTTCTTATAGAAGCACAACTTCTATAAAAACACAACCCCCCAAAAAAAAAAAAATTTTATCGTTTAGAAAAATTTCCCAAAAACGATGAGAGCCATACGACTGTTTAACATATTTTTTTGACATTTCTTTAGGGTTTCTAACTTCCCGGACTTTTTCTATTCCCGGGAAACGAAACAAAAAAAAACTTGTTCCCGGGAATCCCGTGATTTTTTGAATAAAACAATGATTTCATTAAATGAGTTCAAGACAAAAGTTTTTACTTTTTTAAAAGAATATATAGTGCATATACAACAGTCTAAAAAAATTAGCTATATAAATTACACAGAAAACCAGTAGCTCGTTTCTGTATTTCTCGCATCGTAAAATTTCTTACATGAAGTGTGAAACGAAAAATTCCATCGTTTCTCGATTTATGAGATAAAAGTGTTTCTGTATTTGAATGCGAAAACAGACACAACAAATTCTGTTTATACTGGAATATTTCCAGTAATTAAGTGTCAAATAAAAGCGAAACGTCAACAAAAGAAATAAATATAATAAAAACAGGGCTGCCAGATTTGACGAGCTATCGTCATCTCGACGATTTTTTGTTCCGATATTAACAAAGTGACGTTTTGATGATTTTTTCTAAAAAAGTGACGAAAGCAAAAACAAAATCAAAAATATTTTATAATTTTGTTGTTACTTTCTATAGAAATTCATCTTGAATTTTTAAATTTCAAACACTTCTATTTTGTGGCGTTGAAAGTTGAAAAAAAAAAAAATAATAATATGAATGTCTGTAGAAAGCAACAACAAATTTATAAAATATTTTTGATTTTATTTTTGCTTTTAATGAAATTGTTGGCGTTGCGTTTTACACTATAAGCCCCTTATGCCCGTAATTTCTACAAATAGGTATCTAGCTCTGTATAATGTGTATAATTTCGAGGGAAAGTAATGGACCGACCTGGCTTATTTTGAACATTTAATACTTCTTATATACATATACAAAATATGATTGATATTTGATATTCTTATCCTATACATATGTACCCTTTTGTGCCAAAACCATTATTCCTTTTTCAAAATGGATAGCTTCTTTCACTCGTTATTAAGTAGCTTTCTTCCATTAGAACTTCGATAACTACTTTTTTCTGGATGTATTAAGATAAAGAAATGACTTAATTTTGAATTTGTTCTTTTTGGCACAACCCTTGTAAAATTCATTAGTTCAGTAGAATTGTATGTAGTGCTTTTATGTGTTTCTGATTACTTAACATACTATTTTGTAGGCGAAGATTTTACTGGGTCTTTAACCCGTTTATTTATGAACCGATTTTTTTAATTTTAACTACAAGGTATTCTACTAAGTCTATTTCAGGTAAAAAAGAAAAAGATTATAGGAATAGGTAAATTAAAGATTTATATCTCAAATATTAAATAATAATTATTAAATACCCATGAACTTTAACTACACTCACAATATTATTACAGTAACGGACTGTAGTTTATTTAAGAAATATTCCGTTCAGTCATTTTTAAATAAATAAACATTTAAAATTCCAAGCAAATTTCTTTTTAACTGATTCTAAAGCTACGGTCAGACTTATCAAATATTTAACGAAAAAAACGGGACCAACAACCAAACTTAAAAATCATTTCGCTTAATATCAATATTTATTTTGATAAAAATACCACATCTTCCAAAAAACTGTTTTTTGCTATGTCTAGTAGTATATTAGTTTATTTTGTAATATTAAGACCATTTTAAATGTCACTAACTATTAACAAAAGTAGGGGTTACGCTTATTTGATCAAATATTTATTAAGTGTGACCGTAGCTTAACAGTTATTCAAAAAACTAAGTGCATATTAATACGGATTTCAGTTGCAGTTAATATTGTCCGTTGATTGAGTTAAATTCTTCTTTATGTTAAAGTAAATAAAACTGTAATTTAAAGCAACGAAAAGTTCATTTAATTTTTACTGTCAAAAATTCAACCGCGAATTCCGTAAAAACAAATCAATATTCAGTTATCTAATATAAATTAATTGTCAAAAAATTAACTACATATTCCGTAAAAACAAATAAATATGCAGTTATTTTATAAAATTTTACTGTCAAAAATTCAACACCATATTCAGTAAAAACAATTAAATATTAATTAAAAAAAAAATAAATTTTTACTTATCTATAAAAAATGAATTGCTTGTTTTGTGTAAGCAATTCCCATTTTCTATTTGTTAAAAAAATTTAGTTAAATACATAAAATTTTAAAAGTAAAATAATTGCGAAGCCATATCGGTCATGCTGCTGGTGTCTTATAATTGAGAGTTCTTCTGTAAACAACGTGGTCAGTACAACAAAAGTAAAACAAACGTGTGTAACTGGGTCAGTAAATAAAAATATTCTCCCTCTCTCGCTTATAAGAAAAACAAGCGGACAGGTGTCTGTCTGGTATTTTTTTTAGAAATTCGGCTCTTTTGTGGAGTAAACGAAAATTTAATAAAATAACTGAATATTTAATTGTTTTTACTGAATATGGGGTAAATTTTTTGACAGTAAAATTTTAATTTTGTTAAAAATAAATGAAAAATAGGTAGACCGGTTTTTAAATGAACTTTCATTTATTTTATATTACAATTTCAGTTAATTTTGCGTACAGAATATTGTGAGTGTATGTTTTTGTTTGATTATTTTTTAATAAAAGTCGAAACAAATTTGTTTAAAATTGATTTTAAATTGCACGATTTTTAAAACAAAAAAGACGATCTTTTTTATTTTTTTCTCAGGAAATTGACGATTTTGACACAAATTTATCTGGCAGCACTGATTAAAACCAAAACAAGAAAAGGCTAACAAAAATTTAAACTAACAAAATATAACAATAGTTTTTTGTTTATTTTCATCATATAAATTATGCATTTATCATTTATATTCCTTCTATTTTTTTATTTATTGAAAAAAAATAGTATAAAAACATATTTTAAATTCAAAATATCTACATTTTGTTTTTCTCGCCACCAATTTCAAATGTGACTTATTTTGACAGTTCTTGAAAAAAACTTTTCGCAAAATATTGTTATAGAAACACTTTTTCTCGCATCCTTCCAATAATTGCTGGAAAATTATTTAAATGACAGATAATTCTCGCAAAAAAAAGATACAGAAACACTTGTGTAAGAAAAACCATTTTTTGTTTCATTTTTCACTGTTTCTGTCCCGATTCACTGGTTTCAGTCGGAAAATTTTATGATGCGAGAAATACAGAAACGGGCTACAGATCACGAATTATTAAAACTTCTTAATATTTAGTAGTTATTATTAATAGCAACTTGGTAAAATAAATTTTCTTTTAAGAAAAAATTTTTAGTATTTTAAATCATTTAAAAGCTCATCAGAGATTATATGTATTTCTAATTCTTGTTAATATGTATATTGCTGCTACCGAAAACGTACTCTCGCTCCCTACAGACGTTGATTTAATAGTAAGAAGCGCATCATACAAAGATTATAAATTTGTTGGCCTGTTACACGTGACTTCATAGACGTCAAATTCTTTATTTAAGATTTTTTCAGGCTTTTGTATTTTCTTTACATTTATTTTTTTAGAATTTGTAGATGGTATATCATCTGGTGTTGGTGATGGTGTATCGTGTACATTTTCATTTTCTACTTCAAGTAGCATTTAAGACATTTCATCAGCAATTAAAAAGACCGTTGATTTATTGGCGTAGGAAAAATAGTTCGATTTGTAGGTAGTTTTTAGTAATTTTAGTAAAGAATATATTATTTTGTTTTTTTTTTTGATTTTAACGATGATAGCAAATTTAAATATCAAAAAATTAATTTTGAAATTCACGGAAAAAATTTCCCGGGATCAATTTAAAAAAAATATCCCGGAATTCCCGGGAATTCTTTCCCGCGTAGAAACTCTAGTTTTAAGTTATCTTGTAAATTAAAGTTTATGTCGCATTAGTTTAAATCGTTATTTGCTCCACTGTAGTTGGAGACTTTAGATTTAATTGTATAATTTAGAATTCGAACAGAATGTTCTGGAATTGACTAGAAGGTTCTTAAATTTACTACTCTACAACTACTTCTGGTTGTCAACTATAAAAACAGGCAAACTCAGAAATGTTTAGTTTATTTTGCTTCACAGTGATGCTTACTTAGCTATTATGCGGCTAGATTTAGCTCTTTTAAATTACTCCTGGCTCGTAATTTTTACGGAAAATGTCTTAAAACTAATTTATTTTTTAAAATTGTTTGATAAATACCATTAAAAACCTACTTATTTTTTAATTTTGTATACTATAATTTCGCAAATTTCCCTTTTGATATTCATTGCCCCCCTTAAATTACACTTTATTATTAGCCATAAATATGGCCACCCTATTTTCATCTCCCGCTTATTTGTTTATCAATTGCACTTTAATTGCCATTAAAGTGCAGTTTTCGGTGTTAATCACACGTAAAAGTTTTAGTGCGTAAATAATAATTAATTAAATATAGAAAAAACGTTTCAACTAAAAATAAACTATTGTAAATATATTTTTAAATGTGTTTAGTATTTATTAAAAGTGTTTTTGTTGTAAAATAGTTAATAAAAGTGTATTAGAAGGTGTTTTAAAAATTTGTGATAACAATTTTTTGGCCGAAACTTCCGGCAGCGGCGCAGTTGGCGCAAGCTTTTGTTGCTTTGTTTGTTTAGTTGAGTATGTTTTTGTTGTTAAAAGAGTAAAATAGTGAGTGAATGTAAAAGAATCTTAAGAGAGTATGAAGTTATTAAAAGTGCGTGATGAACTTGAAATTATTTGCATTTTTTTCAATTAGTTAACGAAAGTAAATATTAAATTGTTATCTTCTATGTAATAAAATATTAAATTTAGTGAATTTTAGAAAGAGATTAAGATAAAAGTAATAGAGTATAATTGATGTTTAATAGAAAAGTGTGTAATTTTTTTGATTGATTGATCTAATTTAAATTAATGTCAATTCCTTAAGCTAAATTAGTCGACAGATACTTATTGCAGTAGTTTACGAAAAATTATAGTAACACTTCGTTCGGTTAGTAACCGTCAAAATCTACTTACTTGTTAATGACCAAATAACACTACGCAACAAAATTAATATTTTGTCGTGATTTTTGATGATATATTTTTTTCTTTTTTTAGTGCGTAACGGTCCTCTAGGTACAAAACTTTGTCATTTGTAATAAGTATTACATGTTCAAAATTTTGCACACATACTATGTGTTATGGCTATAGGGAATAAAATTCCAAAAAAACTCAATTTTGAAATTTTTGCAGATAGGTTATTAGGTCTTTAAGATGACGATATGTACCTTTTATACTATTTTACAAGCCTTAAGATTTTTGCTAGCACAAAATCTAATCATTCTGGATCTAATTGTCAAAATATTAAATAGAAAACGGGTATCCTTATATTTTGCGTCTACACACTTTAAATAAAACGAAAAAACTTTGTAGAATATAAACTGCAGTTCAGTATAAAAACATTCATATTTTTGTTAATTGACTCTTATTCGACCTTTACACAATTTGATTAGTATTATTATTTAATTAAGCTTCAGGTCTCTTTTTTTGTAAAAAATATTAATTTTATTTAATCCAATATTTCGGCACTCCGTTGTGTGTCTTCTTCAGGGTTTTTTTCTTGAATTTTTGAAATTTTTTTAACAAATTAAATAAATTTAACAAAATGTCATATAACAATTTTCAATTAAATACAAAAAAGGTTTTTCAATTCAAACCTAATCTATTACAGTATAAATAAATGTTTAACTTCCGTTTTTATTTTTATAAATTAAATGCCTATAATTTTGTGCTAAACTTTCAGTATCCGACTTAAAATTAATTCGCGATATTGTCGGTGCATTTATAATTTGCAAAATTTCTAAAATAAATCTACGTTTATAATTATTCTTCCTATTTAAAACTGTTGTACTTTCAAAATCAGGATAATGGTTTAGATTAGCACAATGAGATGATAAAGCTGTTTTTTGTGATGAAATATTTCTATATTTTTGATCTGACGTATGTCCTGCTCACCTAGTTTTCAGTTTATTCTTCGTTGTACTAACATACACTTTACCGTATTGTTCATTAACATTTCCCTTACAAGGTATTTTATAAACTACATTCGACATTTCCAACTTATTAATTTTGTCTTTCATATTAGTAAATAATCTACCTATTGTATTATAAGATTTATGCGCAATTTTATACCTTTCCGTATCATAAATATTGGATTTTTCTAACCTCTCCGAACATTTTGGTACATAAATTAGCGATTTATACATTTTCGGTTCCGTATTACCGTTCGAGTTATTTATTCTATGATTATTATATTGCATTAATAAATTAGATATAATTTCCTTTGGAAAACTATTTTCCCTTAATGCTCTATAAATGTTCTCCTTATTATTCCTATGGAAACAATAATCACTTATTTTCAATACCCTATCTATAAAATTTCAAACCGTGTTAATTGTAATCCTTTTAGGATGATTTGAAAAATAATTAATTATTCTACCAGAAGATGTTTGTTTCAGATTCGCTTTAATTTTATATTATAACTCTGTTATATTTGCTACGATTTTATAATACAAAGCGTGGATGTATCTTTTCTTCAGTTTTAATGCAATTCGATTAGATGTTTAAAGACAAAAGTGTGTAGCTTACAACATAAAACATATCTTCAATATTTTATATTCTGATGCTGGCGACAAATTACTCAACAACTGTTTTTGTGAATTTCATCCAGGGTGGAAAAGTTAATACGAATTTTTCTTCTGTGTACACCCAGAGAAAAAACATGTTTAAATATGGTCACCTCCAATAATACTATGTTTAAAGAAAATTGTAACCATATTATGTTTAATTTAACCATATTATAGTCAAAGACAACCATATTATGTTTAATTTAACCATATTATAGCCAAAGACAACCATATTATGGTAAAAATAGTCCTCCATCAAGAAGCCACAACCATATTATGGTTGCCTTCGAACATATTATATAATAGCATGGTTGGTTTTCAACCATAGCATGTTGCTCTTGAAAAAGAGGAAAATACTATTGTTAATTTAAAAACAAATTATTGCCATATTTAACCGTAACAACCATAATATGGTTGTGGCTACTTGATAGGGGACTAGTTTAACCATAATATGGTTGTCAATAACAAAAATATGGTTTAATTAAACATAATATGGTTAAAATTTTCTTTAAACATAGTATTGTTGGAGGTGACCATATTTAAACATGTTTTTTCTCTGCGTGTACAATAAACATAAGTAATTTGTTTTAAATTTGAAAAAAAAACACTTGAAATTTGATATTTAGTTTTGTAATTATGCGTATGACTAAAAGTGAAAGCTTGTGAATAACATTTCCATATTCCATCCCGGATTTTCTTATAGAAGCACAACTTCTATAAAAACACAACTCCGATAAAATAAAAAATTTTATCGTTTAGAAAAATTTCCCAAAAACGATGAGAGCCATACGACTGTTTAACATATTTTTTTGACATTTCTTTAGGGTTTCTAACTTCCCGGACTTTTTCTATTCCCGGGAAACGAAACAAAAAAAATCTTGTTCCCGGGAATCCCGTGATTTTTTGAATAAAACAATGATTTCATTAAATGAGTTCAAGACAAAAGTTTTTACTTTTTTAAAGGAATATATAGTACATATACAACAGTCTAAAAAAATTAGCTATATTAATTACACAGAAAACCAGATCACTAATTATTAAAACTTATTAATATTTAGTAGTTATTATTAATAGCAACTTGGTAAAATAAATTTTCTTTTAAGAAAAAATTTTTAGTATTATAAATCATTTTAAAGCTCATCAGAGATTCTATTTCTAATCCTTGTTAATATGTACATATATTGCTGCTACCGAAAACGTACTCTCGCTCCCTACAGACGTTGATTTAATAGTAAGAAGCGCATCATACAAAGTTTATAAATTTTTTGACCTGTTACACGTGACTTCATAGACGTCAAATTCTTTATTTAAGATTTTTTCAGGCTTTTGTATTTTCTTTACATTTATTTTTTTAGAATTTGTAGATGGTATATCATCTGGTGTTGGTGATGGTGTATCGTGTACATTTTCATTTTCTACATCAAGTAGCATTTAAGACATTTCATCAGCAATTAAAAAGACCGTTGATTTATTGGCGTAGGAAAATAGTTCGATTTGTAGGTAGTTTTTAGTAATTTTAGTAAAGAATATATTTTTTTTTTGATTTTAACGAAGATAGCAAATTAAAATATCAAAAAATTTAATTTGAAATTCCCGAAAATTCCCGGAAAAAAATTTCCCGGGCTCAGTTTAAAAAAATTGTTTTCACACTATCATACGTCTTGAAGTTATTTAATTTTTGGCATGTTGTAATAGATACTTAGTATTATAGTGTAAAATGGCTTTTAATTAAGATTTTTCATAATGATTGAGATATAAATCGCAAGTTATGTCAACATATTTTAATTGTATTCGTACCAATGAATCAGAAGTAAAAGCAAAACATTTTTTTTGCCAATGACAAAGAAAGAAGTTGAAGAAATGGCAGTTTTTTAAAGCGGTTTGTTACGATACGAAATAAGACTTGTCGACTAATGAGAATGTTTACTTAAGGAGTGGACAATTTTTTTTATTAAAATTAAAAATATTTTTGAATTTCCGCGTAATTTTCTTTAAAAAAAACTTACGGCGATGTACCTTTAACTACGAGTCGAAAAGGTGAGTCAATTTAAAATGACTTTAAATTATTTTTTATGTTTGTACATATAAATATTTATTAAAAAAAATTTATTGCAATTTTTGCTGAAACCTTTTATAAAATTATTTTAAATTATATAAATTGTATTAATAATTAGTATTGTGATTATTTTTGTTGAACTGTTTATAGTTTTTAATCCCAATTTTGATATTTAAATTAGGCTTAAGCTCTTCAAATTTAATTTTCATTAAATTATTTTTATGAAGAAAAGAATTTTACAGCATGAAATTAATTAAAATTTATTGATAATTTTTCATTCTTGACTGCAGCGGGGCTCGAACCGAGGCTTTTACGGACAGGTTGCCCTAACGTGTTTCAATTGTAACCACTCAATCTCTTCAGAGATTTTAACACTCACAGCCATTGACATAAAAAGAGTTTATTGAAAATTAAATTTGATGAACTTTAGCCTAATTAAAAATATCCAAATTTGAATGAAAAATAAATAAATTTATAAAAAAATTGGTAATAAAAAAACTTTTTCAGTCTGCGATTAGAAATTTGTTAATATATTTTGCGATTCTTTTGGTATTTTGATTTTCGCCATCTTTTTGATAAATCGCATTAGAAACTTTGATATGTATGCTCTTTAATGATATTAGTAAATTTTTTAGAATTACACTTATTTGGTGTGATTTTATGATTTTATTTGCAGTCTTTTATTTTTTGATTTAGCCAGTTACTTCTTTAATTAAAAAGTTGTTGCACAAATATAATTTAATCTTTGGGGTAAAATTGTTATTCTTGCGATCTTTGTCTGTTTTGTGGTTTTTATAAAATTTTGTATGTATATTTGCTAAGTATGAGAACTGTCCCTACCTTATTTTTTTTTTATTTTCGTGCCAAAAACTCTTTTCACATTGTTTTTATTTAGCATCAAAAAATATCTATAACCACCAATTTTCACCTTCCTACCCTGACCATCCCATTTTTAATCTCAATTGTAGCATTTATGTATGAGCAATACATATTCAAATAATTTTAAACAGAACGAAACGGCTCTATAGGACTAGAAATCACAGTGTTAAATTTCGTAAAGATTGGTATGTAATTTAACATAGGCCACATATAAAGCCTACTCTAGGAAAACAGTTTAGTACGCCTTAAACCGTAACGAATAATGGTTTTGTAGCAGAATTTGATCTTTCGTAGTGTTATAAAGATTAAAATCACAAATCACAGTAGAAAATTTCGTGAAGATCGGTCCATAATTTACCATATTTTCCATATAGGTGATGCCAACTCTGGAAAATTATTTAAATACGCCTAAAACCGTAGTAGATATAGATATTGTGCTTAAATTTGGTTCAATTTAGCTTCATGTAACCAGAAATAAAACCATGAAATTTCGTTATATTTGATGCATCACTTACCTTAGGTCTCATAGTAAGCAGATTTCTGAAACCCACTTTAAAAGTATAAAACGCTATAACAAATTTCACTTCTTTATCGAAATTTGTTTTAACTTAGGCGATTTTAATACCAGAAATCCCTCTATAGAATTTTGTGATAATTGGTCCATAATTTTCCATGGGTCCAATACAAATTCAGCTCTCAAATATTTGTTCAAATTAATTTTTATATGACTAGAAACAAAAGCATAAAGCTTTATGATTGTCGGTAAAAAATTAAACAAAGGTCTTAACCGCAACCAATTTTAATACTTGCTTCCGTTTTTATAAAGTATAGTTCCCTTATAAGACCCACGCCTGAAATGTTCCAACTGTCGGTGGAGGGTATCAAAGATTCGGCCCAGCCGAATATAGCACTCAGAAAAATTTACACTTTTTCGCTGCTCGTGATAACTTTTATGACCCTTTTTTAAATTACCCTTTGGCATTATTTTTAACTATTTTGTGCCTTTTTTTTACTCTTTATAGAAATAGTTCTTCACTTAAAAAAGTGTTTTCGAAATTAGCATTGCTTTTAAATTAAACTTTGTCTAAAATTAACTTTGTCAGTAGAAACTAGTGTTGCCAAAACTTGGTGTCAAAAAATGGTTATATTAACGGGGAAAAATGGCTAAAAATGTTCTAAAAAATGGCTAAAAGTTTTTTTAAATAAAACATATTCAAATTCAATAACAACACAGAAATAATTCATTTAATGTTGCTTACGAAGAAATTGTAAGTAAAGATCAATTTGTTTAATAAGAATAAACGTAAATCTACATTTTGATAGATATTTAAAATTTAATCATCGATAAATTTGATGTCGGTATTGTTCATTTCATAGGAAGCACTCGTGCCTATGAGTTTTTAATGATTTGAAGATAAATCCTAATCACGACAACATTTACCCAACCTTTTGAGTTCAGATCTACAATTAAAAACAACCTAAAAAGTATTGTCGGTCAACCCCGACTATATGATACCCTACACCACATTAGAACCGTGTACCAAATTTTGTCAAATAATCTCCAAAGTTGCGACCTGTACTTTGCGCACAAGTTTTACATGGACAGGCAGCCAGCCGGACAAACATCGTTAATTCGACTCAGAAAGTAATTCTAAGTCAATCGGTATACGTAAAGGTGGTCTTAGGACCAATATTTAAAGGTGTTACAAACATCAGCACAAACGCATGAGGGTACCACTGTTGTGGTGTTGGTATAAATATTTTATTGTTATGGTTAAAATGTTTACCTAATTGATAAAATCGAATAAACGGTTGCTAAATGTAACATATTTCTTAAATTACTTTTAACGATGATTACTTGGTTAAATACCCTCTCTACTTCAGCATAAGACCATGGAAGTGAGAGCAGCTTTATAGTCAATTCTGAAATTTCTAAAAAAATTTTGTTGCCGCCTGCATCTCTTTATTAAAATACTTGCAACCAGAAAGAAACACTGATGTTTGTGTTGATCCATTTTATAAATTTAATATTGCAATACTGTTTATTTACTTTGAAAGATGTTTCATCCTCTTTTTTAGCGATTTTCAGCATTTGTAAAAGTTTTGATTTAAATTAAAGGCATTTTAATTGTTAAAAATGTTTATTTTACTTTTATAAATTTTTATAATAAAATAAAAATTATTCTTTTAAAATAAAAACGGCAAAAAAATTGTATGGCTAAACAAGTTGAAAAATAGCTAAAAAAATGGCTAATGGCTAAACAGGGTGAAAAATGGCTAAATCTAGCCACTAAATGTCTAAATTGGCAACACTGGTAGAAACTGGCAATTCCATTTTTTCGTCTCTTAATTTAATAATAAAATATAGAATGCACATGCAAAAAAAAGTTTTTGTTAAAACATTTTTTCGACTTCTAAATTAATTTTTCGAAAGAAAAGTTCAAATTAAAATATCAAAATATACCAAAAAAGAAGCCCAACGGTTTCAAATCACAAGATCGTGACGGTCAATCAACATCGCCACGACTTGATATAACACGGCTACTGAATTTTTCGCGCAAAAGAGCAATTCTTTCGTTGGCTGTGTGGCAAGTGGCACCATCCTGTTGGAACCCCATATCGTCCAGTTCCATATCCTCAGTTTCTGGTCACAAGAAGTCCGTTATCATCTTGCGAGTCGAGGTTGACGGCTCTCCTGCCACACTATCGCGAACAATAGCAATGTTTTCGTGGAACAAACTGGTAGAGCATGCATAGGTGTTTTCACATTTCCTATAGAACCGGTTTGCTGAAATTTGTGCACAACTCTCCCGATTGTGGACACATTTGGTCGATTACACTGGCCAAAAAAATCACGAAGTGCACAAAATGCATTTTGATTTGAACGCCCATTTTCGTAAAAGGCTTCAACAATCTTAACGCGCTGTTCAATTGTGTACCTCTCCATGGTTGAATTTGTCAAACACTGAAACAAAGAAATGTCAAATTAAGTTGTGCAAAAAACTCGACGTTAAGGTGTGACCCATAATTAACATCGTACCCTTTATATATTTTTTTATTGAATTACCCGTTTTCACAACTTACCGATAGCTAAAGATAGGATTTTATCGGCCGTATAAAAAGTGTTCCATTATTACAACTTTACTTTAACCTACCAGGTGTAAGTTCTGAAAACATGTCTTAAAATATTAATAAATAATTAAAGTTATGTTTTTTGAGTTCTGCCGCCCTGAAATAAATATTTTTTTTAAAAAAAAAACTTGGTCTTATTTTTTCTTTAAATTGTCCTTTTTGCACACCGTTTTTTGGTAAATACTGCTTATAAAAACCTCACCCTTTTTACTTCGAAATACCCTTTTTTTGCTTCTTTTTGGGAAAAACTATTTTTGTGACCCTTTTAGAGATTTCCCAACGACAACGCTGCACATACATACGCATATGTGGGGTAAAAATAAAAAAACTTTTAGCTATTTATTTTCCAATGCGAACATAAAACAAAAAATCTCGCAAGTATTATTATTAATGATAATTTAATATGAATGATGAAATTTTAGTGCTCATACACTCAAAAGAAAATCCATCCATCCGTACTCAAATCAATCTGAAGCGGTGTCAATAGTTCGGATGTTTTGAATCAAGTACAGAAAGATTGACTCAAGTACGGATTTTCAATCGCGAAATACTTAACTTATCCATATTCAATCCCGAATTCGTACTTGAGATTCATTAAAGTAAAACTAACACTAAATCAATCTCAAAGCGCGCTTGATTTAAGAATTATAAAGTTGATTTTATCCCGAATTCGTACTTAAAAAAATTCAAATATATAAAATTGATTTATGTAAAACTAAGATTAAACCAAACTCAAAATGCGCTCGATTTTAGAATTATAAAGTTGTTTAATCGCGAATTCGTACTTGAAATAAAACAAAAGTGAAATTAGAAAGAGAGTTTTATATTGATTGAATTATTTACCCGTTTACACCAGCCTCATACCCGATTTGATTTTTACTTTAAAAACATATTGAACATATATAATTGAAAATATAAACTAAATGAGAAGCAAGAGTTCTCAATTTTAATTTAAAATAATGTGTTTTCATCTTGTTCTGTTGTTTTTGTTGTTTCTACTCACAACAAGCAAATCGTTTCTATAACAAAGATGCCCAGTAGTGGCTGATATCAGCAAATGAAACTCACACGTATACTTACGCTCTTTTGTTTGATCGTCAATCAACCAATAGGAAATCAGCATGTTGAGTGCGAGAGACAAACTACACTGGCAGAACTTCTGTGTCTTATTTTAATCGTCATCGAGACTGCTGTGAGTTAACACATAAATTGAAATTATTGCGATTTATTAATGATGTCAGTCGAAAATTATTTTATGTTACAAAATGCTTTTGATGACATGCAATGTCTTATTTGTCATAAGACATTTAAAAAAACTAAGAAATATAATTTAAAAAAACATTTTGAAGATGTTCACAAAGACATGAATTATTTGCAAATAAATAAATACATTCACAAAGAGTATTACTAAATTAAGGAAAAAATATTGTATTCTATTAATTTGTAATTTTCAAATAATATCTACATTGTTTTGCATTTAAGCTAACGAAATGTGTTTTGTTTGTGAAAAAAATTCTTTGTACCTGAAAAGGGTCACTTTTACTTTCGTTAAAAAGACGTACCTAAATGCAGAAATTATTAAGAAAAAATAGCCACAATAATTTGTTGGTATTTTGTGCTTGTAAAAATATTTTTGTTTCTGTACCAATCGCGTCGGTGGGTTTTTTTCTTTGAAAACACTTTTCTTAAGTAAGTAAAAATATTTAAAAAACAAGTTAAAAAAAGTCTTGTTTTCCTACAATTTATGTGTAAACCTATACACATAAAAGCAAATGTGACAGCAGGTAAAATTTTTGGGTAAGAAGATGTGTTTTATTGATGTATTAATGAAACTTGTTGGTTTCGCACTATTTTTATTGCTTACTTTTTTATGCCACAAACTCGAAATTTTACAGGGAAGGTTTTTTTTAAATAAAATCAGTTTGAAAAAAGCCATTATTTTAAAATTTATAATGTAAATATTATTTATTCAAACTGATTTTATTTAAAAAAAACCTTCCCTGTAAAATTTCGAGTTTGTGGCATAAAAAAGTAAGCAATAAAAATAGTGCGAAACCAACAAGTTTCATTAATACATCAATAAAACACATCTTCTTACCCAAAAATTTATAAACACTTCGAAGAATCTTTTTATTCCGAAATATATCATACTATCCAGATGTCCGCATATATAAATTATATATGTATGTATTATAGATATATATATACCAATCAATACATTCATCAAGAGAATTACTAAAATAAATACATTCACCAAGTGTATTACTTAAATATGTACATTCATTAATTTTAAATTTCCCTTTTGTTAAACAAAGAAACAGAAAAAAAATGACAACACCCGTCACACATGTGCTTTCGTCGCAATCTCGCAGACGACTAAATAAAATGAATAGCAAATTGTTTTCTTCCAGTGTTATTTCGTCACTCTCACCAATACTACTACCGTGGGCATCAATGGTCCAGTACAAAGATGCCCAGTAGTGGCTGATATCAGCAAATGAAACTCACACGTATACTTACGCTCTTTTGTTTGATCGTCAATCAACCAATAGGAAATCAGCATGTTGAGTGCGAGAGACAAACTACACTGGCAGAACTTCTGTGTCTTATTTTAATCGTCATCGAGACTGCTGTGAGTTAACACATAAATTGAAATTATTGCGATTTATTAATGATGTCAGTCGAAAATTATTTTATGTTACAAAATGCTTTTGATGACATGCAATGTCTTATTTGTCATAAGACATTTAAAAAAACTAAGAAATATAATTTAAAAAAACATTTTGAAGATGTTCACAAAGACATGAATTATTTGCAAATAAATAAATAAATACATTCACAAAGAGTATTACTAAATTAAGGAAAAAATATTGTATTCTATTAATTTTTAATTTTCAAATAATATCTACATTGTTTTGCATTTAAGCTAACGATATGTGTTTTGTTTGTGAAAAAAATTCTTTGTACCTGAAAAGGGTCACTTTTACTTTCGTTAAAAAGACGTACCTAAATGCAGAAATTATTAAGAAAAAATAGCCACAATAATTTGTTGGTATTTTGTGCTTGTAAAAATATTTTTGTTTCTGTACCAATCGCGTCGGTGGGTTTTTTTCTTTGAAAACACTTTTCTTAAGTAAGTAAAAATATTTAAAAAACAAGTTAAAAAAAGTCTTGTTTTCCTACAATTTATGTGTAAACCTATACACATAAAAGCAAATGTGACAGCAGGTAAAATTTTTGGGTATTAATTGATGTATTAATGAAACTTGTTGGTTTCGCACTATTTTTATTGCTTACTTTTTTATGCCACAAACTCGAAATTTTACAGGGAAGGTTTTTTTTTAAATAAAATCAGTTTGAAAAAAGCCATTATTTTAAAATTTATAATGTAAATATTATTTATTCAAACTGATTTTATTTAAAAAAAACCTTCCCCTGTAAAATTTATAAACACTTCGAAGAATCTTTTTATTCCGAAATATATCATACTATCCACATGTCCGCATATATAAATTATATATGTATGTATTATAGATATATATATACCAATCAATACATTCATCAAGAGAATTACTAAAATAAATACATTCACCAAGTGTATTACTTAAATATGTACATTCATTAATTTTAAATTTCCCTTTTGTTAAACAAAGAAACAGAAAAAAAAATGACAACACCCGTCACACATGTGCTTTCGTCGCAATCTCGCTGACGACTAAATAAAATGAATAGCAAATTGTTTTCTTCCAGTGTTATTTCGTCACTCTCACCAATACTACTACCGTGGGCATCAATGTTCTATAACTACTTGTGTGATGTTGTTGTAGTGCCTGCAACAAACTTTGATAAGTTAAATGAGATTAAAATATTATACCCAATTTTCAGGATAGTAATTAAATCTAAATTAAGTTAATTTTCATAAAAACTTAAATCGTGTTTAAATACAGATTGATTTTTCAAGTTTTATTTGAAAAGTCTTATTTAAATAAGATAAAAGTATGGTAGCGCTACTAAATACAAAAAAATATCATAAAAAAGTATAATTATTTGGCCTCAAAAAACAGCTGATTGTTATTGCTTTGCCTCTTGTTGTTGTATTGTCGTGATAATTAGGCCACCTTGCTAAAATATTACAATAGAAACTTAAGTTGAAATTAAGTGCCCATTCACATTATATGATTTTTGTCGTTGCGATTCTTACTTTATAGGCCAGAGGGGTGAGAGGAATTATAAGGGGTACAGAAGCGAGTGTACTTTCGATTCGTTTTGTTCATTCATTCGTTCTCTCAATTTTCTCTCATTTGACGAAAAATGTATTAATGCCCAATTTTCAGGATACTTTTTAAATCAAAATTAAGTTAATTTTATAAAAACTTAAATCGTATTTAAATACAGATTGGTTTTTAAAGTTTTATTTGAAAAGTCTTATTTAAATAAGATAAAAGTATGGTAGCACTACAAAATACAAAAAAAAATCAGAAAAAAGTATAATTATTTACAAGGTGGTTTTTAAAAAACAGCTGATTGTTATTGCTTTGCCTCTTGTTGTTGTATTGTCGTGATATTGAGGCCACCTTGCTAAAATTTTACAATAGAAACTCAAGTTGAAATTAAGTGCCCATTCACATTATATGATTTTTGTCGTTGCGATTCTTACTTTATAGGCCAGAGGGGTGAGAGGAATTATAAGGGGTACAGAAGCGAGTGTACTTTCGATTCGTTTTGTTCATTTGACGAAAAATGTATTAATGCCCAATTTTCAGGATAGTTTTTAAATCAAAATTAAGTTAATTTTATAAAAACTTAAATCGTATTCAAATACAGATTGGTTTTTTGAGTTTTACTTGAAAAGTCTTATTTAAATAAGATAAAAGTATGGTAGCACTACTAAATACAAAAAAATATCATAAAAAAGTATAATTATTTACAAGGTGGTTTTAAAAAAACAGCTGATTGTTGTTGTATTGTCGTGATATTGAGGCCACCTTGCTAAAATTTTACAATAGAAACTCAAGTTGAAATTAAGTGCCCATTCACTTTATACGATTTTTGTCGTTGCGATTCTTACTTTATAGGCCAGAGGGGTGAGAGAAATTATAAGGGGTACAGAAGCGAGTGTACTCTTCGATTCGTTTTGTTCATTCATTCGTTCTCTCACTTTTGTCTCATTTGACGAAAAATGTATTAATGCCCAATTTTCAGGATAGTTTTTAAATCAAAATTAAGTTAATTTTATAAAAACTTAAATCGTATTTAAATACAGATTGGTTTTTTGAGTTTTATTTGAAAAGTCTTATTTAAATAAGATAAAAGTATGGTAGCACTACTAAATACAAAAAAATATCATAAAAAAGTATAATTATTTACAAGGTGATCTCAAAAAACAGCTGATTGTTATTGCTTTGCCTCTTGTTGTTGTATTGTCGTGATATTGAGGCCACCTTGCTAAAATTTTACAATAGAAACTTAAGTTGAAATTAAGTGCCCATTCACATTATATGATTTTTGTCGTTGCGATTCTTACTTTATAGGCCAGAGGGGTGAGAGGAATTATGAGGGGTACAGAAGCGAGTGTAATTTCGATTCGTCTTGTTCATTCATTCGTTCTCTCAATTTTCTCTCATTTGACGAAAAATGTATTAATGCCCAATTTTTAGGATAGTTTTTAAATAAAAATTAAGTTAATTTTATAAAAACTTAAATCGTATTTAAATACAGATTGGTTTTTTGAGTTTTAGTTGAAAAGTCTTATTTAAATAAGATAAAAGTATGGTAGCACTACTAAATACAAAAAAATATCATAAAAAAGTATAATTATTTACAACCATGGTGAAATAAACAGGTGGCAGCACTACGCCAGATGACGATTTTTTGCTCTTGCATTGTTTGTCTAGGTTTATGTCAAAGTTTTGTTTATGTTTACAAAAAGTCCACGTTTTGTGCTGTGATTTTTGTTTTTTATTAAAGTTTTTGATAATTTTGATAAGATATTGACCATAATTAAATAAAAATTGCCTAAAAATTTATTTATTTCATCACGTTCAGCGGCGCGCTTTGATTTTTGTTTAATGTATTTTTTGACGTAAATGGTTATGTAATTTCCATTTTTGTTGTAATGTTGTATTTGTTGCCGTAACGATGCCACCTGCTTATTCCACCATGTTTACAACGTGGCCACCTTGCTAAAATATTACAATAGAAACTTAAGTTGAAATTAAGTTTGATTTAAGTATTTAGTGAAGAAGCGAATTTTGTATTTAAAACGATTTTAAACATAAATTTGTTTTAATATCAATCCTGAAAATTGGCCATTAATCTTTTTTTACTTGGTTTAAGACTTGTATTTATATGAATTTTCTGAGCCCTGGTAGGAAGTTGTACAATGTACATCTTATAAATTCTAAAAAAACTCAAATGATGAAAAACAAGACCAATTAGGATTGCTTTAATGATTATCTAAATAAATAAGGTCTGTTAACATCTAAAGGCCCAACTATAATGTGCCTTAGTCGGCTTAAGAAAAGGTCCGATTACACGTAAATCATATAAGGCAAACCATACTGAACTTAAGGAAACTTTTTGTTAAGTTTTATGAAACCTTCATTTGCTTAAGAAAAGTGCGAAACAGATCGCACATTCCGTACGGAACCAAGTTTTTTTTATTTTTTTTTACATTTTAAAGACATTTTGTTAATTTTTGACAGTGGGTTAAGCAAGGCTATGCTGGTATATTTTGTCCTCATGTTAAGATTCTTCATTAGAGTAGAAAAAAATCAAGAAAAGTTGTTTTTTATTAATGTATTGTTTTATTTCCTTTCTATTATTTTTAGTGCAAATAACAATATATTTTATAATATTTATAGTATCTTCCATTTAATATGTAGTTATTTTTATTTGTTTATACTGTTTTGTTTTTAGCAATTGTGCCTTTTTGGTTTAAGTTACTTTTATAATAGGTATTAGTTTTTTTTTTTACTAAAACATAATAAATGGTTTAAACAATCATAATATGTATATTAAATAAAAAATTGTTACTTAAATAATTTATATTTATTTAATGTAATTATAAACTTTTAACTGAGATAAATTATTTTTGGCAAACAGAAAGGGTCTAATAATTTAAACATTAAACAAGTCGCACAACTAGTTCAAAAGTGACGCAACTTAAAATCTTAATTTTTCGGTTTAATACACAGAAAAAAAATAAAAATTGATTTCAATTAAAAATTTGTGATATTAATTAAAAAAATAATTAAATTTGCACCAGTAAACAAATTAATAGTATCAATTAAACGTTTAATTCACTTGATTAATCGTTTAACTGACTTAACTAAAGGTTTAATTCCATTGATTAAATTTTTAATTAAAACTGATTTTATTTTTGATTAATGCTTTAATTGGTGAAAAATTTTGGAAAATTTTTTCTGTGTATGCTTAAACTATGTACAATACACTTCTTTATCTATAAAAAATATCAGTGTATTTTGTTGTTGTTAAGTGTTATTAGAAAACGGTTATTTAGGCCTTTCTTTATGGTTCAATTGGTATTAAGTTGTAATTTATTAAAGTGTCTAAATAGTTTTTTAAATTCGAGTTGTGACACTTTTGATAAAATAAATCACTGTTGGAGTTTGTATTAATTAGACTTGTGTCAGTTTAGAATTTGGCAAAAATGTTAAAACTTGAAAAGAATTCAGCTAAAGTGACATTACTCAAAATAATTCGGTAACTTGTGCAAATAATACATCATCAAAAATGACACAACTAAAATTTGTTCATTATCTAGTGTATAAATATCTAAAAAAAAACTTTTTAGATCATAATTTGTATGGATTTTCTACCAAATGGTCTACAGATTTGTTTTCTTTTTAGGTCAAAAACCGGTTTTTTGTCGTTTTCTGAAAAATTAAATTTTTTGAGCTGAGTCACTTTTGAACTAGGTGTGCGAAGTATATATTATTTTTTAAGAAAAGCACTTCTTTGGCCGATTTAACCCCTTTGTCCGCTTTACTGCCAATATATCTTATTCCGAGAGACATTTGTATGGGGGCTTAGTAAAAAAGATCGACCTGAGTCATTTTAAATACCAAACGAATGGGTAGAAAACATTGTTGTCCAGAATGGAAGTTGAATAAAGTTGAAGCATACAAGGAAGCAGTGCAATTGCTGCAAAAAGTCTACCACTTTTTGCGAAAGGGTTTTAAATAAATTTCTTCAAAATAAATATAACTCTAAAAAAAAACGTTTAAAGGCCGCACTTTCCGCTCCACATCACTGCGGAAGCAATGTTAAATAAGAAGAAAAGCTTCCAATTCTGCTTCCTCAGTGAGCAAAGTTGGGTCCCTAACGGGTGCAAATGCCAGCTTATCAACAGTTAGATGAGTTATAAAATCATGTGGGTTACAAAGAAATATATTTCAGAAAAAGCCACCACTAAACAAGCAACACAAGGAAAAGAGGTTAGAGTTCGAACGTGCTAAAATGACATAGAGCAACGAATGGAGAACCGTGGTATTTTCCAATGAAAAAATAAAAATTAATCTGTAGTGCAATGCACCAACTTTTGACGAAACGGCAATCGTTATATTTGTCCACATATATATTCGCTTGCAGTAGCGATAGTGTGATTCTGTGATATCCTTTTACGATTTTTTAAAGATAGTAGTTTTGTATTCATTTAATTTAATATCATGTGGCACAAAATGTCAAAATACGCGCATGCCAAATACTTAAAAGCCAATTTAAACATTTTATCGATTTAATTAACACCACGTAAATAATTGTTGCTTAAATAACGAAAAAAATGCTTTAAGTAACAGCTGACCATAACCGACATCGAATATCTTTAAAAATGCTACTGAATAGCAAATTCGATTAATTTTCGTTATATTTATTCAAACGGTACGTTTATCGTTATAAAAGTTAGTGAATCTCACTACTGGATGGTCCCATCGGTTACAATTATTACTTTTATGACTTTAAGAAAAGACCCAAGAGTTCCGACAATACATCATTCCCGGGAAGGCGGAGAAATGGTGTTTAAATAGTTTTTCAGAGCGCTAAAATGACAGTGGAGTCGTATAAATGTATTCTGGAATCAGCATTTCCACATTTTAACGAGCTGTTCGGATACCGATATTCTGGACTTAACTAATTAAAGCATTAATTTAAAATAAAATCAGTTTTAATTAAAAATTTAATCAAGTGAATTAAACGTTTAATCAAGTGAATTAAACGTTTAATCAAGTGAATTTAACGTTTAATCAAGTGAATTAAACGTTTAATCAAGTAAACTAAACGTTTAATTGACACTATTAATTTGTTTATTGATGCAAATTTAACTAATTTTTTAATTAATATCACAAATTTTTTAATTGAAATAAATTTTTATTTTTTCTGTGTATTCACCCGAGAACGTCTAGGATTGGAAGTATACACAATTCAATTTGATGATAAAATTTCCTTTATTAAAGTTTTCAAAAAATCCTCGAACGAAATTTCATTAGACTATCTTAAGCCTCCATTTTAATTATTTATGAATACGGCAGTCAATGTGTTACAAACGAAATGACAAAATCAAAAGCAATGCTCAGACTAACGTGTTTTGATCAAGTATACTATATATTAAGAACATAGCTTATACCTAGGTTTCCGACTTATTTTTTTTTAATTTAAAAATCGATTAATTCCTTTTTCGAACAAAACCCAAAGTCGAATAATTGGAAACTCTAGTACTCAAACATATTCTCTTCATTGCATTATTTTTATCAAGGTACATTTACACAAGGTAGACTCATTTGGGAGTGTAGACATTCTGCTCTATAAAAAGAACCGAGTTGTCAAAATTGTCTTCATATAAAACAAAAACAATTTAACGCACACATGTACAAATTTTGGCTCATATACACGAAATTTGAAGTTTGGGTTCAAACTGGGGGAAACAGCTGACAAACATATGGGCCAACGAGTCTTGTGTAAATATAACTTGATTACTATTATTATTAGACGTGTGTACATTCTATACTCTTACAATCGTATTATACTCAAACTATGTCAACATACCTTTGCATATTAAGCCGACGATATGTGACTAGTTTGCGACGCTGCTGTGAAGTTTGGTTATATTTTTAAACACAATATCCATCAGCAATTTTTGTGATGCGTGTTTCAGATTTGTTTGCACATTATCTGCTTTTGTTACTTATTTTCGAAAAACATCTGTCAGATGATGCTTTTACAAACGCGCTGCGTTAAAAATTTATTTCCAGTATTAAATTTTATTCGAAACTAAAAACATTTTAGTTACTTATTTTTTTTAACGAAATTGAAATGAACATTTAAGGACTTATTCATAAAAAATATTTCAGATTTATAACATTGAAAATTTGTTTATTTTATAAATCAAATTTAGCTGCAAAAATGCCAAAATGGTCACGCTGCGTCGGATAAAAGCGTAAGCGTGAAATCATATAAGAAAGATATTTTATACGATGGTATTGTAATATAAGACTAACCCGACTTCTTCTTATACAATTCTATGTATACAATTCTTGTAAAGTATGCGACGTTACTTTGATTAAAAGACAGTAGTATTAGATTACATACATTGCAGTCTAGATTATGTTCAGTAATCTCAGTAAAAGTCATAGGTCTAAGCTTAAAATAGTAATGTTAGTAAAAGGCGATAGAATAATTATGAGACGGTATTAAAAAAAAAAACATAAGACGATGTCTCAAGTTTAAGACAGATGACAGATAATGTGTAAAACTATTATCTGATTATAGAACAGTAATCTAAGCATATGTTTTACAGTTTGTAGTTCCATCATAAAAAAAAAAATTTGAGTACAATGTTACCCTTTAGCCAGGGTACAAGATGAAAGTCTTAACATAACGCCAAAAGCTTTTTACACAATCGTAGTCTAAACATAAGAAATTTGTCTAAGTATAGTCTAAACATAAGACAATAGTTTATGTTTTAGTCAGGGGCCTAATTCTGGCAGTCGTGATCGAGTACTTTCTCGATTCGAAAGCAATTTTATTTCAGTCGATACTGAACGAATCGATATAATTTTTTTAATATTGTGAAACTCAAATAAATGTTTTACAACACTGAAAAAATAAATAGATATTAAATTGCTTTCGAATCGAGAAAGTGCTTGATTACGATTGCCAGAATCAGGCCCCAAATGTATAAATTTAATATGAACATTTCAGTATAAGATTGTAATTTGAGTATAAGACGGTCGTTTATGGGTAAAATAAATTATCGGACATTAGTATAAGTATAAGACTTTAACTTAATTGCAAGGCTATAATCTAAGTATAAATCTATAGTCTCAGTAGTCCAAGTCTGAGCTTAAAATAGTAGTCACACTAAAAAAAACAAGAATCGGAATATTTTAGAAGATAATATCGAAGGCAGATAATAAGGTGTTATCCTCAGTATAATATCATTATTCGAAAACTTTTGGGCTGAGCATATATCTATTCCTATCCGGTAATCTGAGCATAAGACATTATGAAACGGGAGAAAGGGAAATAAAATTGTCAGAAATTTTACATCACCTGCAGAAAATGTAAAGAGTACTGGGTCTATAAAATAAATAAAAAATTTGTTTTTATATTTTACTCGCTTAATTTATATTTAGTTTTTGTTTTATTTTCATAATTCTTTTTTTTTCTTCAAAAACTCGCACTACAAAGACAAAAACATTTTATCTAAAATTTTAAAATATGCTCTTATTTTTACTTTAAAATATATCTATCTGTATCTGTATGTTTGTAGTATGTATATTATTTTCTTTTAGTTTGCCTTAAATAAATTATTAAGTTTTGTGTTCCTGTTTGCTTTCAATTTCAATATTATTTGTTATTCTATTTTGATTTTTTAACTATTGTTTTTTTTAATATTTGTTGTCGTTTGTTCCTTTTAAAATCAGTGTATAAAATATTTGTTTTGTTTAATTTGTAATTTTTGTTGTTGTTTATATATATATTTTTGTTGTTGTTGTTGTAATTTTAGTAGTTGGTAGTATTGCATTTCATTTGTGTATGTATATATCTTTTGAATTTCAATATGGTGGAAATTATTTTTAATTTGTTATTAATCGTTAATATTTAGTTTACGTTTTTTTTTAAATGCTTTTCCAAAATTTTATGTATCATTATTTTTTTTAATAAATATTATTTTTTTTTTTAAATTAATTGCTACTTCCTTGCGTTTTTGTTTTTGTAAATTTTACAAAAAAAAAACCATAAAGAAAATTTGATTCTAAGGCAACTTTTACCATTGATATGATATTGTTTTATTTTTATTAATTTTTTTTTTGTATATCGTTAGAAAACTATAAATATGTATACATACATATAAATAATGAGTACGTAATTTAATGAAATATTCGTGAGTGAATGAAATGAAAATGTTTAGCAATGTTTTCAAATAAAAAACTAAAATCAAAATTATAATTAAATCAAGGTTGGCCACCGATACCGTTTTTAACACCGATACGGCTTCAATATTAAATGCTGGTATTTATACTGATAACGAAAAAACAAATAATTTAATACCGATACCGAAACTAGTTTTGGTTGCCAACAAACATATTTTTCACTAGCACGTGTTGAAAATTGTATGTAATTGGTTTTTACCCTGCAAAATTTTTTTTTTTTTTAAAATATCAACTTATATTTCTAAAAAAAATATCAATTTTGAAAAATAATATAATTTTTAGAACATTTGAGAGAGAAAAATCCCTTTCATAATAGCCACTATGTTAAAAATATGTCATTTACGGCCAATTTCACCAAGTTCGGTTAAAACTAACTT
This sequence comes from Pollenia griseotomentosa, assembly GCA_963931875.1. Lineage (NCBI taxonomy): Eukaryota > Metazoa > Arthropoda > Insecta > Diptera > Polleniidae > Pollenia > Pollenia griseotomentosa. Next base: position 73,642,997 of record OZ007561.1, on the reverse strand, counting down.
TCAATTAAAGTTCCAGTTACCAATATGTTTTGACAGCTACAACCGGTAGTGAATTTTAACCGAACTTGGTGAAATTCGCCGTTAAGCCTTTAAAATCCCTTTCAAGGCAAATTCACTACAGGTGGTGGCAATACTACAACAATCTAAAAACAACAGAAACAACAGAGGGTTTTAGCACTGCATTCGTGTTTACAGTTCCAAATGTCAATCACTTCTAACAACACATTGTAAAACCAAAACAAATTGTTTCAAACTGTCAAAGTCTGCCCTCACCTTGTAATGAATTCGCCTTGACCCCTTTTATGTTTTTTTTTAAAACATTGGTTAATTAATTTTCATGTTTCAATCAGGTTAAAGAATGAAAAATTTTAAGTTTTCGTCCTCCACCCAAAAGCCGAAACCACATTTTGGTTGTCTGCGATCATGTTATGGTTAATTACAACAATATGTTTAAAACAAGTAAGAAAGTATAGTCGGTCAAGCCCGACCATATGATACCCAGCACCACAGTACTTAAAAACACATCATGCTTATGTGTCCATATAAATATGGATTTCTCTATGTTTAAAAACTTCATTAAAATCGGTTTGAAAGTTTGTGAGAGGCAGAAATTGCCCCCTACATCCCCTTGTGGTCCTATTTTTGAAAAACTGTATAGCTTATGTGTCCATATAGATATGGATCTACCTTTGTTTTAAATTTCATTAAAATCAGTTTGAGAGGCAAAAATTGCCCCTTTCTCCCCTTGTGGTCCTATTTTTTTAAAACTGTATAGCTTATGTGTCCATATAGATATGGATCTATCCATGTTTTAAATTTCATTAAAATCGGTTTGATAGTTTCTGAGAGGAAGAAATTTCCCTCTATCTTCCCTCGTGGTCCTACGATTCGGCCCATTTTCAATAGGCTTGGTCCTTGTGCCAATTAGAACCTATGTCCCAAATTTTATCAAATTAACTCCAAAATTGCGACCTGTACTTTGCGCACAAGGTTACATGGACAGCCAGCCAGCCAGCCGGACGGACATCGCTAGTTCGACTCAGAAAGTGATTCTGAGTAGATCGGTATACTTTAAGGTGGGTCTAGGACCACTATTTTAAGGCGTTACACACATCAGCACAAATGCATAATACCCTCTCCACTATTGTGGTGTGGGTATAATGATAATGTTTTAAAAGGGAACCAAATTATGAATTATTATTATTATTGTGGTTAATTTATTAAACTGTTTATTCTTTTTAATCCAAACTTTTGATATTTTAATCAGGCTTAAGTTTATTAAATTTAATTTTCTTTTAATTATTCTTATGAAGAAGGGAATTTTACAACATGAAATGAATTAAAATTTTATTAATAATTTTTCATTTTGTCTGCGCTGGGAACCGAGGTTTTCACGGACAGGTTGCCCTTACGTTTCGATTATAACCACTAAATCTCTTCAGAGGGGTTTGGCGTTTAACACTCACCGCCATTGACGACGGCTGGCAGTCAATAGTCAAACATAAATCTTTAAACCAAATGGTATTAAACCTTTGGCAAATCGAAATTTGTTTTGAATGATTGAATGATGTCAAGAATTCTTCTTGAAGTCCAACGTACATTTTTCAGTTTTTTTCATGTTTGTGTCTTTCTTTTTCCTGTAGACCTTTTTCAGCACAACTTGAAAGACAAATGTAAACAAATTTAGAACTTGTGCCTTAGTTGTTAACAATTATTAGTATTGTAGTTAATTTATTGAACTTTTTATGGGTTTTAATCCAAGTTTTTTATATTTTAAATTAAAAAATTATGGTTATTTTGCGCTCTACGGTAGTTGATTTCCAGATATTGACTTAGTTTCCTTAAAATTCTCATATTCTTTTTTTAATTATTGTACCTAAATTCACGAATAGTACAAACCAGTTGCAGTTGTTAAAAAAATGAAATAAAATTACAACTTGACTTAGTAAGCGAATTGAAAAAATGGCTAAAATAATTTACCAAATTCTGAAAAATGTTGACCATATTATGGTAAATTTTGAACAAGATATGGTTAGTTTTTTACCAAATTATGGCTTTTTTCGACCAAATTTTGGAAAATGATAACCACATTATTGTCATATTATTACAAATAATTTTATACCAATATAGATATCGAAATTAGTTTCGTTTGCCAACCTTGATAACAGGTCTGTCGCAGACATCCATTACGATGGAAAGTGATTTCGTTTTATGTGAACATGATAAGAAATCACTTTCACCTTCGATCAGAATTGATTTCTGTGACAGCCTGTAAATTTAAATTTGGACTTTAAAGGCTGGTTGAAGTTTTTTTTTACTTAGACCCCTTTTACATATTGGAAATGGAAAGGCAGACATACAGATTATAATTGCTTTTTATCGAAAAGATTGAGATTTGGATCCGTTCATATGGAATGGCTTAAGATTCAAATCGATTCATATTAAAGAGGTTGAAATTTAAACTGGTTTATAATAAATAGCTTGATATTTAAACCGGTTCATATCGAATAACTTAAGATTTGTACCGCTTTATTTGAATTACTTGAGATTTAAACAGATTTATACCAAACAGCAATTTGTTCCCGGCCATATCGGACAGCTTCAGATTTGATTCAGTTTATATCGAACAGCTTCAGATTCGATTTATATTGAATAGGTTGGGATTTAAACCGATTTATTATAAAAAGCTTGATACTTAAACCGATTCATATCAAATAATTTAAGATTTGTACAGATTCATATCAAATAGCTAAAATTTTTTTCCGGTCATGTCGAACAGCTTGGTATTAGAATCGGTTCATATCGAATAGATTAAGATTCAAACCGATTCATATTGAATAGGTTAAGATTTTTACCGGTTCATATTAAATATGTTGAAATTTGAATCGATTCATGTTAAATAGCTACAGATTAAAACCGGATTATATGAAATAGTTTAAATTCTTAACCAGTCGAAATTGAATTAAGAACCGATTTGTACTAATTCATATCATATAGTTAACATTTTTTTCCGGTTATGTGATACAGCTTGGCATTTGAATCAAATAGATGAAGATTAAGTTATATTGAATAGGCTAAAATTTAAATCGATTCATATTAAATAGTTAAAAATTTAAACCGGATCATATTAAATAGTTTAAGATCTAAACCGGTCTAAATCTATATATCGAATAAATTGAGACTAAATTAAAATTTGATTGGAAAAGCTTTCAATATGAAACGGTTAAAACAGCTCTAGACTTAAACCGGTTAATATCAAATAGCTCAAGAATTGTACAAATATATATAAAATCTTTAATATGAGCTGGTTTCGTTATAATATCGCACGATTTTGTTTGGTAAATGCAAACTGACATTAATCTTATTGCAGCGTGATTGATTGGAATAGATTTGCTCTAGATTTGTACCGGTTGATAACAAAAACCTCAAGAACTGTACAATAGGGCTATAACCAAATTTTTGGCATAGTACCACGGAGTGGACATGAATGTTTTATTAATGAAAACACCTGTCTCCCGTCGTTTTGCAAAAGAAACCTCACGCAGGGAAGCAAATTTCTAAAACCTTCCAAGAAATTTTGAACCGCGATTAATTGTAAGCCGTAGGAAAATTTTTAAATCTAAAGCAGTGGATAAATTACAAAATAGCATTTAAGTGATACGTATAGGAATATATACAAATATCAGGTGTATATTTTTTAAAATTTCCGTGAGATAAAATTGTTGCTTTCAAACTTCAACCCGATCGCTGCATGGACTTTTTAACAACCCGAAAAAATTATCATATTTTTTATTAATAACTTTTAGGCCCGTTTTCACGACTTACCTTTAAAGTTCGATATTGTTAACGCTACCTTTAGCACTAGTGAGGAATAAAGTTACCTTCAACTATTTTTCGTTTTCACAACTTCTGTATAAAATAAACTTAACATTTTTAAATAAGTGGCAATACTAAAGAAAATACCGATTATTTTTGCCAAAATAAAAATACGAACTGGCAACTACGTACTTTTTTACATTTACAAAATAGACGTATAATTGGAGTTGCCATATATAAAAAATATGTGAATATAATATGGCAATCTCAAATCTAAACCTTACGACAAAAGTTAAAGGTAGAACGTTCCTCTCTTTAGCTTATTCTTCACTTTAAGGTTAAAGAGAACTTGTGATAATTAAAAACTCATTATCTGTTCGATAACTTCCTACATTTAGCTATCGTTAAGTCGTGAAAACGGGCCTTAATGTTCTACACGACTATACTATGCCGTTTTTGATATTCGCAAAAAGTGTGAAAAAGTTATAGCCCTACTGTACAAATTTATATAATTTTTTTTATCTCAGCTGGTTCCATTGTAAATTTGCACGATTTAGTCTGGTTAATTCAAAATGATATGGAAATTGATTCGGCTTATGAATTTTTACTTCAACCCGCCCATTTGGAATTAAAATTAGAAATTAAATTAATTAAATGATTCGTTGTGCGTCTTTTGTAGTATTTTATGTGCTGTTTTCACCACACATATGTTTGAACGTGTAGTAAAATTTATATGAAAAACACTGAGTTTTTTTGAATTTATATTTGATTATGATAAGTATGTTTGTATGTTGTGTGCGATAAATGCTCTACATAAATATGTTTGATTCGATTCGATATGAGACATGGTCTGTGATATGTTAAATACATTTTTTATAATTCTTAAATGTAATTCGAGTAAAAATTTCTTCTTTTTTTATTGCGTATTTTTTTTTATAAATTATATTTTTTAATTTTAAGCGCTTTTCTTGTGTTTTCTCAAAAATATTGTGCTGTATGGACGTATTAAGGGTGATGAGTTTTAAGGTTTAAGTAGGTGGTTAGTTTGAAAATTTAGCTTTGTTTTTGGAAATTTAGAATAATCTAGAAAGGGTATATGGTTATGATTATAAAGAGCAGCGTTTAAAAAACTGCAGTTAAAGCAGAAAAACTGCCATTTTTTCCACTTCTTCATTTGTCGTTGGTTAAAAAAAACTGTTGCTCTTACTTTTGACTCATCTAATGTAAGAAGTCGCTGTCAAATCAACTCAAAAAGCGAAAAGTTTTAAAAAGTTTTTGTTCGACAGTTTTTGGTTTCGACTGCAGTTTTTAAGCCCTTATAAATAGTTCCGGTGTGTGGTAGTGGGAGGTAACAGGCAGCAAGAACAGTGAAACAGTGAGGGAGAGTTAGAAAGTGATGGTGATTTTGAAAATAATATAAATTATTTTTTTTATTTATTGATTTGTTTGTTTGTTTATATTAATAATTTTCCATATTTCATATACGTAAATAGTTTTTGTGTGGTGTTTTATTGTTTCAATATTTTATTTATTGAATATTTTTGTGGTTGGTTTTCGTATGGAAACGGCAGTGTTCCAAATGGGCAGCATTGTGTTCTTTTCGCTTTGATATTTTTTCATGTTTAATTTTTTTTTTGTTTATTTGATTTTAATAAACATTTCATTTATTTTAATGGTTAATTTTTGATTTTTCCCAAATAACAATGCTTTTGGTTGTCATCCGTCTATCATTTTTTGCATACCTTTTTTTTAAGGTGTTATCTATTTTGATTTTGTTTAAAATAAATTTTGTAAATTTTCTTTTGTATCGTTAATAATTTCATTTTGTTTTCGTGAGTGTCTTCAATTTATCACACCTGTTGAAGCAAAATTACTGCTAATTAATGGTTCGCGTGAATTGACAGATGTATTGGAGGGATCCAAATGTTGTATATCATTGGACAGTGTAAATTCTGTTGATGTTTCCACAGAGTCATGTTGACTTTGGGTCTGTTCGTGCCTACGAGGCTTGGCCACATTTGTGGCATCCTTATTTTGAGCAGTACCATCGGATGCTGGGTAGCTGGAGACGCGCTTAAGAGCCTTTAATTTTGAAATTAAAAAGTATGCATTATTAATATTTTATTTATTAAGATGTTTATAAAAAAAAAAAATAACAAGTGCCAATATGGTGGATTACAGTGTAAAGTAAAATGAAAAATTACCAAAAAAAAAAAAAAAAAAGTTCAATAAAACAGATACTTAAAAAAAGTTTTATTAATCTTAACGAAAAAAATATGGGCATCAAGATTCCAAACGTTGTCAATTTAATAACACCCCGATGTCAAATTGAGAACATTTTGTTGTCAAATTAAGAAAAAAAAAAACAAAATAAAAAGGCACATATTTAAAAAAAAAAGTGGCAAAGCTAATTTTATTTAATAATTTAAAACCAAAAATTGCTTTTCTGTGAAACTGAAGCAACATGCATAAAATTTCGATAATATTTTGTTAACAAAAAATTTTTGGCAATACATTTATAATTGGAGGATACATGCATTTTCTTAATAAAATTAAAAAAAAAAAATTTTATTTAGAACCGAAAAGTATTTTTAGGTGCAATACGCACAGTATTAAACACTTAAAGGTGCATTAAATAAACGTCTATTAGCACAATTTAACGCACTCTTATTTAGTTGAGGTTTGGGGGACTAAAAAATTTATCAAAAGCAAGCGTTCTTTTTTTGTCAATTAACTGAAAATATACAAAACCTTATCACTTAAAAGATCCACGGCATTAGTAGCTGAGATAGATTCATTGACAGGGCAAATGTTTTTACTAGAAGAAAACTTTTTACGTTTCTTTTTTAAAGCAGCTATAGCAGTAAGACCTATTGTTTTCATTATTTTCATAAGGAGCCACGCAAAAGAGACAGAGTAGAAAATATAAAAATTTATTAAAGTTGTTGGTACATACCTTTTCTTAAAACATATTCATTTTTTTAATTTACCCGTAGTTGTGTGAAAGAAATGTGTACCACCTCCTACACTTCCACCCACACCCGGTACAATATTCGTTGGTGTTAAATGATCCTTGTTCAGCGCCAGATTGTGATGGCGTACCTCCGTTGGATTGTAATAGTTAGGCCCACAGTTTTGCGAATAAGTTACTCGAACTTGTCCATGTATCGGTGAGCAGTTACTCGAGGAATTGCATACAGAATCTTCCGACTTAGAACGTCCTAACATTTTAGAAACATTACCCACTTTTGCAGCTTCTATTAAAGTACCCCATTTCTTTTTATGACCTGCTATACGTTTGTTGTAGGGCTTAAGGGTTGACTTGTTGTATTTATTTGTCGATTGCACTGTATTTACAGTGGAAATAGATGACAAAGTGGGTGGCGGTGACTCCATACTACAACTATCACTGGCACAGAAAGTGGCCTTTTTATGCATAAATGTTGAGGGATGGAACAGGTTCGAGAGGGTTGAAGTCAAAATCTCATGTTGTTGATCGAAATTATCCAAGGAAGTGGAAAATTCAGCGACTGGAGCCAAGGATCCGGTAGAACCAGGTGGTGCTATGTTGAATCCCTTCATGAGACGCCGTTCTTTTTGCCGATTCTTTTTACCACCAGCTATTCAAGCCAGATATTTATCAAAATATGCGTTTAATTCGATTTTTCTTACTACTTACCTCCACCTTGACCCGAGGTTACGTTAGTATCCATGCCACTGTTTTTGAGGATCTCCACAAGTTCACACCGGAAGGCCGAAATATCTTGTTTAATTTCATTAACATCATCTTCCGTAACTCCCTGTGATTCGGCTTTACGTTGCTCTACGGTCACATAACGTCTTACCAAATTTCGCATTATTTGTTGGTACTTAAAGTCACGATCGTTGGCCTGTTGGGCTTTGCGCTAAAAGAGATAAAGAAAAAACGTTAATTTTGGGCTTATAAACATTTTGATTGCACCCTTGTTTTCTTACTCTTATTGTCTTTAAATGTTCCCTTCTGGCGGCCGAGGAACCACTGCAAAATACTCTCCGAGACCATTTAAATGCATACCATATTGATTTTGGCGTAGGAATTATATTAAAAGGTGGAGGACATGTGCCCCCTTCTTCAAAATAACTGATCCACAATTTTGATCTTGCAAACTTCCATTCAACATCGGCACGTTCCTAATAAGATATTTAATAAGTACATGATTTTTAAATTAGACAGGAAAAAGCATAACTCACCGATATTAATTGATAGGAATGATTCATCATGGCTATTAGAAGATTCAGTAAAACCACTATATTAATCACAGAATAGGTGCCAAACATTAACATGCCCCAAAAGCGAGTAAAAATCTTAATGCCATCCAATTCAAAACTGTCCAAATCGATTAAACCAAACACGGCCCAAAATAAAGTTTGAGTGGTTTCGAAAAGACTAAAATACACAATGGAATAAAGCTTTTCGACATTTCTTCTCAAATACCTTTTATTTAAACCTACTTGGAAAATCTGCGCCATACAATACAAGCATTTGGATCTGTGGTACCGTTCAAATTAACCAAGACATTATGCGGTGAAACTTCAGGGCAACGTTTCTTTTCCAAATCAGCATAGTACCTAGACAAAAAATTAATTCTTGTATTCCCTGAAAATAAAGTTCTCTTCTTCTTTTCTAAAATCCTTACCACAACAACTGATTTAAGCCACTTCCAAATGCAAATAATACCAGCACATACAAAAAGAAAAATTTCATAATATCCATAACCATGCGAGACAATGACACTTGCAGTGGTCCCAAATGTGGATTTACTGAGAATATGTAAACCAATTTGAGGCTACTGAAAATGTTGGCCGCACTGAAAAGACCTTCCGATATAAGCATTGGATCCCATGTGTCCCAACGCTCACGCGGCAAGTCGGTAGCATGCGGATTAGTTATCATTTCTTTTTGTACTTGAAAAAATGATACGACTCTTAGGGCCACCGTAGCTACATATAATGAATTGGTCACAAAGTCTATGACATTCCACATATCATTTAAATACTCTTGCAGACCTACATCCCACAGTTGTTTCACCTCGCTCCAAATTAAGCCTGAATTGTAAAAAGAGTTTAGGAAATCTTAAATTTTATTACGAAAAAACTTGTAAGAACTTACCACTAACCCAGGAGAGAATTAGCCATTCTATAAACGTTGGTTTCGCTCCCCTTTTAGTTGGCAATTCCTCTTCCTCATGGACCATCGAATTCGAATCCGACCAAAACCACCAACCACCAATGAAAGTTTCAATACGTTGAGAGGCCAGCATTAATAAAACTAAAGAGACGACAATATAAACTTTTTTAGTCCCAAAAGTTCTTCTTACTTTCAGACTTTCTTTCCATACTTACACAAAAATGTAAAATATGAGGCACTGTGACAAATAAATTTTATAAAAGGTTTTCTCATTGTTTGTCCAACACTGGAATATGGTGCTAAAATATACGCCAACGAAAATATGGGAAACATCATGCCTATCCTAACTATATCTAAAGCTTGCAAGGCCATATTTTTACGCCGAAATCCGGGCAGCCCTTCATACCATATGCTTGCTAAAAGTTGCTGAACATTGGGATGGGCAACAAACTGCAAAGAAAAGAAAAAAAAATCGATTGAACTTAATGAGTTTTATAAAACTTTCTAATAGGATCACCCAGATCAGCCTGAAAAGTTTCCTGGGTGTTTTTGTCTTGATATTTTTAATACGTCAAGTGGAATTATTCCAAGTTTTCAAAAGTTCCGAAAGTGTTTGTTAATATAAAAATTTTTATCGGTCCTTTAAAACCCTTTTACTACCAAATTGGATAAATCATCCTGACAGTAGCAAAGCCCTGAAACATTATGGACACCTCAATATAAAGTATAAACGCAGATATCAGGGTTTCAGTACTCCTTCTTTAAAAGAATTTTCGAACTCTTTTAAAAAATGCAGTTAAAAGATGGAAGAAGTTTAAAATGTTTGCTGTTTATATCCTGAATCTTATAAGATCCGTTAGTGGAACTTTCAAACGTCCCAATCTGCGGAGAAATGCCTTCTTAAATATGCTTCCTGTAGTGCCGGACACTGACAGATCAAACAAGTCTCATTTTGTCTTTTTATACCCATTCCACAATAGTGATGAAGGTATTGTGCATTTGTGCTAATATTTTTAGCACCTTAAAATTTTAATCCTAGAACCACCTTTAACCCATTTCGTCCCAGCGATTTTTTTTCGAGTAACTTTATAAAACTTGGTGGTTGATATACATATAACACTGGTTTACACTGAAAATGTACATTTGATGAGATGTGATTTTTCTTATGTATTTTCTTCCGCTGAATTCAGAAATCAAGGTTAAATTTTTTTTTATGGAACAGTTTTTGAGATATGATCATTTTCTTTTTCAAAAAAATCATATTTTATTTTTTATATATTATATTTTTTATTTTTTTTGAAAATGTGCCATATTTTCATCAATATATTTTGAACCGCTTTACCAATCAAAGAAAATGACCATATCTCAAAAACTGTTCCATAAAAAAAAAATTTAACCTTGATTTTTGAATTCAGCGGAAGAAAATAGATAAGAAAAATTACATCTCATCAAATGTACATGAAAAAAATTTCATTTTGTAAACTAGTGTAATTAAGGACTATAAAACACGAATCTGTAGCCCGTTTCTGTATTTCTCGCATCATAAAATTTTCCGACTGAAACCAGTGAATCGGGACAGAAACAGTGAAAAATGAAACAAAAAATGGTTTTTCTCACACAAGTGTTTCTGTATCTTTTTTTTTCGAGAATTATCTGTCATTTAAATAATTTTCCAGCAATTATTGGAAGGATGCGAGAAAAAGTGTTTCTATAACAATATTTTGCGAAAAGTTTTTTTCAAGAACTGTCAAAATAAGTCACATTTGAAATTGGTGGCGAGAAAAACAAAATGTAGATATTTTGAATTTAAAATATGTTTTTATACTATTTTTTTTCAATAAATAAAAAAATAGAAGGAATATAAATGATAAATGCATAATTTATATGATGAAAATAAACAAAAAACAATTGTTATATTTTGTTAGTTTAAATTTTTGTTAGCCTTTTCTTGTTTTGGTTTTAATCAGTGCTGCCAGATAAATTTGTGTCAAAATCGTCAATTTCCTGAGAAAGAAATAAAAAAGATCGTCTTTTTTGTTTTAAAAATCGTGCAATTTAAAATCAATTTTAAACAAATTTGTTTCGACTTTTATTAAAAAATAATCAAACAAAAACATACACTCACAATATTCTGTACGCAAAATTAACTGAAATTGTAATATAAAATAAATGAAAGTTCATTTAAAAACCGGTCTACCTATTTTTCATTTATTTTTAACAAAAAGTTCATTTAATTTTTCTGTCAAAAATTCAACACCATATTCCGTAAAATCAAATAAATATTCAGTTATTTTGTAAAATTTTACTGTCAAAAATTCAACACCATATTCAGTAAAAACGATTAAATATTCAGTTATTTATTAAAATTTTACTGTCAAAAAATTGACCCCAAATTTAGTAAAAACAATTAAATATTCAGTTATTTTATTAAATTTTCGTTTACTCCACAAAAGAGCCGAATTTCTAAAAAATACCAGACAGACACCTGTCCGCTTGTTTTTCTTATAAGCGAGAGAGGGAAAATATTTTTATTTACTTACCCAGTTACACACGTTTGTTTTACTTTTGTTGTACTGACCACGTTGTTTACAGAAGAACTCTCAATTAGAAGACACCAGCAGCATGACCGATATGGCTTCGCAATTATTTTACTTTTAAAATTTGATGTATTTAACTAAATTTTTTTAACAAATAGAAAATGGGAATTGCTTACACAAAACAAGCAATTCATTTTTTATAGATAAGTAAAAATTAATTTTTGGTAGTAAAATTATATAAAATAACTGAATATTTAATTGTTTTTACTGAATATGGTGTTGAATTTTTGACAGTAAAATTTTATAAAATAACTGCATATTTATTTGTTTTTACGGAATATGTAGTTAATTTTTGACAATTAATTTATATAAGATAACTGAATATTGATTTGTTTTTACGGAATTCGCGGTTGAATTTTTGACAGTAAAAATTAAATGAAGTTTTCGTTGCTTTAAATTACATTTTTATTTACTTTAACATAAAGAAGAATTTAACTCAATCAACGGACAATATTAACTGCAACTGAAAATCCGTATTAATATGCACTTAGTTTTTTGAATAACTGTTAGAATCAGTTATAAATAAATTTGCTTGGAATTTTAAATGTTTATTTATTTAAAAATGACTGAACGGAATATTTCTTAAATAAACTACAGTCCGTTACTGTAATAATATTGTGAGTGTAGTTAAAGTTCATGGGTATTTAATAATTATTATTTAATATTTGAGATATAAATCTTTAATTTACCTATTCCTATAATCTTTTTCTTTTTTACCTGAAATAGACTTAGTAGAATACCTTGTAGTTAAAATTAAAAAAATCGGTTCATAAATAAACGGGTTAAAGACCCAGTAAAATCTTCGCCTACAAAATAGTATGTTAAGTAATCAGAAACACATAAAAGCACTACATACAATTCTACTGAACTAATGAATTTTACAAGGGTTGTGCCAAAAAGAACAAATTCAAAAGTAAGTCATTTCTTTATCTTAATACATCCAGAAAAAAGTAGTTATCGAAGTTCTTATGGAAGAAAGCTACTTAATAACGAGTGAAAGAAGCTATCCATTTTGAAAAAGGAATAATGGTTTTGGCACAAAAGTGTACATATGTATAAGATAAGAATATCAAATATCAATCATATTTTGTATATGTATATAAGAAGTATTAAATGTTCAAAATAAGCCAGGTCGGTCCATTACTTTCCCTCGAAATTATACACATTATACAGAGCTAGATACCTATTTGTAGAAATTACGGGCATAAGGGGCTTATAGTGTAAAACGCAACGCCAACAATTTCATTAAAAGCAAAAATAAAATCAAAAATATTTTATAAATTTGTTGTTGCTTTTTACAGACATTCATATTATTATTTTTTTTTTTTTTCAACTTTCAACGCCACAAAATAGAAGTGTTTGAAATTTAAAAATTCAAGATTAATTTCTATAGAAAGTAACAACAAAATTATAAAATATTTTTGATTTTGTTTTTGCTTTCGTCACTTTTTTAGAAAAAATCATCAAAACGTCACTTTGTTAATATCGGAACAAAAAATCGTCGAGATGACGATAACTCGTCAAATCTGGCAGCCCTGTTTTTATTATATTTATTTCTTTTGTTGACGTTTCGCTTTTATTTGACACTTAATTACTGGAAATATTCAAGTATAAACAGAATTTGTTGTGTCTGTTTTCGCATTCAAATACAGAAACACTTTTATCTCATAAATCGAGAAACGATGGAATTTTTTGTTTCACACTTCTTGTAAGAAATTTTACGATGCGAGAAATACAGAAACGAGCTACTGAAGTCCAAATTTTTTTTAGATTTTTTGTTTTTGAGAAAAATGGTGTTCGATTAATCGAACATTGGGCACTATTTAGCATTTTAATTTTATTGCTCCCATAGATTGTAAATATAGAAAATCTACATTTTATACACTGAAACTAATTATTTTTATTTTATTAAAGAAAAATTTAATAAGGCATTTGTTAAAAATAAAAATATACAGTTGAACCTTGATTATCCGACTCGCACAAGAATGGGCTGAGCATTGATAATAAACAAAAGGTTAATAGATATATCGGGTAATTCATCGTGAGGTTTTAGTTATAACGTAAAATAATACACATAAATTTAAAAGTGAACTTGAAATTTTTATTATCGGTTAAAAGAACAATTTATGGCATTAACTGTATGAAAGTGATATCATGGAAATGTTGGCCATGACTTCCTCTGAGGAGGTCCATTTGAAAGGCCCTATTTTGGGCGACATATTCGAGCATAGCGACTGGTATCTCGCGAATAACGCGAGTAATGTTAGCTTCCAAAGCGTCAATCGTAGCTGACTTATTCCTGAAGACCCCAATCATTTCATATCCCCAGAGAAAATAGTCTAAGGTGTGATATCGCAAGATCTAGGTGGCCAATTTACCATAGCAAAACATAAAATTAAGTGCTCACCAAAATGTATGGCTCGTAGCGCTGTCTTGTTGAAACCAGATTTCACCGAGAACATGCGCTTGCTTTTCAGGTTGCTCTACTGGTGCTGCTCCATTCACCATTCTGCCGAAAGTAAGGTTAATCCTTAAGATATTTTCAAGGCGTTTGACAGAGTCTGATATGGTGCTTTTTGTTTTTCCTCAAAAGCCCATCCTTTTGTAATCAATTGGTCGGTAAATCGTACAATGAATTACAGGGAAAATTCGTTTTTTGGCCGGACTGTTCGTATGTGGAATAACCTTCCTGCTGAAATTCTTCCTTCTCACTATCAACATGAATAAATTCAAGTCGAATGTTCACAGGCACTACTACCTGTTCTCTCCTTTCCATAACCTATTTTCCTAGTTCCAACCCAATGCAATGCATTAGTAGGGTGCTGGTCCTAACAAAAACAAATATGATCCGAGGTTACCATTGACGGTAACATTCTGATTTTCCTCAATTTTGAAAAAATTTCGACCAAAGACTCTCAGCTTCAGCCGCTATATGGACTTTACAACTGCTGGATGTGGTCTAACCGGTCGAGTATCATCCACCAATGTAAACTGGGACTCAATATTGCGAATGATGTTGGTAACAGAACGAAAAACACATTTGAAAAACACGGAAATGTTTTTGCTGTTATTGAAAGTTTAATCGTTTTTCAATGGAACTACATTTTCATTTTTTTATATTTTATACAAAGTTTTCAGTTTTTAAAATTATGCTTAGATTAAGGTTTTTTCTTCCCCCTTGTTATACAAGGGATGAGTGAAATGGGCAAGAACTTTTATTTTTATATTTGTACCTAACCACTTACAATTTATAATTGTTTAAAAAAATTAGTTCATTGTCTTACCTAAAAAGAGTAAAAAAATTACAAAAACGCGTAAAATTTACTGTTCGAAAAATCGAACATTGGGACGATATGGGTTAAGTATACCGATAGACCCAGAATCGCAGAGTCGATCTAGCGATGTCCGTCCGATTGGCTGGCTGTCCATGTAAACCTGGTGCGCAAAGTTTTGGAGATAATTTGATGAAATTTAGTACATTGGATATGATTGATGCAAGAACCAAGCCTTTCGAAAATAAGACGAATCGGTCCATAGTTTCACACAGCTCCCATACAAGTTTTTTTTCAGCATATGGTCCTTGTGCCCATCATCCATCTTATTTTGTTAATATTTAGACTAAATTTGATCCAAATTTATTTTATTGCAATCAAAATTATCTTACCAAATTTTATTGGAATCGGTCCATACAAATACTACTCCCGAAAATAGCTTTTAATGCCAAAGCTTCCTTATAAATTGTGGTATTTACATAAAAATTGGCAATAATAACTTTTACGATAGCTACTATGTCATGACAAAATGTTGTCCTGGTATAATTAACCATAGAGATGAAGATATCTAAAAAATATTAGGAACAAAGAACTTTTACATAAATCTCAATCTCATAACATAATTTCGTTTAGGCAGGTCTATGATTGCCCATGGGTCTTAAAAAGAGTACACTCGCAAACATTATTTTTACATACTGTGGTGAAGGAGATCATATAAGCTTCTTAGTAGCCACTACACAGAAAAAATTATTCCTAAAATATTTTCAAACAAACGCTGGTTTCAAAAATTTTTTAATTTCTACAAATTTTTTTAACTGTTTCAATTAATATTTTTGCTTGAATTTTTATTGTATCTACAAAAATGTTGACAACTGTTAAAACATAAAATATACGCTTTATTGGTTTCAAGTTTTCATAATTTTGTATGAAATATTTAACGCTCTTTAATGTAGTCGTTTTTTTGCACTTTTTATTTGATCGTAAGCCACACTACTTTATGAGAAATATAAGAATAACAACAAAAACACATACAGTCTATTTTTGGACGCTTTCAAAAGGTAGAACAATAAGAAAGATGATAAAATAGCGTGGCGAGGTTTGTAGTAAAAAAAGAACAAAAACAATATTAGGTAAAAAAACGTTTCACTCTTTTTAAACAACAACAACATTAGAAGAAACAGAATAAATTTTTGGTTGGTTTCAAAGTTGATAAAAAAAAAGGAAAAACAAAATCCCGTATTCAATTTTTTAAAAATGTTCAGTTAAATACCTACATCAAATGCAAAAATAAAATGATGACGAAAAACATGTCGAGTCGGTCTGCTGCTAAGGAAAGGATACAGCAACAGTGAGTGAAGAAGAAAAACATTGTGTATAAACAAGACTTTGTTTAAAAATTATTCCAACAAAAAAATGTGTCTCAAAGCCAGCCGCGCCGCTCTGCTCTGCCATCATCTACTTCTACAGTGCTTGCTTGTGTGCGCGTCATTGCTTGTGCAAAAACTTTTTTGTTTGATTCAGCAAAATTATTTGTTTGAAATTTATGTGATTTTCAGTAAACTATTTGTTTGACTCAGCTAAATTATTTGTTTGAAAAAATCAGGGTTTTTTTTTCAATAAACGAAATGCAAAATAAATGGTTTGAATATGCAAATTTGTTTGTAGGTCCTGTTTTAAACAAAAAACGTTTTGATCCGGCAAATTTTTGGTTTGAATTGAAAAAATAATTTTTTCTGTGTACCATGATACGTTCTGACATTTATACAATGCAAATGCGAAGACTGATCAAGTTTCTACCAAAAATTAGCACATTTTTTGGTTCTTCTTTTCCTGATTATGAGCTATGTTCTGCAATCGGAATTTCGATTCTCTAGTTCGCACTTTTCTTACCATTTATAAGAGAAATAACAACATCTTCACGTGCACGTACAGAACCTTTTCCTGCCCTTGAACCCATACTTGTTTGGGTCAATCATCTCTGAGTTTTAACAGAGATTCAATACAATTAAAAATATATTCAGATTTTCCTCCATTAGATCCGATAGCCTTGATCGTTACCATTCTATCCGCATAAAAGAATCTAAGTTAAGGTAAAATATTTGGTTTTTAGCTTCCTTAAAGATGAAGACCTCTACCTTGTGAGGCTGTTGGGTGAATTTCGATACAGTAGACGCTCGCAAATTAGAGCCGCTTTGTTTTTGAGGCGATTCTAATTTCTGAATTATTCTAATTTCTGGACTTTTTTTTCCGAATAAAAAATAAAAAATTAAGTAAATTTACTTCCAAACACTTAAATAAACCACTTTTAAAATTTTTTTAATTCAATTTTATTTGATAAAAACAAGAAAACAAAACGTAACAATTCAGTCCAATACATTAAATGTATTTTTTTAAATTAAAAATATGAATATAAAAAAACTAATGGCAACAAAACATAACAATTCAGTCAAATTACATCACATGTATTTTTTTCTTAATTAAAAACTAAAAAAATTTACATATCGTCGTTCGTAAATTATTGTGTTCTATATGGGTTTATTTTACATATATTATAGAACATCCAAGCATTTTTTGAAAAGTTGTAATGCAGAGGATTATTGAAACTTTAAAAACACCTATGGTTTTTGCTTTTCCAATTACCAATGAAACTAATTTATGTGGTCAGAGTAGGACTGAAATTCTGTCTTTTTGAATTTTATGTCCAAGGGCGTTTTTTTCAAAAGCAGAGACATATGTTCTGTCTGGTAGGCAACGAAAAAATAATCCGGTTTCGTCGACATTATATATTTGTGACTCCATTAACCCCATCTCAGCGACCTTTGCACGATATCGATGAATAAAAGGAGTGATAGAAGCAACATCACTGGAAAGAATCTCGCCACAAATTTTTAAAAAACGGATACCGTGTCGTTTCTTTAATTTGGAAAACCATCCATCACTTGCACGGATTGCATTTTCATCTTTATCGGGATATTCCTCTCTAAATATTTGTTTACCTTTCTCTTTAAGTATGGGCCCAGTCACTGCACACCTTTTTTCTCGTTGATTTAAAAACCACTCATACAGACGACTTTCCATTTTTGGGTATTCAGCGCTGTGATTTGTTCCTTGATTCCTGAAACAGCATTTAATATTGCTGTTCTATGTGATTTGATATAGCTGTTTGAAGATGTCGTAACATTAAAATCTAGGGCTAGCCGGTTCCCTTGAACGCCTTTGACCTTAGTTTGTAATGATAGTGTTTTTTTACGTTTATTAGACATTTTTAATGATACACTTTCACTTTTAAATAGAGACTTCCAAAATATGTACACGTGCTTCGAATTTCACAATTAAACCAGACACAAATATAAATAAATGCCACAAAAAACAACAAATAAGGAAAAAACATATATGATTTGGTAATTTGCCTTTTTAGTTTTACTATGTTCAAACAGAATAAAAATAAAATGCGGATTTCTTGTGTTCAAATAACAAAAAAAAAAAAAAACGCTCTGAAATTAGAATTTTAAATTCGAATTTTAGAGCGTTTAATGTATTGCAAACACTGATTCTAATTTCTGGACGTTCGAATTACTGAAAGCTCTAATTTGTGAGCGTCTACTGTATTTGTAATTTTGTTTCTACTTTATAAATTTTAACTATGTTTAATTTTTTTTTTTTTTTTTTTTAATCAAATTGTTTTGGAATTTTTATAACAAATGTCAAAATTTTAGATATTTTTTTTTTATTACTAAAAAAAATATTTAATTTGAATGGTGTGTTTTTTTTAAAAAAAAGGAGAAACCAGATTTTATTTAAAGACAATAGTTTTTTTTTCCATTTGCAAATTAATATTACCGATTGCTATAAGTTTAATTGATTTATTGTTGCAACAAATCAAGCATAAATTCAATTTGAGGGTAAGAATTTGTAATTTGGATTTAAGGGATATTGACATATTCATAACTCTTTCAGTGTGTAGTGAGAAAAAAGAAACTCAAGAAGAGGATAAAGGGAATTCTGCCTTTAGTGAAATTGGCATAAGGAAAGTCAAGACGTATTATACGATATTCCTTAATAGGAAGTCTATTTTTTTTTGGGAAAAATAATAAAGGAAATCTCACCCAAGCAAACGCACCCAATCGATCACTTAAATAATTTTGAAAGGACAGAAATTTTTTATAGTATACAGTTGTTTTCGGTTAATTGAGCCCCGCTTAATTGAGTTTCCCGTTTAATTGCGCTAAAAATCAGGGAACGAAATCATTCAGTATAACTGTCTATGTTAAAATACCCGTTTAGTTGAGTTCCGTTTAATTGCGTCACCCGCTTAATTATTTCGCAAAATAAGACCGCATTGCGAAAAACAAAAGCAAATGTTTCGGTTAATTGTTTCTGTCTACTTAATGTGTTTTTGCTCCACAAACGTAAAAAAAATATTTTGCGGCAAGAAAGATTGTACGATGAACGGTACCTGATTTTTATTTTGTTTTAAAAAACCTAAACCATTTTTTAACTTAATATTTATATAAGCAATGAGTTTTATTTTCTAATTAAGCGATTTTCGTTTTAATTGCGTCGGCGATTCAATTAACCGAGTACTGCTTAATTGAGTTCCCGTTTAATTGCGTCAAAAGTCGTGCATTTTTAGAAACTCAATTAAGCGGAAATAACTGTATACGTTTTTTTATGGTCATGGCCTAACGGGCCAATACCGATATGTCTATCAAACTGCATTTTTCTGGAATTTTGGTCTTCGAAAATGACCGTATAACCATAGTCGTTCCGAGACATAGACGTACAATATTAAACGAAGATTTGTAAAATATGTATCCATTGGTTTGTTTTTAATTATTTATTTAATTGCGTTAATTTACTATATTTATCTTTATTTTGTTTATTTGACTATTGTTTCCTGTTGTATATCAACTTCATTTTTTGTGTTTCCTGTTAATTAATTTCTAAGAAGTAATCCTTAATTGAGTGAAAATTTATCAGCATTTTAACATCAAATCATCGCGGACAACAGGCCTGGAGTCTTCTTAAGATTTAAATAAAAATGGTGAGTTCATTGAAATTTTTACTTTAACTTAATATAAATTTTCACTCAAACAATTTTAAACCTATAAATTTTATACTAAAAAATACTAATGTTTTAACTTATGTATATACATAATTTCAAACCATTAATTGCTAATGGTAATAATTTTACAATTTTGAATCTATTTAAATTTTAATAATAATCCAACACTTTGGAGTTTTTTTTTTATGTTAAAATTTAATTAATAATAACACATATCATAATTTTTTTTAAATATTATTATTATTAAAAGAATAGTTTTATATTTTTATGATGAGATGAATAAAAAATTTCAATTTTCCGTTATGAAATTCTAAATTCTCTATTCTATTCTATGAAAAGTTAAGATCAATTGTAGGTGAGTCAAATTTAGGGCTATCTAGGAATATATTTAAAGCAAGGATAGCATGGCTTGGGAGGGTAATGAAATTGACGGGGGTTATTCCAACCAAAACCCCTTGAACTAAGCCGATACTTCATAGATACAATAAGGTGATTTGTTTTTGAGTTAGTATTGTTTTATTTTTTTTGGTTGGTTAGTAGACTTTATTAATAACAGCTACCTAAATTTTAAATGAATGTTCGAACCATAGTCTAACTAGAAAGGGGAAAGAACCACCCTCATTTCGACGAGCACGGCCGGTAACAATAGGTAGCAAGTCCTCTTAATAGTTAGGGCCTTTCGTGGTTTGGTTCGTTACAGAAATATAAATGGCGCCCAACGTGGGGCATCAGCAAATAATATCGGACATAAGAATGTTAAAATTATTTTATTTCTCACAATTACATCATATTTAGCTGATGCTTACTAAATAACATCTTTATTTTCCGTGTTAACTAACTTTTTTTTTATTTGTTTTGTTATCTACTTAAAACTGTTGACTCTATTAATATAATTTTGGATTTTAAGATTTCCTCTTTTCTTTGGATTTCTCCACCAGATGTTTAATAAGACAATTATTTTTTTTTTATAAAAAAAGAAAGCTAGATTTGTTGGAGATTTTTAATTCTGAAATAGTTTTGGAATTTTACCTACATATCTAACTTGAGGTTTCGTTGTTATTTTTCTTTATTATTTGTTATTAAGTTTTAAAATTATTTGTATTGTGAGATAATGTGTGATTGAGATTTTTGGTTCTAGTTTATATTGGTTTCATACTCTCACACTAACCTCATTACATTTGGTTTTTTTTTATTTGTCTCTTGTTTTATTTTTGAAGTGAAGCTTAGTTATTGTATCGCATTTTTTTTTTTTTTTTTGTTTTTTTTTGACAACCTATCAATTTGATCTTAACCTAGTAGTAGAATTCTTATACCGAAATATTTTTTTTTTTTTTTTTTTTTTAATTCTTTCTTTGTATTATTAATTTTACTTTAAAATGCCGTTGACGAGAAGTCGGGAAAACTTGATGAGTTTGGAAGTACCAACGAACTGCAGTTTTACAGTTCCTGTGGAAGAATCCAACACTCCTCAAGTTTCATCTCAGAGACAAAAAGGAAGAAAACATACGCGGCCTAAAGATAGTCAGAATGAACATAATAACATTGTTAATGATAGAAATCAGCAATACATTAGAGAATTAGTTACAGATTCAATGGGTACATTGCGTACTGATATGACAAATTTTATTAGGAACGAATTTAGATCTATGGTGCAGAATATGGGACTTGGTGCAAATAATCGTCCTTCTCAGGATACGCAACCTCGAAACATCATTTCTCTGAATTCGTCTCCTAGAACGGATACTTCACAAGAACCTTTTGTAGGAGAAAAGGTGTCAAATATTATTCGTAACTGGAGGGTAAAATTTTCAGGATGTGACGACACGTTGACAGTTGATGAATTTATTTATCGCATTAACATATTGACGACCAATAACCTGAATGGAGATTTTGGACTATTATGTCGACACGCTCATGGGTTATTTGACGGCAAAGCATTGGATTGGTACTGGCGTTACCACCGGCTGGACAATGAACTGGATTGGTATAGTTTGACTAGGGCTTTGAGAAGCCAATACAAGTGTGACTATAACGACTTCGACATTATGGAAGATATATATAGACGGAAACAGCGCCCGGGTGAATGTTTTGACAATTTTTTGGACTCTGTTATGGCAATGTCGGACAGACTCAAAACTCCAATTTCAGATGAAAACCTGTGTGCAATATTGGTTCATAATCTCAGAAATGAGATAAGACATGAATTAATACACTTTGATATATTAAACGTTGCTCAACTAAGGCGGGAAGTTAAGCGTCACGAGAAATTTATGAAGGAGGTAAACAGTCGTGATTGTCGAATACCCGCAAAAGGACGTGTAGCAGAAATTAATATTAAAGATTCTGAATTAGACAATTTTAAAAGAACGGACCAGGAATCTGAAGTATGTGCAATCAGGAGTGAGATTAAGTGTTGGAACTGCGACAAGACTGGACATACATATTTCGACTGTCTGGACGTTCGACGTGTGTTCTGCTATGGTTGTGGTGCAAAAAACATCTATAGACCGACTTGTACCAAGTGCTCCGTAAAACCACAGGGAAACGGACTGAGGGATGTCCGTCGACACTAAAACGGACATCCGAACCCTTAGAGATGGATATACCGGCATTGAAAACAGCTTACAATTTTGATAATACACAGATAGTAAAAGCTAATAACGGACCCGAACATCCTCTTAATAGACCCTATCATGTACGCCTGTTAGAGTACCAAAAAACCAGGAAGAGAATTTTTGAAGACTTGCAGAATTTTTCAAGACCAAAACGGTCAACGCGACGTATACGTGAATTCTATAAAAAATTAAAATCATTTCAATCTGTTATTATTTCCCCGATAGCCTCTCAAGTGGAGGATAGCAGACCTTTCATACAATTGAAGGTTGGTGATCATAAGTATTTGGCACTATTAGATAGTGGTGCTAATAGAAGTGTTATAGGGGGTGTTTTAGCTTCTGAGGCCGGGAAAATGACGAGTTTTAGGAAATGTAGGGGTAACGTAAAAACCGCAGATGGACAAGGACAAAATATTTTAGGGACGCTAACATTGGAAGTGACTTTTCAGAAACGGACAAAATGGATTGAGTTTTTGGTGGTACCGAACATAAAACAGGATATTATATGCGGTATTGATTTCTGGACAAAGTTCGGGGTAGAAATTAATATTCCGGAAATTGGGGAGGTACAATTTGTTGAATCTGATTCGGATGGACTTGAATTGACATTATTACAAAAACTACAATTGGAAAATGTGATTTCTTCTTTTCCGAATTCGGAGACTGAGGGTTTAGGCTGTACCACTCTGATTGAGCACGTTATTGATACTGGTGATGCAAAACCTATAAAGCAAAGACATTACCCAATATCTCCTGCAGTTGAAAGACAATTATGTTCTGAATTGGATAGGATGCTAACATTAGGTGTTATTGAGGAAGCTCCCAGCTCTCCGTGGTCATCTCCGACTGTAGTAGTAATAAAACCTGAGAAAGTGAGGATGTGTCTGGACAGTAGAAAACTTAACTCCGTGACAGTAAAGGACGCTTACCCGATACCGAATATCGACGGACTTTTATCAAGACTTCCTTCAGTTTTTTGTATTTCGAAAATTGATTTGAAAGATGCCTTTTGGCAAATTAAACTGGAGGAAAGCTCAAAACAAAAGACATCCTTTACAGTTCCTAATCGGCCATTGTATCAATTTACAAGAATGCCGTTTGGACTGTGTAATGCACCGCAGACTTTGTGCAGACTTATGGACATTGTGATTCCGTATAAATTAAAATCCCATGTTTTTGTGTACTTGGACGACTTATTAATTGTTTCGGCAAACTTCGACGAACATTTGACACATCTGATGGAGGTGGCTACGCAATTAAGGAAAGCAAGCTTGACAATTAATGTTAAAAAGAGCAGATTTGCTATTAATAGGGTGAAGTATCTTGGATATGTTGTAGGGAACGGGACTCTACAAGTGGACGATGACAAAATTAAGGCTATACGGGACTTTCCGGTACCACGATCTATTCGACATCTACGACGGTTTTTGGGAATGACAGGTTGGTACCGACGTTTCATTCAGGACTTTTCATCATTAACTTTTCCACTGACAGAATTATTGACTAAGAAAAAGACTTTTAAGTGGACTGATGAAGCACAAGTGGCTTTTGATAAATTAAAGACCAGACTGACATCTGCGCCATTACTTATTCATCCTAATTATGAAAAACCATTTATTGTGCAATGTGATGCAAGCACTTGCGGTGTAGGTGCAGTATTGGCGCAGAAGGACGATAATGGGACAGAAAGACCTATAGCATACATGTCTCAGAAGTTAAACAAGGCACAACGTAATTACACTATTTCGGAACTTGAGTGTTTGGCGGTGGTTGTGGCTATTAAAAAGTTTAGACCATATATAGAAGGGCAAGAGTTTAAGGTAGTGACTGATCACGCAAGCCTTAAGTGGCTCATGGGCCAAAAGGACCTAACGGGTAGATTGGCGAGGTGGTCATTGAAACTACAGGGCTTTAATTTTTCCATCGAACATCGAAGTGGAAAGGAAAATATAGTGCCAGATGCCCTGTCGCGAGCTCACGAGGGAGAAAGTTTTGTTAACGCTCTGGAAATTGAAACTTTGCCTTCAATTGATCTGGAATCAAAAGCCTTTGATAGTCCTGAGTATGTGAAATTACGGGAAGATTTTTCTTCATCTGAATTACCAGATTTTAGGGTTATTGATAAATATATTTACAAGAGAGTGAATTTTACTACAGGGGAAAAGGATGAATCTCATCATTGGAGACTACTTGTGCCTGAAGAATTACGTAACGTTGTGATTTACACATCTCATGATATTCCAAACTCTGCGCACGGAGGTATGGCGAAGACATTGGAACGAATTCGACGATATTTTTATTGGCCTAGACTTGTTACGGACGTAAAGACTTACATTCTAAATTGCGAATTGTGCAAAACGTCAAAGACACCGACCATGGCTTTAAGACCACCATTGGGTAAGATGGTAACGACAGAAAGGCCATTTCAGCGATTATATATAGATTTGATTGGACCATTGCCTAGGACTAGATCTGGACACATTGGGATACTTATAGTATTAGATCATTTTTCAAAATTTACATTTTTGAAACCACTTAAGAAATTCATTTCTAAACAGATAATTGATTATTTGAGGACGGACATATTTAATTGCTATGGAGTACCAGAAACTATTGTTTCTGATAATGGCTCTCAGTTCAAGAGTAAAGATTTTACGAATTTTCTGGCTAAGAATGGTATTGAACATATATTTACTGCTGTTTACAGTCCCCAGTCGAATGCCAGTGAAAGAGTTAATCGTTCAATAAATGAGGCATTGAGAAGTTACGTCAGGGACGATCAGCGTAAGTGGGATGTTTATATACCATCCATTAATTGCTCGTTGAGAAATAGCAAACACCAGTCAATTGGAAGAACACCGTACCAAATAGTGTTCGGTCAGAATATGATTACCAACGGAAGGGACTACGAAATTCTACGCAGACTTAAAATTTTAGAAGAAACGGACTTCGTTGTAGAGCGACATGATGAATTTCCGTTGATTCGTGAAAAAATAAAAGACTACATGCGCAAGGCATACGACAAGAATGCTAGGACTTACAACTTGCGTTCAAGGAGAAATGAATTTTGTGTGGGACAAGACGTATACAGACGTTTGTTTAATCAAAGCTCCAAGGTAGATTATTTTAATGCTAAACTAGCTCCAGTTGGGGTAAAGGCAAAAGTTTTGCGAAAATTAGGAAATGTATATTATGAACTTAAAGATATAGATACTGGTAACGTAGGCACTTACCATGCAAAGGACATATGGCAATAATAACACATAAGTAGCCTTTTACAGATCCAGTTTTAAAATATGTAATTTAAACTGTACCTGTTTTGTGAGGCTGTTGGGTGAATTTCGATATTTGTAATTTTGTTTCTACTTTATAAATTTTAACTATGTTTAATTTTTTTTTTTTTTTTTTTAATCAAATTGTTTTGGAATTTTTATAACAAATGTCAAAATTTTAGATATTTTTTTTTTATTACTAAAAAAAATATTTAATTTGAATGGTGTGTTTTTTTTAAAAAAAAGGAGAAACCAGATTTTATTTAAAGACAATAGTTTTTTTTTCCATTTGCAAATTAATATTACC
Source organism: Pollenia griseotomentosa (assembly GCA_963931875.1). Lineage (NCBI taxonomy): Eukaryota > Metazoa > Arthropoda > Insecta > Diptera > Polleniidae > Pollenia > Pollenia griseotomentosa. The sequence continues at coordinate 73,616,886 of OZ007561.1, read as the reverse complement.
GATTGCTATAAGTTTAATTGATTTATTGTTGCAACAAATCAAGCATAAATTCAATTTGAGGGTAAGAATTTGTAATTTGGATTTAAGGGATATTGACATATTCATAACTCTTTCAGTGTGTAGTGAGAAAAAAGAAACTCAAGAAGAGGATAAAGGGAATTCTGCCTTTAGTGAAATTGGCATAAGGAAAGTCAAGACGTATTATACGATATTCCTTAATAGGAAGTCTATTTTTTTTTGGGAAAAATAATAAAGGAAATCTCACCCAAGCAAACGCACCCAATCGATCACTTAAATAATTTTGAAAGGACAGAAATTTTTTATAGTATACAGTTGTTTTCGGTTAATTGAGCCCCGCTTAATTGAGTTTCCCGTTTAATTGCGCTAAAAATCAGGGAACGAAATCATTCAGTATAACTGTCTATGTTAAAATACCCGTTTAGTTGAGTTCCGTTTAATTGCGTCACCCGCTTAATTATTTCGCAAAATAAGACCGCATTGCGAAAAACAAAAGCAAATGTTTCGGTTAATTGTTTCTGTCTACTTAATGTGTTTTTGCTCCACAAACGTAAAAAAAATATTTTGCGGCAAGAAAGATTGTACGATGAACGGTACCTGATTTTTATTTTGTTTTAAAAAACCTAAACCATTTTTTAACTTAATATTTATATAAGCAATGAGTTTTATTTTCTAATTAAGCGATTTTCGTTTTAATTGCGTCGGCGATTCAATTAACCGAGTACTGCTTAATTGAGTTCCCGTTTAATTGCGTCAAAAGTCGTGCATTTTTAGAAACTCAATTAAGCGGAAATAACTGTATACGTTTTTTTATGGTCATGGCCTAACGGGCCAATACCGATATGTCTATCAAACTGCATTTTTCTGGAATTTTGGTCTTCGAAAATGACCGTATAACCATAGTCGTTCCGAGACATAGACGTACAATATTAAACGAAGATTTGTAAAATATGTATCCATTGGTTTGTTTTTAATTATTTATTTAATTGCGTTAATTTACTATATTTATCTTTATTTTGTTTATTTGACTATTGTTTCCTGTTGTATATCAACTTCATTTTTTGTGTTTCCTGTTAATTAATTTCTAAGAAGTAATCCTTAATTGAGTGAAAATTTATCAGCATTTTAACATCAAATCATCGCGGACAACAGGCCTGGAGTCTTCTTAAGATTTAAATAAAAATGGTGAGTTCATTGAAATTTTTACTTTAACTTAATATAAATTTTCACTCAAACAATTTTAAACCTATAAATTTTATACTAAAAAATACTAATGTTTTAACTTATGTATATACATAATTTCAAACCATTAATTGCTAATGGTAATAATTTTACAATTTTGAATCTATTTAAATTTTAATAATAATCCAACACTTTGGAGTTTTTTTTTTATGTTAAAATTTAATTAATAATAACACATATCATAATTTTTTTTAAATATTATTATTATTAAAAGAATAGTTTTATATTTTTATGATGAGATGAATAAAAAATTTCAATTTTCCGTTATGAAATTCTAAATTCTCTATTCTATTCTATGAAAAGTTAAGATCAATTGTAGGTGAGTCAAATTTAGGGCTATCTAGGAATATATTTAAAGCAAGGATAGCATGGCTTGGGAGGGTAATGAAATTGACGGGGGTTATTCCAACCAAAACCCCTTGAACTAAGCCGATACTTCATAGATACAATAAGGTGATTTGTTTTTGAGTTAGTATTGTTTTATTTTTTTTGGTTGGTTAGTAGACTTTATTAATAACAGCTACCTAAATTTTAAATGAATGTTCGAACCATAGTCTAACTAGAAAGGGGAAAGAACCACCCTCATTTCGACGAGCACGGCCGGTAACAATAGGTAGCAAGTCCTCTTAATAGTTAGGGCCTTTCGTGGTTTGGTTCGTTACAACCTGAAAATTTGTGGATGTGTTAAGCAGTCTAAAGGACATTAAAATAAAAAAAGTCTTTTAAAATGACAGTAAAACTCTTTTGGCTAGTTTGACCAAACTGATAACATCAGTCCTTGGTACCAATTGACTGAAACGTACTTAAAACAATCTTATATGGAATTACTTTCGAAAATCAATTCCGGAATTTCTTAAAATAAGTATAAAATTCTTAAACCAAGTAAAAAAATTATTAAACTTTTCGTTGGTAGTGCCACTCTGAAGGTAATATTACAAAGTGAGTGTTTTAATCTCATATAACTGATTAGTCTCATCTCTCAGCATTGCATTATATATGCGTGCATACGCGTATATTTGTCAAAGTTTATTGTAGAAACAACAACAACACCACACAAGAAGGTAAAAACCCATTTGCTTGTTTTGTGTAGAAACAACAACAACAACAGAACAATAACATTAGCTCCCATATTCTATTTTCCGGTTCTTCTTGTGAATTTGACTTTCAGCTTCTTTCTTCAAGAGAGCTTTAATTTTGTTAACAATGGACGCTTGAAGAATTGAATATTGATTTTTATTTCAACAATACCAATTTGAATAGATTAGTTTAAGTAAATATCAAGCCGAAGGACATTAGTTTATTGAAAAAAACTAATGTAAAATCCTCGAAAGCAAGGTTGATTTTACATTTTTCGGTAGCGATTTTGCTTTATAGTTACTTCATGTTAATTTAACATGATTTTACAATAACTTTTAAACAAAATTATTTTCTTTTAAAATAACTAAAATTCATGTTAATTTAACATTCCCGTAAAGTTAGAGCAAAATGACGTTCATATTGAAATTACACTCTGAATCACGTTGAATGAAAGATGAAACCACTTGAATTTCATGAAGAATCGAATTGATTTGAGTTTGAAATAACAGTGAGAAGAATCTTCAGAGACAACATATGCATTAATTTAAGAAACATTGTAAACCCGTAGAACCAGAGAGTGAGAGAAGGAATATAATTATTTATTTTTTTGTAACACATGTTTCAATTCTTTGTTTTCCCCTTTGTTTGCAGAAGCACTCACAATTAAAAGACACCAGCAGAATAGCCCGATAAGGTTTTCGTCATCATTCAACTTTGAAAATTTGATGTACTATTTAACTAAATAATTTTAACAAAAGGAATACGGGAATTTTTTTTCTTTTTATAAATAATTGTTAACATGAAAATAAAAAAAATTATGTTGTTGTTTTTATAGTGTTGTTATTGCTTCTATACAAACAATTATAACAGGATTTTTTGGATTCAATATTGAACAATGTTATTTTAACATTGTTCATTTAAAATTAATATGAAACAATGATACTTTTAAATAAAGTCCATACTTTTGCAGAAATTTGCAAAAAATGATTTTTAATCAACATTGCACCATGTTAATTTTATATTAATATTTTTTACTGTGTGAAGCTCATTGGCACCTGCAAGTTCTTGTGTGGCCAAGTAGCTTAGTACAAGTCAGCCTGACACGTTCATAAAAATTATTTTTTTCTGCTGTTAGCAATGTGGCATGAAGCGACGTCCTACTGGAACCACATACCTATCGACCATATTTATAACTTTTAATTCGTTCTAAACAAAAAAAAAAAATCACAAAACCAGTGAAATGCACACGGGAATAGCTTATCCCACTAACAATAAATTTCCGTTTATCAAGAGTACGAATTGGAAAGCACATTTAAACGTAACCTTGTTAATGAATTTTTGACTCCCAAGAATAACTTTGATAAAAATTTTTATCATTGCTTCATAGAGCTCACCACTACCTTACAAACCACATTTCGGGCTCTAATGTGTTCCGCAGATTTGAGGCTGAACTGAACTAGTTGTGCTGATTTTGGATCTTTAAAATGGCACTGCGACTGTTGATCAAACGTCTAAGTTGGTAAGGTGCAATACATTTTAATTAAGTACTGTCTTGATTAAGATTTTAATTAAGTACTGTCTTGATTACGAAGCACTTGTTATTACTTGAAAATTTGAATAAACATTTTTTTCTTTACCTTCTTTTGCCTGAGTTTAATGGCCAATTTTAAACGATTTAAATGCATACGTTCACCATGCTCATAAACTGGACCGGTAGGATCATGATTTAATAAAATTTCCAATTCATGGGATGTACGTGTATGATCTAATAAAGCGGTGGCAAAATCTTGACATTGTTTACGCAATTCCTGGTATTCATTCTGAAATTAAAAGATTACACTTGAGATGGGTGAATTTTGTTTTCGTATTTACTCCAAAGCTTTACCTTAAATTCATGTTCTAAAAAACTTAAACGTCTCAATTCCCAAGACAATTCAAATGCAGTTAAAATAGGATCTTTCGATGACAAGGCAATCAGACTTGGACTGGCCAAAGCACGATACGCATTAATGCGTGAACGTGAGTGGCGTAAAGAGTCTTCTTGGCGAGATTGAACACATTCGTCACAGCCACATCTTGTAAAAGGAAAAGGGAAAATTTCTTAAAATTTTTTTTTTGTTAAATGGGAATTAGAAACCATAATTACCGCACATCATGAGGCATGGGCAAAACCGCACCCCGATCTAGTAAAATTTTTATAATTTCGTAATTATCACGATGAGCAGCCAATATTAGCGGTGTTATGTCGGGTGTAAATGTAGAAGTATCCTCAGAAGAAGATTCCCAACTCTAAAAGAAGAATAGTTTTATTATAATTTAGTTTATTGTATGTTTGGGAAATTTTCAATCGTACATGATTTCCCTCGCTATGAAAAGTGACATTCTCATGATCCAACAAAACTTCAACAGCCTCAACAAACTCCTCCGATATAGAATGTAATAAAGCATCCTTAGTATCGACATTATAGTTTATCAGCAGTTCTACCATTTCCAAATTTTCATTGTCTATGGCCATAAGCAGGGCAGTACGACCCAAAGGGTCTACACAATTGATGTTGATATTTTCGGTATCTTGGGCCTTTTGTAGCATCCTCCGAGTGCCAGCCATATCACCACGTTCTACTGCCAATAAAAATTTCTTTTCCTCCAATGTCAATTGGCGTATTTCCTGATGAGGCCTTATACAATTTTCCTCCTCCATCATGCCGTGTATGCTGTGACGCTTTAGAGGGAAAAATTGAAAAAGTTTTTCAGTAAATGTCAATATTTTTAGTTGTGTGCGTGTAAAGTTGAAGATGCACACAACACAAATCATTGTCGACATGAAGGTCAGGTCACTAAACAGCTTCACATCAACATCAAGCTCAAAACAACTCACACACACACATAAAAATTAACTTACCTAAAGCAACATATTTTTTTATTTACCTTGACCCTTTTAGCCGGCTCTATCTGAACACTAATATGCCCTGTACTGTCGGTGCCATTGGATTTTTTTTCGGTATCAGAACCACCACCCCCACTAACGCCACCACTTCCCCCATTACCATTGGCATCAGTACCATTTTTAATTTTGCTTAGGATTGGTGCCAGCACTGATTTCCTGCGTGCCGGGCTGACAAAATGTAATTTTTTTCCTTCTTCTGCAAAAATAAAAACCAAACACATAGTAATAGTAAATTTTTTAATCTTTTCAAGGATCTAGAGAGCTAAACTAAGCGTTTTAGTGTGTATGTATGTAAGCCTGGGTGTGTTCCATATGATTACAAACAGTTTCAAATCTTAATACTGGAACAACAACATTGGCAACATGACATTGATTATTATGATGATGACGATGATTTTCCGATTGAATGGTGGAAAATTAAAATTTGTTGTATATTGAACTTTTTTCTAATTTGAAAGTAAGAATTAAAATAATAATAGAGAAGTAATTTTCACGCATATTAAATTCAAGGTTTTCAGAGTTCATTTAATTATTAGGGATTATTTTATGATAATAACTTGTAAACAGATTTGAATAGCTTTGCATTTCTCTAATAAATACATGAATACAATTTATGACATCTACACGCAGAGAAAAAATATTGTTCGGCATGTTCCGGCAACTATACTAAGTTTATTGTAACAATATATTGTTGTTTTATTTATATTATTTATTTAATATCAGCAATTTTTTAGTCACTGTAAACATTTAAATGTTTATCGCAAGTATAAATTTGAGAATGATTCACTGAGAAATAATAATTTTTCTAACAACTAAATAATGATAACAATGAAAACATATTAGTGGTATTCACACCGAACTTGTTTATTTGTTACTCGGTAGTTTGTTAATTTGTTAAAGCTACCAACTGTGAACGACCCCCTTTTTAAAACTTTGTTAGTCTGGTAACTTTCGTAGTAAAACAGCTGATTTATTGTTCTGACACAATTTATTATTCACGAAAATTGCCAAAACACAAATATTTTGTAAGAAATGTATCACAAATGACTTTTTTATTATATTTATTTGGAAACTGCAACAGCTGATTGTGAGTTACCAACTAACAACTAATTTATCAGGGGTGCCGTGTCGTTAATTTGTTAAATGTTATTCCGGTAGCGCGTTAAATATACAAAAACAAAATGCGTTTAACGACTAACAAACTAACAAGCTCGGTGTGAATACCACTATTGTATTATTTACAATCATTTAATAACCCCGGTAGGCCTGCAGACAACCGTAGAGCTTCGTATTAACTTTCTATACGTGTGCTCATAGTATGTTTAAGATGCAAAAAAAATATTTTTACTCTAAATAATATTATGTTATCACAATTTGTAAAATAATTTGGCTTCATTTCTGTCGTTTGTATTATATGGAATTATTTGTTAGTGTAAACAAAGTTAAAAAAGCAATACCCATTAAAAATAAAGATAAAATTATAAGTTTAAATTTAATTTTTAATTTTAAATAGCCAATTTCACTAAATAATTTTTATATCAATTTATGATTAAAATTATATAAAAAACTATATTTAAATATGAATTAATATTTAAATAGTATTGGTGAAATTGGCCATAAGTGTCACAAAATACAACGCATTACTAAAAAATTTTAATTTTTTTTTTATTATTGTGAAAGTGCGAAAATATTTTAGCAATAATGTTATTAAAGAGAGAAAGATTAAAAATTATAATAATAAATTTAAAACCATAATGTGGGAAATCGTAACAACTATATTACGATAACCTAAGATTATAATATGAATACTGTAGTCATATATTGAATCATAATATGATTCTTTCAGATTATAATATGATTCTAATAATAAACATAATATGTTTTGACTAAAATCATGAATCTCATCATAATATGTACGTTGCGTTTGGAATATGATTACCACAACCATGTTTTTTCTCTGCGTGTACCCTTAAAATTATGGTTTTAATCCAAATAATTAATAGCAGTGTTTTCCTATAGAAAAATTATCGATAACATAAGTTTTTAATAGGAAAAACGATCGATAAGAATATTTTTCTGAGGAAAACAATCGATAAGAGTATTTTTCTAAAGAAAATTATCGCTAACAATTTTTTTTTATGGAAATCGTTATTTTTCTATTGAAAATTGTTCACTACTGTTCTATAGAAACATTATCGTTAACAGTTTTTATCTTTAAAAAAGTTATCGATAACATTATTTTTCTATAGCAATATTATTGATAACAGTATTTTTTTAGAGAAAAATATGTGATGACAGCATTTTTTAACAGAAAAATTATCGATAAGAGTATTTTTCTATGGCAATATTATTGATAAGAGTATTTTTCTATGGATAAAAGTTTTTACTATAAAATTTGATAACAATTTTTTTTTATGAAAAAAATTAGAGATTAAAAAAAATTTAAGTACTTGTCTATGAAAAAAATGATCGATAACAGTTATTTTCTATAGAAAAGTTATCGATTATGCAAGTTTTCTCTAGGAAAAATTAAAGATAACAGTATTTTTCTTTAGAAAAACTATCGATAACACTATATTTCTATAGAAAAATTATCGATAACAGTATTTTTCTATAGAATAGCTATCGATAATTATATCTTCCAATAGAATAATTATCGATTACATTATTTGTTTTATAAAAAAAGTATCGATAACAATATTTTTTAATAGAAAAACTATCGATATCAGTAGTTTTCCAAAGAACAGTTATCGAAAACAGTAGTTCTCTAAAGAAAATTTTTAGATAACATTTGTTTCCTATAGAAAAGTTTTAGATAACAATTTCTTTCTATAGAAAAATGTATGATAACTGTCTTCTATAATTACAAAGATTAATTTTTTCCATAGAACAATAGTTTTTTTTTAGCATTTTTAGTTCTAGAATAAGCATTTTTTTAGCCAAAATCCATTTAGATTTGGCCAAATTCTGGCAACACTCTTAACAGAAAGCAATAGTTCAATATAATATTTAATTTAAACAATACTTAATGATTTCTTTAGAAAACTTTCAAAACAAATCAAAAGGATTTTTATTGAAATATTAATGATGCAAACTTTTTGCCACAAAAACCGCAAAGTGACCAATAAAAAACAATGATTGCAATTTATTGAAACCTATAAAATTGAATTTTATTACTCGTCGAGTAGTATTTTTTATAAAGATGTCTGTTGGTTGGTAGGTGACTTTCTTCAAATACGAAGTGTAAGAAAAAACACCTCATTTTTTCATTCAAGAACATCGTAGAATTTTTTTTTAACAAATTCCTTATTCAATATTTTCTGTATGCAATCGAATGTGTAAATTGTAGACGCATTGAATGTATTGTAAGTACTTTTTACATTGTACACAAATCTGGGTCAATTGTTGCACTTTTTGCATACATTAAAAAATATATTGTATGAAAATGTGCTTCTCTGTCTGTGAGTGCAAATAAATTCAGTGACTAAAGCATTATTAAAATTGTGGGAGTAGAACCAAAAAAGGGTTATAGAATAAGATGAGATTTTGTTCGTATAAGTAAATAAATTAAAACGACCAACTCCCAATTTTTCCTAAAATTCGTAAAAAACTTAAAAATGTATCCGCTGCAAAGCAATTCCCTTTTTATAATTAATTCTAGAACGCAATCGTGTAAAAATTTACAAATACACCGAAAAAGTTATCGATGAGTCCGAAATAAATAAACTGCACAGTTTAAACTGTGACTTCGAAAATGTTTTAGAGCTCAGCCATTATTGTTTTAATGGCAAAAATATCGATTAACAAAATCGGGGTTTCTTGAGAAAAAAGACCGATAATATGGTAAAATAGCTTGCCTTAAAACAAATCAACACTGAACAGCAGCATGAACAATTATAGACTACATCACTTTCTTCTTCTTTTTTTTTAGAAAATTTATCTATAAAAGGATTTTGGAAAAATATTGGACATATGATTTTTTTTAAGAAAAAATTCGATAACTTCTTTTTTTTGAAGAATAAGTTTAAGCAACCTAATTTTTTTTATAGAATAATAATCGATAACATTTTTTCTATATTAAAGTTATCGATAACATGATTATTATGATTATATTATTATTATGGAAAATGTATCGACAACAAATAATTTTTTTGATAGAATAATTATTGATAACATGATTTTTTTATAGATAATTTATTTTTTTGTAGAAATAGTACCGATTACATCATTTTTCTACAAATGAATTTATCGAATATTTTTTCTTTTAAATAATTCTATAACAAAAATTGCCTATACATTCATTTGCATATTTTTTACGGTTACTCCATTGATTTTACAAAAATTTTTGTTGGTGCTCTTCAACTCAAAAAAAAAAAATCGCAACGAAAATGGTGTCCATAGGAATCTAATAACAACGACATGAAAATAACTTGAAAAAAACAACTAAAAAGAAATATGTAACACTTTTTGGCATTTAAATGACATTGATACTTCAAAGATAAAAATTCAATAGCAAAACAAACCAATAATTATGACCACAAAAACAAAAAAAAAGTCAAATTTATGTTGACTTGTTAGACAGAGAGACAAAATTAACTTATATTTTAAAAATTTTTTTTAATACATTTGTTTTTTAATAAATGAATGCATATTTTATTAAACATAAAAGTTTCGAAATACATGAAAAAAATGACGTTAAAAATTTACTTTGGTTAAAAACTCTGTCCTTTTTATTGTTTAAAACTAATTTATCGTACGTGTCTTTATTATTGTCGTGCAATGAACTTTTGCCTTTTAATTTATTTATTATACTTCAATACAAAAATGCACAAAGTAGTTGGCTGAACTATACCAATATTAGAAAAGTTGGCATAGGTCGTGACTACAGTCAAAGTTTTTATTTTTATTTATTTGCCAGCGGTGGGAAACCTTATTTGAAATAGTGACGGCACAGAATGTTAGTCGATTGTTCGATTTTGCTATCGCCGATTTTTTTATTAGAATAAATACCTTTTTTTATTGGAAAATTTTTTAATGGATAATTTTTTTTCTAGTGGAATAATTTTTTACCGACGATTTTTCTTTAAAATAACTCTGTTTTAAAGATTCTGTAATCGATTCTTGTTTAATAAAAAACTTTGTTTAAAAATATTTTTACGCAAAAAATACAGTTTGAAAACACTGTTTGGCGATTATTTTTCAATATTAAAATCTTGTTATTATTAGTTATTCCTTTTAAAATTCATGTTATACATTTTTTTAAAGAAAAATCATAATATCGATTATTTTTCTTTAGAAAATGGCACACAGTGTTACTGGATTTTTCTATTTTGTTATTGCCAATTTTTCTTTGGGACAAATAACTTCGTTTATTGGATATTTTGATATCGGAAAAATTTGTTACCAATGTAACTCTGTTTTCAATCCTTGCTTTACCGACAAATATTTTAACCGATCCTTGTTCTATTGAAAAGCTATGTTATCGATTTTTTTTTAGAAAAATAGTGTTAAAAATATATCCAGACAAAAAGTACTGTTATTGATAGTTCTTAAAATAGAAAAATACTGTATCTTTAAAAAACCATGTTATTAATAGGTTTTCCATCAAAGGCCATTATATCGATAGTTTTGCTGAACGACGGAGTCGGTCTATGTAGTATATTAAAGTAGTTGGTGTGTTACTTTAATCTATTACGAAAAAACACTACTTGGTCGGTTTCGAGATCGAAAACCGTTTTAAGGCTGGTAATCTTTAATTTTACTATAGAAAATTTAGGTTAGCGATAATTTTTCTACAAATAAACATTATAGAATAATACATTTATAGGTAATTTTAAGATAGAAAAAGACTGTTATGGAAAATTTCTCTATAGAAATAATATTGATGTCGATTATTTTGCTGTGGAAAAAATATTATCGATCATTTTTCTATAAAAAAATACTGTTATCAATAATTTTTAAATAGAAAAAATATAGTTTTAAATAGTTTTTCTATAGAAAACAAATAATGTAATTGATTTTTATACTGATATTTTACTATAGTAAATTCATGCTATCGATTTTTCCATAGAAAAATAATGTTATCAAAAATTTTTCTGTAAAGAAATACTGTTATCAAAATTTTTTTCTATTGAAAAACACTGTTATCTATAATATTTCTACAGAAAAAACTGTTATCGATATTTTTTTATAGAAAAACATTGTTATCGATCATTTTTCGATAGAAAAACACTGTTATCGATAATTTTTCTATAGAAAAATACTGTTTTCGATAATACTTCAATAGACAACTATAGTTATTGCTAATTTTTAGATAGGAAAATACTCTTATCGATAATCTTTTTAGACCTATTTTTAAGAAATATATGGTTATCGATAATTTTTCTAAAATATACTGCTATTTATCAGTTTACAATAGAAAAATACCGTTATAGACTATTTTTAAGGGAAAAACACAATAATCGATCATATTTTCAAATTAAATAACTACCATTTATATACATAAAAAACATGGATATCGATAAGTTTTCTATAGAAAAACAATGTTATCGATAATGTTTTTATAGAAAAACACTGTTATAGATAATTTTTCTATAGAAAAATAGTTTTATTGATAATTTTTCTATAGAAAAATAGTTTTATTGATAATTTTTCTATAGAAAAATAGTTTTATCGATAATATTTCTCAATAAAAATACTGTTATCGATAATATTTCTATAGAAAAATATTGTTATCAATACTTTTTCTATTTAAAAATAATTTAATCAAAAATTTTTATATATAAAATTACTGTTATCGATAATTTTCTTGGATCTTTTTAAAGAAAAATACAGTTATCGATTAGTTTACTATAGAAAAATGCTGTTATCAATTATTTTAATAAAAAAACACTATTCCCAATTCAAACCACCGATCATCAATAATTTTTTGTTATAAAAAATGCTGTTATTGATGATTTTTCCGTAGCAAAATGCAGTTGTCACTAATAAAAATAAAATCACAATTTTTTTTCAAAAAAATTATGTTGACAGTTTGTTTTTTTTTTGGTTAAAAAATTTTGTTATCGAAAAATCACATAGCTTTTTTGCAAAAAAATTATATTGACAGTATTGTTTTTTATTTTGTTGAAAAATTTTTTTATCGATATTTTGTTCTTTATAAAAACTTAGTAATTGATAATTGCTTTTTAAAAAAAAAACTACGAAAAAGTACTACTTTAGTGGATGCAATGCTGCGAGTAGCGTTTAGGAATAATTAATTGATGATGCATTTAGGAAGATGTTACAAAGGTTGCTGTTAGTAAAATTAAGATAAATTTTATGAGGTCTGTAAGATTATAATTTGTTATTGTATTTGTAACAGAAATTAATATTTTTTTTTTGTTAATTTATATTTTGACTATGTTATATTTTGAATTATTGTTTAGGATTTTATTGTTTCCAAAATGTTTTTTATTTTGAATTTCCCATCTCTGTAAATTTAACTTAAAATTGAACTCTCAACGTATTCGCATTGTACTCGAAACTATTTTTAAAGAAATTTTTAGTATAAAAAACAGCAAGCAAAACTTTTATAGTTTTTTATTTTCTTTTTATTGATTGACCTGGAAAATGAAATATAAAATAGAAGTGAACAAAACGTCTGCCATTTACTGGCTGAAAAATACTTGCTGATATCAAAAATTCTCTCAAATCAGTCTTTTTGCTAAAAAGAAAAAAAATTAACGAGATAAAAAAAAAGGGGAAAACGTATTTGAAGTATTTTTCACTTAAAGTCATCATTATTTGTGCCGTGGATGCAAGTGAGCACAAAATACTTAAAAATGTATACCGCATTTTATTTAATTTTTTTTTATGATATCCAGAAAAATACTTTAAATATTTTCTATGCCGACAACTTATATTATAATTATTTGAACTTTTGTTAGAAATTGAAATTGTTATAAAAAAAATTTAAAAACTATTGGCGATAATTAAAAATAAATTTGATATTTAATTTGAAAACCAAATTTATGATTTCCAAATTTTTAAGGAAATCACCACTTAAATTCATCTTAATTGCTCTGATCGAGAAAATTCAGACATTTCCTTTAAAAAAATTTTATTTATGACTTACAAACAAAAAAAATTGTTTAATAAGTATATTTTTTTCGCCTTAAAGTCATTTTAACGATATAATTAATATTGCATGCGAAAAATATTAAACAGTCCTTCATTTTAAATCGAATGTGTAAAAGAAACATGTAAGAATATTATAATCGAATGTGCCGAATCTATGACTTCCTCTACGAAGAATCAGAAGTAGACTTTATATGGCATTTGTGATAACTTTTTCTTCAATATATTTTGGGGAAGAAAAAATCAAGAGAGTTGGTTCTTCATTTTACCCTTCTAGGGGGTAACTCCGTGGCAGTTATGGATTTTTTTTCTTTTTGCCCCCTCTTAGCTTTTTTACAGCTCTCAACAATAAGTTTTTGCGAAACTCAACGTGAAAACTCCATCTCAAAAATACTTAAAGATCCAAAATATACCCAATTTATTTGAATATTAAAAAAAATTACACACCAAATGAAAAACTTAGTATACCCTCATTCAACATTCGTGGTGCAGGGGAAACAAATACCATTTTGTTTATTAAATTGTGCCAAAATATTGTTTTAAATAATGGAAAGTGTGGCGTTTTTCTTTCTGTTTGAAATTTTGAAATTATTAATATTTAATTTATGGCGAAAAGTGAAAAAAATTTTTTTGATACGTACCGCCTTCTTCGTTGGCTTTCACTTCGCTCCATTTAGACAACTGAAAGAAAATAAAAAAATTAAAACATCAAACACATGTTGTTACATGATTCAATGAAAAATCAATTTGTTATATACCTACAAACATACTAGAACATATCGATTATCTCATGTAGAAGGGCCCTAAATCAATTTTTTTCGAAGATTTTTAGCGATTCCAATACATTTCCCACAAATACCCCTCGTCACAATAGCATCGCAAATATCAGTTTTTCAAGCAATTGAAGAATCCATTTTACATTATGATACAAACAGTTTCTTTTATGTTTTTGCCTTTTCCTGTAAAGCTGCAATTATGTGAGTTAGGGCCTTTTTACATGAGACCAACGATTGTATGTGTGTACATAAATTTATTGTATTTTTTTTTTTTGCTTTTTTAAATATTCAAAATTTTTAAGATTTAAAATTCCTTGTTACGGATACATTACACATCTGTAGAGGCGATTTTATAACAATTGATCGATTAATTACTAAATATTTGAAGTTTCAATTTAATGTTAAAAAGATTTTGCAACAAACATTTTTAATAAAGGCGATTCATTGGCAATACCTTTATCCACCCAAAATCAAGTATCAAGTAATCAATCACAATAGATCCACAGATTAAATCAAAACTATTATCTGAATTGATCTTACCATGTTCGTGCGATGTCGGCGTGTCTATTAAATTGTAATTAAATGTTACAAACACAATTTAAATCATACTATAACGTAAAGTAGCGAGCAGTAGGAATGTTGATTTTTAACCCGTTGCACTATTGCCGGAAAACCTGAAGTCGCGGCAAAATATATTTTTCGACAAGATCTCCTCACCAAATTTGGTATGCAGTCTTTTACTGCCAAAATAAAAAATCGGTGGTCCACGCCCCCATTTTTTTTTGGGCACAAAACTATATTTAATAAGACTTAACCTTTATAATTTGCTTGACATTTCTATAAACCTTAGAAATATTTTAGAAAATAAAAGTTTGCAAAATATTAAAAATGGGCACCACCATGCCCTATTTTAATATTTTATTTTTTTGTATGGCGATTCTTTTCTTAGAATATATTAACCCTCTGACACTAATTTTAAAGGGTAATTTTTGTCTTTTTTTTAACTTCCCCACAAAAGTATACTAAAACGGCACTTTAGAGGGTTAAAATATTCTACGAATATTTTTTGCATCAAATTTTACTTTTGCAATGTATGTAAAACGGATTTTCGAAATTTCGGGCATTGACATTTTTGAATTTCTTGAAAAGGCGTTTAGTACAAGTCAAAAAAATTTCTAAATGTACTTCTGAGCTAAATGACTATTTCAGATGTCTCCAGTAGAATTGTATGGCGATTCTTTTTTTTTAGAATATGTATCTTAAAACTTTAACACTCATTTTAAGGGGTAATTTTTGTCCATTTTTTAATTTCCACACAAAAGTATACTAAAACGGCTAAAACTTAAGAGGGTTAAAATGTTCGACGAATATTTTTTGCATTAAATTTTACCAGGGGTCTTGTCTTCTAAGGCCAAAAAATCGTGCAATGCATGTAAAACGGATTTTCTAAATTTCGGGCCTTGAAATTTTTGAATTTTTCAAAAACCCGTTTTACATACATTGCACGATAGTGAAATTTAATGCAAAAAATATTTGTCGAACATTTGTCTGGAAGTTAAAAAAAAGGAGAAAAATTACCCCTTAAAATGAGTGTTAGAGGGTTAATATATTCTAAGAAAAGAATCGCCATACAATTCTACTGAAGACATCTGAAATAGTATTTTAGCTCAAATTTTTCAAAAAATTCAAAAACTTAGGCGCCGATATTTTGGGATCCCGAGCTAACTTTTCAAAACTCTTTGGCAGATTTGCTGTACCACTAGTCTAGTTTAATTTCGGGTTACAAGTATTGATGCTGGTTTTTTTGTTGCACAGTGTAATTGATGCTGTAGGCATTTCAGTAATTAAGGTACATTTAAAAGACCAATGACTTTTCTTATTGAACTGTTCCTACTTTCTTGCAAACACAAACTTATGAGAAGAGAAGTTCCGAAGACCCTTGATAAATTAAGGGGACTTAGTTGGTATATATTTATGTCAGATATATATATATATATATATATATTGGTTCCTTTAGTTCCTATAAGGAGCATAGGGCCTCTTATGTCAGATATGCTTATTAAAATTTTGCCATTGGAATTTTGCAAATGACTGAAACATGAGAGAAAAACCAAGACTGCCTTTTATTTTACCCATAAACTAACTGCTTGTTGTTTTTTTTTTAATTCTTTTTTCTGTTCATCTGGAGAACGGCAAGAGCCAAAGCCTCCAAATTAGATACAAGCATCTTGGTTATCAAAACATAACTTTAAAAAAAGGAGGGATAGGAGAAATGGGTGTGGCACTTCCCATAAAAAACACGATAAATTTCTATATATCTGGAGAACGAAAAGAACTTAAGTTTCCAAAAAAGGTACAAACATCTCGATTATCAATTCCCAGCAACCCACAAAATGTGGGAAAATTAGAGAAAAATTGTCCAAATTGTAACACAACCTCTTTAAAAATATGGGCGAGATTGGAGAAGTGGGCGTGGCACCTCCCGTACAAAGAAATTATGGATTTATGTATATCAATACACAACATCCGACAAAAGGTGGGCGGGATTGAGAAGTGGGCGTGCCATAAAAAAGATTTATTTGATTTTCTAAAGAACGGTATTAATATAACTTGCTACTCTTACCGCACCATGTTGAAGGGTACATAAGATTCGGCATAACCGATTATAGCACTCTTGATTGTTTTATTCCTGTTTTTACACAATTTAAATGGTCGGAAATCGATTCCAGCGCTTCGGGTTATGGATTCATTTTTCTTCGCGAGTAGTAACTCGATGCAAAAATTACTTTTCTTTATCGCGGTCTAACATTATTTCGGGCATGCAAAATCGTATTTTATCGACCCTCTCCTTTATCACGTGTGTTACCCGTTTTCCTTATTTTTGATGCTTCATTGTCACAAAATTCGATATTTTGGATGCAAATAAAAATCTTTTTGTTGAATATGAGCCAAGACACATGCATAAGGTGTATCCGAGAGAGTAATCTTGACTGTAAAATTTTTTCATTTTGGAATTTCGACATTAAGAGTTCATGCAAAAAAAAACAAACAGGAGGGCTTCTTTCTATTGCGATGCGAATGCCATTTCGATACGAAAGTTTATTTCGTTATAAGACCAATTTTGTACTCTCTAACGCTTTCGCAAAATATTTTGAAAACGAAGCAATATTCTCAAAATGTTAAAAAGAGTAGTAAAGTTAAGCCGCTTAACGTGTTTTTGTTTGACAATTTAAAAAAAAATGAGGAACACTAATACATTCTTATCACAATTGTTGCCCTTTATGCTGATCATTGATTAAGACTCATATAGATCTTTTCGAATTTTGCATATTTTTATTTTCTACCTCTTCAATTATTGTCCTAATAAAAAATATGTCCTTCGAATTTACCTAGACACACATACCAAAACAAAATTTTAACAAACATAATCCTTGAATTTCAAAATAGATAAACCAACCCAAATGTAGTAACAAAACCCAAAATGAAAACATACACATAAACTTTTATACATCGATACTCTAGCAAATATTTACACAGACATAAACAAATACACACTCCCAAAACACAACTACATTGATAGTAAACCACACAAAACAATTTTAAAATATGAAAAGCTCTTAAATTGTGATAATTAATTTGGGAGTTAAGATGGAAAAATGAAAATGAAACCGCATTTAAGCATCAGAGGTGGAGCAAAGGCCTATAAAAGGGTTGTAGTATTGAAATACGATACTAATTATTTCGTTGTTAAATATTTTAATACGGGGGTGACCTTAAAGAAACGGTCTTTAATTTAAATAATTTAATTTACTTTTCTTTTTCTTGCAGATTGTTGTAAACACAGAAAAAATTTTGCACCAGTAAAAGCATTAATCAAAAATAAAATCAGTATTAATAAAAAATTTAATCAAGTGAATTAAACGTTTAATCAAGTGAATTAAAATTTTTAATCAAGTGCATTAAACGTTTAATTGACAATATTAATTTGCACCAATAAACAAATTAATAATATCAATTAAATTCACTTGATTAAATTTTTAATTAAAACTGATTTTATTTTCGATTAATGCTTTTACTGGTGCAAAATTTTTTTTCTGTGAAAGGGCCAAATAAATAGCACAAACGGCTTGACGAACAAGCCGAAATTTTACGTTTGTATTAACGGCATTTGTTTACTTGGACACAAGTTTGAAGCAGAAAAATTAACTATTTTATTATCGTACAAACATGTTTGTCCAACTGTTTGCGCTGCCTACAGTTAAATTTAATCACTTAAGTGAAAATTTTTAGAGTAAAGAAGAAAAAATTTAAAAAAAAATTTTTTTAATAAAATTTATTGGGAAAAAATTTTTTGTTTATGACGTTTATTTGCAAATTAAAATGTGTGCTTGTCAAGCCGTTTGTGTAGTTTATTTGGATCTTAAATTTTTTTTTTATATTTATTTATATATTTAATCTTCTAATTAACAAAACAATTTCAGAACTAACAGTCATTAATCAGATCTTATAAAAATTGTTAGTTTTATGTCTTGGAACGAAAATTTTCCCCATCTTGTCTTCTGTTCACATTTGTGGCTGTTAAGGTCTCTTCTGTTCTGATAAGCTCTGGTGTATCACACGATCACTTATAGTATTTCGAGCTAGGGGACTTGGCTGGATTTTAGGCCATTTAAAGGAAATTTGGGACTCTAAAAATGGAAAGGCTAATTTTTGTACAGAAATTGAATTTTTTGATTGAAATTGTGGTAAATACATTAATTTAAGATGCATCGATTTAGTTAGCTGGCGCGTTCGTCTTATGTTTAATTCAAAAAGCTGTGAACGTGTATAAGTCGTAGAACATATCCCAACTAAAAATAATATTCGAGAATAAATTATAAGTAAATTGACAGGAAATAACTGAAATGATTGACTTCTCAAACTCAAATTGACTTCGTTTCTTTTGGACCATTCTGTCTATATAAGTGAAAATAATTTGAAAATCCTAATCTCTTTTAGAGATGTCCAATATCTTCATAAATATTTTAATGTGTTAGAAAGTTGTTTTTCTTTTAAATTAAAATTCAAAGGAACTATTCATAAATATTTATACAACCACTCGAAGATTGTTTACATTTTCTTTTAATTCAGAAATGTATAAAGAAAGTCCGTACAATTTTTTGTTTGACCCAGTGAAAAATAAAAAGATTTGCACTCATAAACAACAGTCAGTCAGTTAGTCTGTCAAGTAAGTTGACCTTTGTTGAAGGTTTCATCCGGTTGTGCACTCAGAATCACACATCAAAACAACATTTTTCAAAACATCAACCTCATCATCACCATCATCAATGTGAGTGACATACATTTATCACACAAAAATGTTTCACAGAAAACAGTCAACATCCACTGACAATGAGTGTTTTTTTTTATACTTTATTTTTGTTTGTGTCTTTATGGTAAATAAGTTGTATTTTTTTTTGTATGACTAGATCTTGAGAATGATATTTAAATTCTTTATACATAATTCTGTTCGTATCAAGGTTATTAAGGTAAATATGATAACGCCACAGAAGGATTCATTCAAGCATTTTTAAGTTGATATAAAATATTTGTTTCAAGCCATCATCTTTGTTGAGAACTTGGAATTAAAATTATTTGAAAAAAAAAAGGTAAAGGAGTCAAAAGGAAATAGTTTATTAGGTTAAATAGCAGGCATACTTAAGATATTGCCTTAATATTTTGGCTTTTATAAGGTGGCGCAACAGTCATCACCCTATCCGGAGATGCTATAAACTTTGCAAATGACAGTAAATGCCAGTTCTGCTATGACATTTGTGTGGTAAACAGATACAAATACACGTCAAAAAGAAATGGAACGCTATATTTACTCCTCTAGAATAATTGTTTAAATTTTCTTAGGACTGCATTTCCGGGCCGCCTACTTTCTCGTTTTTGTGATGTGCACTGACCGGCAATATAACTTGATTTAACCGTTCCTAACTTCTTCTTGTGTGTCACAAGACTTTGCCAACAAGCCTAAGACTCTTGAAGCACTTAAAGAGAATATCCGTCAGAAATGCGGTAACCTTTCGTTGGAAATTTAAGCAAGAGAGATGGAAAATGCCATAAATCGTACTCTGCATCGACGGCCTTCGGCCAGATGCAAGGATTTTCTCCTTCATGGCATAACAAGTACCGGCTTCGCAAACTTTGCTCTGCATAACCGAAGGCTGAATATGCAGAGAAGCTTTAGTAAGCGAAGCCAGTGTTTGTCATACCAAGAGGAGAATATCGAGCCCTAACCGCGAAAATAAGGTAAGCGCCAAAAATCAAATTTTACAGGAGAGAGTTTTTTTATTTTATTACATATAAATTTTGTATGAAATTTGTCGCTTACAATAAAATTGTTCTTGCTATAAAATCGTAAAGGTACCTTTTGTGACCATGATATTTTAGGAGATGATGCAATTGTTGCCAATTAAGTCATTTATTAAAAATTGAAAATGATGTCGCTTACGTTATTTTCGCGGTTAGGGCTCGATATCATTGCGCCCGGTCAAAGGCCGTCTATGCACAAAAGCTTTAATTAGCGATTCGAGATTTTAAAATTCGGGAATTTAATGAATAATAACACTACGTGACAAAATTTCAACAAAGTCGTGACCAAATGAATCTGACAGCTAACCTTTATGTAAAATTTTCCGCTGAATCCGAATATGAACTCAGAATTGTCAAAAGTAGAACAGTTTTGCAGATATTCCAAAATAACCGTTATTTGTGTTTTTAAAAAAGATGATGTGACTGAAATGCAAATATCTTAAAAAATTTTAAACGAATTATGTATTTCTTTCTTTTTAGTAAAAGGTTATAAAATTTCTAAAATAACCATGGATTGCTTGTGAAGATTGGTCAAGAAATTACAGAGTTACAGGGGACAAAAGTTCAAGCTTCATTGAAAATTTTATGATTTTGTTCAATTTTGCTCTTTTAAAGTTATTTTTTTTAAACCAATCATTTAAAAATCCTAATATTTTATTCCATGCGACGTTAGATTATTTTAATATGAACATTTTGCGCCCAACAAGACATAGATTGGTACAAAAATGACAAAGCTACAGAAGATTTAGTAAATTAACCCACATAAATATTCAAAACTTTCAAGCAACTTTTAATATTTATTGTTACTAAAAATATAGCTTTGTATATTTATTTGTTGTGGGTTAATTCAATAAATCTTCTGTAACTTTGTCATTTTTGCACCGATCTGGATCCTATTGGGCACAAAATGTTCGTATTGAAATAGGCTAAAGTTTTATTTTTTGGATATTTGCATATCAGTCACATCATCTTTTTTAAAAACACAGATAACTGTTTTTTTGGAATATCTCAAAAACTGTTCTACTTTTGACAATTCGGACTTCATATTCGGATTCAGCGGAAAATTTTACATAAGGATTACGTTTCAAATGCATTTGGTCAAAAAATTGTTACGTAGTGTAATATATCAGTTACTAAAAACAAAAGTTCTTTTGCTAGATCTTACAACCATTATTTTTTACTTTCTCATTGAAGAATTTCTGAAAATAGGAAAACGAAAAACTGCACAAGAAATGTTTCTCAACTATGTCAAAAGTTCAAGGCACGGTATTTCGAAAATCCGTTTTACATACATTGCATGATTTTTTGGTTTAAGAAGACCCCTAGTGAAATTTGATGCAGAAAATATTCGTAAAACATTTTAAAGTGCCGTTTTAGTATACTTTTGTGTGGAAGTTAAAAAATGACCCTTAAAATAAGTGTTAGAGGGTTAATATTATTATTATTATTTATTTGGTATTATAAAGGCCCCAACACAGTTAGGTTATATAGGCCAATTAATTTCACATAAGACTTTATATTCTAATATACATACATATTTACATTATTTTAGATTTAAATCGACTTATAAATATTTATTTCAGTCAAAAATTGTTTTATGTTTTTAAATTCATTTTCTTTTTGAAGGATATTAATGTTATTTATTTTATATTTTAAACGTTTGTTATGCAGAAGACTGCATTCATTAAATATGTGAGAGATGGTTAGTGTTTGCCCGCATTCACAAACTGGGGGCTGTGTCTTTTCAATAATATGTTTATGTGAGAAAAAACAATGACCTATTTTGAGTCTATTTAACTTAATAAAGTCTATTTTGGATATATTGGGTACTATTAATTTGTGCGATACGTTTCTTTGAATTTTAAATAGTTTAGTTTCGTTATTATCCTTCCATAGATCATTCCAGGTGTCAAAAATTTATTTTCCAATGTATTGCCTATAATCTGAATATTGAAAGGTATATTCGGTAGATATCCTGCTTTTTAAAGAATTTCTGGCAAGCTGATCGACTTTTTCGTTTCCACCTATATTTAGGTGGCTCGGAACCCATAGAAATGTAATTTCCTGTTTTGGTAGGGATGTTATTAACATTCTTATTTGTTGTATAATCATGTTGTTACCAAATGGCTCTTGTAGTCCTTCCAGGGCACTTTTACTGTCGGTTATAATAAGTGTTTTCTGAGAGATGTTTTTAAGTATTTTTAGACATGTTTTTATTGCCAATAATTCGCTAGTATATATAGAGGAAAAATTATGAATACGTTTAGATATGGCAATATTCTTACCAAAAACTGCGAAACCAGCTTTCTCATTCATAACAGAACCATCGGTAAAAAACTGACCATGGTTTGAGTATTTAATGTTAATTAATTCCAAAAATTTCTGTTTAATTTCAAAAGAGGTCATATCCCGTTTATTCGTATATGCAAGGGAGAAATCTATATTAATATTTGAGTAGCACCAGGGTACCATATGAGAGTACGTTATGTTCTCTATAGCATTTATATTTATGGCATATTTTGAAATAACTTTGTTGAACTCTTGATGAGCCGTTACGTAAAAAGGAATATATTTTTTGCATTTTGATTTAAGTTGAAATTGGTCAATTTTTCTCATATTAGAGATTTTATCGTACATCGGGTGATTTTGTAAAGAAAATATTTTAAGTGTGTAGTTAAGCAACAACTTTAATCTTCTAAGGTAAAGGGGTGGGCATGAGGCTATTATCTGTAGGCTTTTAGCTGGACTAGTTCTAAAGGCTCCAATAGAAAGCCTTATTCCTGTGTTAAGGATTGGTTCCAATGTTTTTAAGTCTGAATTAATGGCAGATGAATATATTATTGACGCGTAGTCTAAAGTTGGAAGTACAATAGAGCATAATATTTTAAGAAGGGTTTTTGGATCAGATCCGTATTGAGAGCATCTGAGCATTTTAATTAAATTAAGTTTGGAGTTAGCCCTAGCCCTAATGTTTCGAATGTGGGTCTTAAATGTAAGTTTTTTGTCAAAAATTAATCCTAAAAAATTATGATCGTCAACGAATTTAATATCCTTACCGTATAGTTTCAAAGCGGTATTGTTGGAGACCACTTTATAACGTCTGGAACATTTAATTGCTACCGTCTTTTCATCATGAATTTGGAAGCCGCTTGTATCATTCCATATTTCCAGTTTTTTAATAGTTGTTTGAAGTTTATTCACTATAGCAGAGACTTTTTTACCAGAACAGTAAATAACAAGGTCGTCGGCATACAATAAGGCCTTAACATCTTTATGACAGTTATTTAAGATATCATCTATTGCCAGGAGAAAAAGAGTAACGCTTAATACGGACCCCTGGGGTACGCCATTTTCAAGAAGATGATAACTTGATGCTGTGTTTCCAACCATACAGCAAAACTCTCGCTCGTTTAAAAAATTTGAAATGAAAGCAGCCATGTTTCCACGTAATCCTGCCGAATTAAGTTTCTTAAAAATTAATTGCTTCCAAACACAATCATAAGCTTTGCGTATATCAAAGAATACAGCTATTAAGTCCTTTTTTTGAGAAAAACTTTCCATAATATCAGAGTGTAACAACGCAAGGTTATCAATTGTTCCTCTGTTTTTTCTAAAGCCAGATTGATTGGCATTTAAAATTTTATATTTCTCTAAATAATAAACCAGCCTTCTATTAACGATCCTTTCCAGTAGTTTACAAAGGCAATTTGTAAGTGAAATTGGTCTGTAGTTAGTTTTATTTGTACTGTCTTTCCCTGGTTTTAAGATAGGAATTACAATAGCTTTTTTCCAGTTACTTGGAAAAACCTGTTTCGTCCAAATACTGTTATAAAAGTCTAAAAGGTATTGTGTAGCTTTCCCATCCAGGTTTTTTATCATTTCATATCTAATATTATCCGGCCCTGGGGATGTCCCACGACACGATCTGAGAGAGGATTTTAGTTCAGATAGTGTAAGTCTGTTATTGTACGATTCGTTATTGTTAGATAATTCAATATGAAAACTATTTGTTCTACTATAAAGTCTAAATTTAGTTGAGAAGTTAATAGAAGACGAATTTTGCGCAAAACCCATGGCCAAGCAGTTGGCTATATCGTTTCTATCTGTCAATAGTATATTGTCGTTTTCTATTGCCATAATTTGCTGAAAGTTAGATGCCCCGTTAAGTGATTTAATTTTTTTAAATACTTCAGATGATGGAGTTCGTAAGTTTATAGTATCGCAGAAATCAATCCAGGATTTTTTCTTACTTTCCCTAATAGTTTTGCGTGCCTCCGATTTCGTTTTAAGAAAATTGGCCAGATTTTCTGAAGTTGCATTTCTTTTAAAAAGCTTTAATAATTTTCTTCTTTGCTTTATTAATTGTTTGATATTTTCATTCCACCATGGGACTTCCTTTCTGGTATAATTCGTCTGTCTAAGTGGTATTGCTTTGTGTGCCGCATCTAAAATTGTGCTAGTAACATATTTTTCGGTACTATTTATGTCGCTAAAATTATCTAGGGGTTCCGTTAAACTGCAATTAAAATTTTCCCAATTTGCATATTTTATTTTCCAACTAGACCTACGTTCAAAGTTTGGGGAATGTCCATTTATTGATATAATAATTGGGTAATGATCGCTTGAATAAAGATCGTCACTAATATTCCATTCAAACAGATGTTGAATGTTGGGAGAGATAAGGCTTAGATCTATGGTGCTAAACGTTTTATATGCAAAACTAAAATGTGTTGCGCAGTTTATGTTATTTAAGATATTGAGATTATTTTCGTCTATAAAAGATGCAACAGTATTCCCTCTTGTGTCGATATTTTTTGAACCCCAAATATGGTTATGAGAATTAAAATCGCCCAGTAGGAGATATGGTAAGTCGAATTGTAATATTAAATTATGAAGGTCATTTTTGGAAAGATTTTCGGAACCTGGAAGATATATGGAGCAAATAATAAAATTAATTGGGAACTTTATTTTTATAGCCACAACTTGGAGTTGTGAAATTATAGGCAATTCTTCTCCATCAAACATATTATTGAGATAAATACAAACACCACCGTGGGCATTTGTATCAGAACAAATATTTTTATAGAAGCAAGTGAAGTTTTTAAGTTTAGCATAATTATTTGATTTAAATCTTGATTCTTGAATACATATAGCAAGGCAATTAAATTTTGATAATATCAATTTAATTTCATCAAAATGATTTAAAAAGCCGTTGCAGTTCCATTGTATTATTTTATATTGACTACTCATCACTAATGCTGGAGCAACTAGAGTTGTCTTCATCATTATCCTCGTCATTTTTTCCAATTGGGTCGCCCGATTTTATGTATGATGTGTTTGTTGAGTTTTCTTTCTTCTTTTTTTCTGCATTTATTATTTCACGTTTTTTCCTCTTTGATAAGTTTTTAGGCAACAACTCAATTTTTGATCCATCTGGTTTTGTCACTTGACGAACTGGAGTGGGGGGAGACTTTGTTTTTGGTGTTGTATCGGTATTTTGTTTTTCTGCAGTGGTGAGTTTTTTATTTTTGTTCTCTTGACATTTGCATTCGCAGTTACACGATTTTACAACATTAGAATATGTTGTTGGAAGTTGGTTTATTCTATCATATTCTTT
The DNA here is from genome assembly GCA_963931875.1 of Pollenia griseotomentosa. Lineage (NCBI taxonomy): Eukaryota > Metazoa > Arthropoda > Insecta > Diptera > Polleniidae > Pollenia > Pollenia griseotomentosa. Next base: position 73,590,734 of record OZ007561.1, on the reverse strand, counting down.
ACGTGCTTCTCCTATTGTTTTTTTTTGTGTTATTTTTATTTTTTGAATTGCATATTCTTTTTTATAAATAGCACATTCTTTAGAAAAACTGTTGTGTTGTTGTTTACAGTTAGCACATTTTGCCGGTTTGTCACATTTTTCACGACGACCAGACTTGTCAACAGTTGTATGTTCGGTGTTACCACAATGTGGGCAAACTTTTACTTCAGATGAGCACTTTTCTGACACGTGCCCGAACTGGAAGCACATAAAGCATCGTAGAGGGTTTGGAATATACGGTTTTATTTCGGTTGATAAGTATCCCAACAGAATTCTTTCCGGCAGATCACATACATTAAAAGACACAATGTACAAACCAATATCTACATTTGTTAGTTCCTTAGTTTCGCTGTTTCGTCTTTTTAATCTTTTTATATCAGTGACGTTTGGGTTTTGACCTTTTATTTCTTCCAAAAGTTCATTATCAGACAATTCTCTAAGATCGTTGGAGTAGAATATTCCCTTAGATTTATTAAGTGATTTGTGCTCCTCAACTTGTACAAAAATTTCCATGGATAATGTTAACATTTTAATTATTTTGTTCGCTTGTTTTCCATTGAAACATTGTATAAGTAGTTGTCCCGATCTTAATTTTTTGCAAAGTTTGACTTTGCCTCCAACAGCATCAATTGAGCGTTGAATAAGAAAGGGTGATACGTCCGAAAAGCCTTTGTCTGCTTTAAATCCTGCTCTGCTCATTAAGAGGAACACAGGATAAAGGGATTCAGGGTTTTCTACCGTTTTGTCCCTATCAAAAAGTAGGCCCCCCATTGTGGGAGTTAAACCAGGAGTTCGTTACGGTTGTGATTTGTCACCAATTTAATTCTCTTTTTTTTCCCGTTGTAACAAAAACGAGTGTTTTTTTTTTTTTTTTGTTATTTCTTATTTTTATCTGTTTGCCTTTTTCTTAAACTCAGTGTGCACTCAACGAGAGTATAGACTGAACTGTAGAGGGTTAATATATTCTAAGAAAAGAATCGTCATACAATTCTACTAGGGTTGCCAGATGGCCTGGAATGGCCTGGATTGTCCAGTCTTGTTGGTGTTGTCCAGGTTCCAGCTAAAATGCAATGTGTCCAGTTAAAAACTTTTTTTAATTTTGAAAAATAACTTTTTTTATTAATTATATTTATTATTGTTTAGATCAAAATCATATACTAAGAACAAATTGTAAGGAAACAATTTCTAATTTGCCGACAGACGTTACTTTTTTCCCCCCTTTCTGTTGGTTAAATTCCACGCCAATCTAAATAGTTATATACTACCTTAATATAATTTACACAGAATACTAACAGAACTGTCACGAGACGGAAGATTTTGCGTTTTTTTTTTGTCTCTTTCTAAGAAAGCTGCCCTTTTTCATTTCTCTTTGAATCATCTTTTATGCCGCAATACAATGAACACAAATTTATTTAGTTGAGATTTATTTGCAAAGCTTTTGTAAAAATTAACTTTTAAGTTTACCACAACACATGTAAATAATATTTAAGTAAATAAATAACATTATAAAACAAAAAATATTAATAAATACATTTTTTTTTTGCACAAAACACAACGTTTGTTGAACTAATGCATTTTTTTAACGTGGTCTGTGTTTTGTTATTTTTGTTTTGATCATGCCATTTGTGTTGATTGTTGCTGCCTGTTTTTACACATTGCCACTTCACCACCAAAAAAAGCTTTTTGTCTCTTTCTTCGAAAGCTGCCCTCGCAACTGATTTGGGCCTTTTTCACACGTCACTTTTTTCAGTTCTGTTAGTATTCTGTGATAATTTATTTTGTAACTGGTTTGGTCTGCCTATAAAGAGAAAAGAACACCCCCCATTTTCCCTGAGCACGGCTGGCATTAGAAGGTAGTATAACTCTGAAGTGGTAAGACTCCGGCGACCGTTACATAAATATTTAGAGAATATGAGAGTAAAAATAGCATGGTAGGGTGGGTAGAGACAGAGGGCTGATTCTATCCTTGTCCTCAACATGAACTCCTACGCATATTTCGGTTTTTTTTCCTACTTTGTTTTTTTTTTTAATTTAAATTATTTTTGTTTGTGTGATCGACTTAGAAAATTAATTTTCTGCTACCTTAATTAAACTATTTTGTTAATGGTTAAGTCTACCTTTAAGGAAGAAAGAACACCCCTCATTTTCCCTGAGCACGGCCGGATTCATAGGTAGCATATTTTCCGAAGTGGTAGGACTAGTTCGACCGTTAATGAGATAAAGAGAGAATTCCAGTTTTCCAAAAATGCGATAAAAATAACGTTAAAAACTTTTATGTATAAATTAATCTCGTTTGTAGTCATGCCAACTAGCAATACTTTTTGTGCAAGGACTTAAGGTATTTCTGATAATCTTTACTCACAAGAATCCATTCATATGACCGAATAAAGGCTACAATTTTAATAATGCTAAGTTCACACTTAGGTTTTTAAACGCGTTTAAGCAAAATGTTGATTTAGCTAATCAAAGCCGTTCACATTACATTTGAGATGATTAAGATGACAGATGCTTAAGAAAAAAAACACACAACAAACACACAAAGTATTAAAAATAGATAAAAATACTTTTATAAAGTTATTAGAAGATTATTTTAATCATTCTAATGATGAAATTGTGAAAATTTATGAATTATTTAAGGAAAAAAATAAAAACATTAAGCAGAAATCTTGGCCGGTTGTACACGATCATGTTGGCGATTCTACATTTGAGGTATGTTCAGTGGATTCTATGTGATTTATGAAGTGATTTAGTTGTAATTATGTCAGTTTGAAGTGATTAACAAATCACTTCAATGTAATCATCTCGATTTTGAAGTGATTAGAGCTTAATCACGTTCGAACTGCTTAAACGCGTTTAAGAAGCCAAATGTGAACATACTATAAGACAAAATTTTGATGAAAGTTGCAAAATGTTTCAAGCATTTTTGCTTACAACTAAAGTAATAGAGTTATTAAATTCTTTAAATAACGATTAAAAAAAATATATACATATGTATGTGGCTAAACAAAAAGTTATCAGCCATGTTCGGGAAATCGAATTCGAGTGAAATCAAAATCGAACAAACTTTTGTTTTATATACTTCATACTATGAGTACAGCTTATCTTCATTAGAACTTATCTTAAAACAAAAAAAAAAAAACGACGGCAATTTAAACAAAGATTTAACTGGAAATCTCCATTGATTTCAATTTCACTCGATCCATAACATGGCTGTTTATCACACAAAAGTTTGATTTAATTTAATATATACCAAGTTGAATTTATATAAACGTTGGCAGCAATACTACAACAAAAAAAAAGCTAAGACACAGCAGATGTTTACGGCTCGAAATGTCAACTATTTATAAATAAAATATCATGAAACCAAAACAAATTGGTTCGAACTGTCAAAGTCAGCAGGCTTTTCGCTGCCACTTGTAGTGAATTCGCCCTGACTATAATTTTGTAATATGATATAAGACTGAATTTTAAGTGCAAAATAAAATCTGAAGTGAAGTTTTATTCTTTCTAATAGTTAAGTGCTTTTTCAAATTGTCCAGTTATCTTAAAAAAATCCAGTTGAATTTTTTCTGCTGTCCAGTTATTTGACTTTTGGTATCTGGGAACCCTTAATTCTACTGAAGACATCTGAAATAGTATTTTAGCTCAGAAGTACATTTAGGCCCGTTTTCACAACTTATCGATAGCTCAAAGTAGACTTTAACTGGCCTTATAAAAAGTGTTCCATTATTAAAACTTTACTTTAACCTAAAGTGAGAGATAAAGTAAATTAAGTTTCATCCTACCTGGTAGGTTAAAGTAAAGTTGTAATAATGGAACACTTTTTATACGGCCGATTAAAACCTACCTTTAGCTATCGGTAAGTTGTAAAAACGGGCCTTAGTATATTTTTTGACTTGTGCCAAACGCCTTTTCAAGAAATTAAAAAATTTCAATGCCCAAAATTTCGAAAATCCGTTTTAAATACATCACGCGAACTTTTGGTCTTAGAAGACCCCTGGTGAAATTTGATGCAGAAAATATTCGTAGAACATTTTAAGCCTTAAAAGTGCCGCTTTAGTATACTTTTGTGTTAGAGTTAAGAAAAAAGGACAAAAATTACCCCTTAAAATGAGAGTTAGAGGGTTAATAAGTTCTAAGAACAGATTCGCCATACGATTCTACTGAAGACATTTGAAATAATTTTTAAGCTTAGAAGTACATGTAGTATATTTTTTTGACTTGTACCAAACGCCTTTTCCAAAAATTCAAAAACTTTAGGGGCCCATATTTCGGGAACCCGAGCCAACTTTTTAACACCCTTTGGCAGATTTGCTCTACTAGTAGTCTACTTTCATTTTGCGTTGCAAGTGTAGAGGCTGGTTTTTTTGTTGCACAGTGTTATAAGCATAATACAACAACAACAAGGTCAACCAAAAGTTTGGACTGCAGTTTTTGAAACCCTGATTTTATTCGTCCTTTATAATATATTAATAAAATAACTTTTTTTAACCTCGAGCTCAAAAAAGTTCTTTTATAAATATCCCGATACATTCAATAATGTGACCTATCCAGAAAGTGTTTTAAGGTTTGAAGGGCCATTCGCGAAAAACTAATGACGTCATCCATCGTCATCAGCAGATAAAATTACATAAGAATCAGTTTTTTTTATTAAAGCAACTATAAGAAAGCTCCATTTTGTTGTGCAGTGTCATTATTGAGGTAAATTTCAAAAAATAAAATAAATTCAAATTGATTTTTGGTGTAAAAATTGGATTAAAAATTTTATCCAAATGTATGTACATTAGCGTGGCCGTTAGTTGTATGGAGAAATTTTTTTTTTGATTTCTTATATTCTCCCCCTCCAAATCGGTTCAGTTTTATGTAAAAAAAAATACAAAAAAATTTCGTAGCGATAAGTTGTGTTTTAGGGAGGGCGTCCGCCCCTCAAAGTTTGCCATCAAGCCATTTATTCAAATGTAATTTGTTTGCGTATGACTATCTTCTAAAAACAACATTTTACAAGAATATGATATATGGCAATATTTTAGCTCTTCTAGTCAACAACATAACCCTCCAAGAAAGTTTTTTGCTAAGACTAATATCTTAGAAAATAATTAAGAAAATAACAACAAAATACCAAACATTTTATATACGTTTTATATATATAAAAAGGCGATTTAATGTCAAGTGACACAATTTTGAAATCGATGTCTTCCGATTTGGATGAAATTTACACCAAGGTTAGTCCTATTAGATAGTAGTTTACACACAAATTTTCAACAAGATCGGTCAAAATGTTTCAGAGGTAGAGGGGGTCAAAGTTTGCCATACAGGTGTTCTTTCTCATCCATGTAATTTATTACCTATTGGTGTTAGCAAAATTTGTCCCAAGTAGCTTAGATAGCTATTTAATCAATCTTTTTTAAAAATATTTTTTGTTTTTTTTTAAAAATTTATTAATTTTTTTTTTTAAATTTAAAACTTTTTTTTTTATTTTTTTTAGCCAAGTGTTAAATTTAAAAAAAAAAAATTTTAAAAATTTTTTAAAAAAACAATTACAATTTTTTTAAAAAGTTTGATCAAAAAGCTATCTAAGCTACTTGGGACAAATTTTGCTTACACCAATAGGTAATAAGTTACATGGATTAGAAAGAACACCTGTATGGCCAAAATGTCAAACTTTGACCCCCTCTAACTCAGAAACTTTTTGACCGATCTTGTTGAAAATTTGTGTCTAAGCTACTATCTAACAGTACTAAAATTAGTGTAGATTTCATTTAAATCGAAAGACATCTATTTCAAAATTGGGTCACTTGACATTAAATCCCCCTTTTATATATATAAAACGTATATAAAATGTTTGGTATTTTGTTTTTATTTTCTTAATTATTTTCTAAAATATTGATTTTAGCAAAAAACTTTCTTAAAGGCTTATGTTGTTGACTAGAAGAGCTAAAATATTGCCATGTATCATATTCTTGTAAAATGTTGTTTTTAGAAGATAGTCATACGCAAACAAATTACATTTGAATAAATGGCTTGATGGCAAACTTTGAGGGACGGACGCCCCCCCTAAAACACAACTTATCGCTACGAAATTTTTTTGTATTTTTTTTTACATAAAACTGAACCGATTTAGGGGGGAAGAATATAAGAAATCAAAATAAAAAAAATAACGGCCACCCTAATGTACATTAAAATTGATTATTAATTCATATTATATGTATATTTAAATATGATTAGGGATGCAGTTAAATTTGGATTTTAAAGGCACTGAATTGAATGCTAAGTCATTCACGACTCTAAAATGATCAATTACAGTTGGAGTTGTCTCCAAAAAGTTTACAATTTTATTTCAAAATGAATTTCAATTTACATTACTTAAATCCCAGAAGATCTACAGTTACAAATAAAATTAAATTGTAAATGATTCAGGACTGTAGTTGAAATCGAATACTAGTAGCAGAACATAAATCCCCATGACTTCACAGTGCAACATTTTTAAGCTCATCAGATGTTCACTTCATTTTGATTTCAGTTTCTGGTAGTTCTTAATCGAAACAAGCAATAAAAAATCCGATTGGGTTTTTCTGGCTTAAATCGGATTAAGATCATTAATATTTTGACTGCAAACTTGATTTTGAGCATTTTTTTTTTAAGAAAACTTAATATTTCTCACGGTAAGCCGATTAAAACTTTGTTTTCCTGTCTTCAGCATTATGGGAGATATAGAATAAATGCAATAAAATGTAATTTAAAGCAAATCCAGAAAAACCTAAGCGGGGTTGTGCCAGTTTCGATTAGTAAAGGGTGTCCAAAAATTGAGGTATTTTACAGTTTATTACAAATACGTTTCGGTTGAAAATTTAAGATTGTGTCGGTCAAGTTAGACTGGCTAGGCAGGATTCCCCCAATCTTTTACCAAAATTCTCAATCTCGTTTTGCAATAAACTGTTGTCAATGGTTGATATCTGCTCGATAATGTTGTTTTCAAGCTCTGGAAGTGTTGAGGGATTACTGCTGTTCACTTTCGATTTAAAAAAAAACCCCACAACAAATAGTCAAAATGTGCCAAATCGCATGATCTTGGTAGGCGATGCACTTCTCCTCTACGAGAAATAATACCACATATTCCCACATATCATGACAGGGTTGTATTTTCCTGAAAATACGCCAGACTTGTGTGATAGTGTAAAGTACCCTTGCATAATTGCTCCTAACGTCAACAAATAGAAAAAAACGCACAAAGTTTTTTATTGTGCTGAAAAAGATTATTTTTTATGTAAAAAATAAAATAGAAAAAGTAACAAGACGATCAAGCGATATTTCATCTCACGATCTAAAATTCACTGCCATTAGGTAAATTTAGAATATTGGAACATGCCTTTATTGCGCTTGGTTTTCAAATAATTGTACACTTGAGGTAAGGACTTAGGTGTATGCAACTTTCAGAGCAAGAAGTAAGTACTCACAACTATAACTGACCTCTTCAATGTCGAACTTTAGGGAGAGGTGTGCATGTGACTTCGTTTGTGAAAGCTTCGTTTTTGTAGACACAAGTAGCAAAATGTTGAAATCTAACCTCTAATTTCATAAAGACACCTACTAGTTGACTATTTAAAGCAATCAAATAAGAATTCACAATTGGGGAGATCTTATCTCCTCACCAAGATCTAATCTCCTCGCCTGTTTCCGTCAGCTAGCCGACCGTTCGACTTTCATACAAACACGCCCTTTAACACAGTGGAGCGCTCAATGCTCAGCTGTTCATCAGCTTTTTATATTTTCTCCGAACGATAGTTACAGGGTTATGCTTCTAGCAGGCGTGTTTTCCAATATTAAAGCTAGGTGTCGCTACTACTTACTTGTGATTATTTCAATGTTTTGAAATTTAAATAATAGTTTAAGTTAAACAAAACAATTTTCTACATTCTATAAACAGCAATAAAAAAAATCAAATATAAACATCGTGTTGACAAAAATGTGTGTCAAGATTTTTGTCGTTACAGATTTCGTTTTAATGAATTTGTACAACAGTTTTTACTTTTGTACCCTCACAATATTTTCTTTTCTCAACTGTTCGTTCTTTTGACATCTCTGTCGCAAGTATAAACCGCAAACTCTGTCCGTTACAACTAGCAATCGACTGTTCAAAAACTTAAATTCAAAGATAAGTTTTGATTTAATCGCGGATCTTTAAGCCAAAACTGGCTCTTAGGGCCAATTTCACCAACTGTATTTAAATATCAATTTATATTTAAACATAGATTTTCATATAATTTTGTTTTAACATGAAAAGCAAAAATTGATATTTAAATACAATTGGTGAAATAGGCACTTAATGTCAAGGTTCTTGACCACTCACTCCATAATTTTCCGAAAATAAAAATGGTAAATTTGTTCCATAATTTTTTGTATTTTTTAGTTAAAAATAAGTATTCTGTTTTTTTAAAGCCCTTGGCATCTTCTAACAATGACAGCTTTAAACTGTTTCTATTGTTTAATGCAAAACAATGATGTTAAATGGAAACAAAAAACACACTCATACATACATCTAATACAACCAAATCGGACATGTGTATACTCATAATAATCTTCTTAACAATTTTACCATGAAAACAGATTTTTATTCTTTTGTTTTGCTCAGTTTGCATTTATTTTTTTAGTAATCCTTTTTAAGGCTTTTGTTTGTTTCTTGGTGAAGAGGAATCCGAGCTGCTTTTTTGGCTTAAAAAAGTGTGCAATAATGTTGAGTTTCGATAGAATTGTGATTTATGATTATATGAAAATTAAATTAATACTTTTAACGTTTTACTTTAGTTTTATTATACCCACACCACAATAGTGGAGAGGGTCCCTGTTGGCCAAACTGCCGTCGACGACATTGTCGTCAACGATTTATGCACGACATGTCCTCTATCACTTAGGATTTCTGCAAGACAATTTTGAGGAAAATGTCGTGGACGACAAAATACTCGACATTGTCGAGTGCACTGTCTTATAAAGAAGTTAACAAACAATGACATGACAGACATTGTCTTTCAAGTTGTCTTTTGTCAAAGCTTATCCACGACAACATGAGAGACATTTTCTTGTAAGGTATCCTCTATCAACAACCATACACGACACTATGAGCGACAGTGTCTTGTAAGCTGTCCTGTATTAAAGTGTATGCACGACAACATGACCGACAGTGTCTTGTAAGGTGTCCCTTATCAACTTCTAAGCACGACAATATGAGCGGCATTGTCTTCTAAGCTGTCTTCTAAACAAACAAACATAATTTGTTCCCAATAAAAAATAAAAATAACTGTAAAATAACGATAATAATAAAAAAACAAGCAAAGTGAAGCAAATCAGTCAGTAAAGTCTGAGAACTCAAAGACTAAGGTCTGATTTTAAAAATATGTATGTCCTATTGTATATTTTTATTTTTTCGTTTAGGTTTATAGGCGACATTGTCGTGTAAGCTGTTACTCCTGTAACTTCATCGACATTGTCTTTTACGCAGTCGTTGACGATAAAGTAGAATCCATTGTCGTCTATATAGTCATCAACGACAATGTCGTTCATATGGTCATCAACGACTATATGGACGACAATGTCGTGCATGTGGTCATCAACGACAGGCTGAGCGACATTTTCTCTCTCTGTGTCGTGCACGATTTGCGCGCCACTTGTTTGAAAATGTCGTTGACGATTTGCATTAGTTGTCCCTTAAGTGTCGTGCAGGAATTAACATTATAACGACATAGCCAACTGGGGTATTATGCATTTGTGCTGATGTGTGTAACGCCTTAAAATATTGGTCCTAGACCCACCTTAAAGTATACCGATCGACTCAGAATCACTTTCTGAGTCGAACTAACGATGCCCGTCCGGCTGGCTGGCAGGCTGACAGGCTGGCTGGCTGTCCATGTAACCTTGTGCGCAAAGTACAGGTCGCAATTTAAGAGATAATTTGATAAAATTTGGGACATAGGTTCTTATTGACACTTGGCCTATTGAAAATGGGCCAAATCGTAGGACCACGAGGAAGATAGGGGGAAATTTCTTCCTCTCAGAAACTATCAAACCGATTTTAATGAAATTTAAAACATGGATAGATCCATATCTATATGGACACATAAGCTATACAGTTTTAAAAAAATAGGACCACAAGGGGTGATAAGAGCAATTTTTGTCTCTCAAACCGATTTTAATGAAATTTAAAACATAGATAGATCCATATCTATATGGACACATAAGCTATACAGTTTTTCCAAAATACGACCACAAGGGGATGTAGGGGGCAATTTCTGCCTCTCACAAACTTTCAAACCGATTTTAATGAAGTTTTTAAGCATAGAGAAATCCATATTTATATGGACACATAAGCATGATGTGTTTTTAAGTACTGTGGTGCTGGGTATCATATGGTCGGGCTTGACCGACTATACTTTCTTACTTGTTTTATTTGCTAAATACATTTATTTTTTTACATATATTTTTTTTTTTTTTTTATTTCAGAACAAAACTTTTTGGAATATTCTTAAATTAAATGTAAGTATTGAAAATAATTTTTGAGATAATTTTTTAAATTAAGCGGGAATTATTCGATTTCTTTAGAAACATTTTTTATCTTGTACTAGCGGATATCTAGTGTGTGCTACTACGTTCTCCTCCCTTTGGTGAAAAAGTGCTTTATACAAGAAAAAGGGTTGGTTTAGTTTTCTTTGAAATAAACTATCTAGAGATTGTTGGGTAAAGTTTTGTACTCTTGGCACTTTTTGTAAAAATAACAATTTTTTCAAAATCATTTTTAGAAAACTTAAAAATGGAGGTGCCTGTTCAAGATATAGTAAATGTACTTTATGTAAAAGTTAGGTTAGAGAAAAGGGGTTAAAAGGGTAAAATAGGAAAAAAAGAACTTAAGATAAGAAAATGAAATACCAAAAAATATATCTTTTTTGAAAGTAAAAAAGGTGTGCCAAGGAAAACTCTTGGTACTTTGTTGTAAATAGGTTTTTCATTAAGACGAAAACTTTAAATAATAGTACCACACAATCTAAATTCGAAGCAGTATATAATAAAAATGCTTAAGAGCGAAAATTACATAATAGAAGGAAAAGGACTAAAAAGAGTAAAAGGGGAGTCTTTTTTTTTGTATAATTAAATACAATTTTAGAAAATGTACTATAAACCGAAATGAATAATTTGGAGCAAATAGAATTATAATAGGGAATTATTAAACAATTGAAAGCACTAATATGCAATACGTTTAAATTTACTAGATACAAATTTGCGATTTATTTATTTATGCAAATTCTTGTAAGTAAGAAAAGTCAGTTCGCTATATTTTATTCGGGCATGTTCTAGAAATCGAAATGAAGTAAAATTGAAACCGAACGAGATTCTAAGTTCAATTATATAAGAAATTACCGTAGTTTTTCCTGGTTTTAAGAGTATTTCCTGTAAAGCTTATTGGTACTCACAATAAGCTTTACAGGTTTAAGGTGGTTTTTAAAATTTGCTCGATTTCAAATCCACTTCATTTCAATTTCTAGAACATGCCCGATTATAATACATAGTTTGACACCGGCCTTCGACGGGTTTTAATACTATTATTCATTTATAAACCTCGATAATTGTAAACATATTTATTGAAAAATTATCTACGATTTTAGTGAAAATTGTATCCTTAATGATCTACGGTTTTAGTTAAAATTAGTCGCTAAATGACCCGCGATGCAGTTAAAATAAAATATAATAATTTTAATATTAAATAAAGGATTAATTATTACGGTTAAAATTAATCCCAAGTTATCACTTATTTTGAGTTGAAACTGGTAAACAATAGAAGTTAGCGTAATTAGCTTAGAAATTCTTTATGATGCAGTTGAAATTGAATTCTAACAGAGCCACAATTGCAGTTGAAACTAAATTTTCTTAATGATCCACGATTGCAGTTTAAATTGAATCTTTACTGAGCCCAGATTGTTCATTCTTAAACCATACACGAGCTCAGTTAAAATTGGTTACTAAACGATCGCGATAGCAGTTAAAATTAACTTCTAAATAATCCAAGATTTAAGTTGACATTAGTGCCCAAATTATCCACGTTTCAGTAGAAATGAGTTCTGAACGATTTTCGTATATTATTCACGATTAGAGTTGAAATTAAAATTAAATCCCAAATTATCTATGGTTAGTTTTGAAATTAATTTCTTAATGATTCACGTTTACCATTGCGAGGGTATCCAAAAAGCTTTACGATTTATAATAAAATTGTATGATACATTTTTTATGATTCTAGTTAAAATTCAGTCGTAAATGATTTTTCAAATCAAGCTAAAATTCAATTCAAAATGTAAATCAAAAGGTAAAGCTTTGTTCACAATCAGAGCAACAATTTCGTTTTTTCTTCTATCTTATTTCTTCCCAAAGTATTTCAAATATTTTAGTATCATTTTATAAACAAAAATCAAGGCGAATTCAACAAGGTAAACTCGTCGCTACAACAATTACAACTCTAACAAAAATAACAGGCGTTGAGTTAGTGTAGCAAATCCAGTTTGTCAAAATAGTTGTTTACAAAAAGTGTGATAAAAACGTAGACAATTGAAACAAAAAAAATTTTATTAACTCTAAATAGTTTATATAGTTTCCTTTATGCAGGCTTTCAAGGTCATTAATTTAATGTAAATAAAAGATTATTTATTTCATTCTCAATAAAATCCGACGTTTCGTTTGTATTCTTTCCAACTTCTTCAGGGATTGAGTTTTTATTAAAATCTGGCAACATTGTAAAAATACAAAGTAAAAAGTAGTCAATAATAACAATAATTATAATCTTAATTTTTGACAAATTAACTTACAATAATCTTTTTCGTCAGTTTACATCATGAATCTAATTGACAAAGTTATAAAAATATCTGGATATGAAGATATTCCGACAAAATGGCAAAATAATAACAGATTGGTATATGAAACCAATTGCTTCTGGACGCTTGATGAATTTCCACTCAACACAACCCATGAAACAGAAGATAAATACAGCAATGAATCTAATTGACAAAGTTATAAAAAAAAGCAACGTAAAATTTCAATTTAAGAATATGACAAGAATAAAGGATATTTTAATGAAAAACAATTTTCCAAAGGGGTTGATCAATTCATTACTGACTAAAGTCAAAAATAATATTTCATCAGGGGGAAAAAACAAAAATGACACATCTGGCAACGCCAAATACTATAGTCTACCGTTTAATCCAAGATTAACTGGGAACAACAAACTGAGAGAGATAATAAAGGACCAACAAATAATATTCGCGCATAAATCAAACAAGACAATACATAATTTATTTACACAAACAAAAACAAAGATTGAGTGTAGGGATCAAAGTGATGTTGTTTATCAAATTGAATGTGACGGCGGTGATAATGAGGAGTGTGGAAAAATCTACATTGGTACAACAAAGAGAAATTTAGGCGTGAGAATAGACGAACATAAAGCTGATATAAAAAGAGGAAAACAATCAACTGCACTTGCACAACACTGCATTGAAAACGGACACAAGCCAAACTTTGAAAAAGTGAGAATTTTAGATAAAGAGAAAAGGGAAAATTAAAGATACACGTTGGAGAGCTTAAGAATACAACAAAAATCGACAAGAGCAATAAACACAAAAGAAGACAAAGACAATACAAATGCAAACTACACCATTGCAATATTTTAGTAATAATAACAACTGTGATCAAAAAAGGACAAATTTTCTGTGATAATTTTTATATTTACATACATCTATTTTAATATTTTAAGTTTTGTGTTGTGCTGTCCACCTTTACAAAATACTGTGATATAATTTATAAATGATGTAAACTGACGAAAAAGATTATTGTAAGTTAATTTGTCAAAAATTAAGATTATAATTATTGTTATTATTGACTACTTTTTACTTTGTATTTTTACAATGCTGCCAGATTTTAATAAAAACTCAATCCCTGAAGAAGTTGGAAAGAATACAAACGAAACGTCGGATTTTATTGAGAATGAAATAAATAATCTTTTATTTACATTAAATTAATGACCTTGAAAGCCTGCATATAGGAAACTATATAAACTTTTTAGAGTAATCAAAAAAGGTCGATCAACACTTATAATTTTATTTACTTTTTTTTATTTTTAATTTTGTGTTTTTGAGTATATAATGAGTATCGATGCATTCTGTCATAATTTTGTGTTAGTTTTTGTAACCAAATTATAAATTTTTAAGGGATGTTGTTCCCGATGTTTGCTCTATTATGAAAACAAGTGAAAATGTTGCTGCCTATTTGGAACGAAGCTTAAATCACCATACTGTTAAGTATGGCTTTCGTAGAGGTTGCTCTACATTCACCATTTTGGCAAAAGTTTTGCAAGCCTCCGTTCTTTCTCCTCCACTATTTCTTATTTTTCTAAATGACCTCCTATGTCAAACTTCCAACTCTATCGACGCTTTTGAAGATGACAGCAACCTTTGCCATTCGTATTCATCCGATGTTGGTGGAACATGCATGATACGCTTGGCCGAGACCGTGACATTATCTCGAAAAGGGGTCGTGCGAAAAGGGTCGATTTTTAATTCCGACAGACTCAATGTTGCATGCTGACGCATAAACGGGCGACGGATCAAGGTGCCTTATCTGTATATAAGGGTAATACAAGTATTTAAGGTGGCGAAAAAAGAATTCAAGTGCTTCGGTTATTTAAAACGGTTTAAGATATTCTTTGCTTCATCTGATCTCCTTACTATTAATTCCTTCTGCATCCGACCACGAATGGAGTACAACACGAATATATGGGCCGGAGCTTCTCAACCGCGTGCAGGAGAGGGCGAAGGTTCTCATTGGTGACAGCAGGGTATCCAGTTCTATCGACTCCCTTGGGCACCGTCGCAATGTGGGTTGTATTTGCATGTTTTCTCGTTAGTAAAATGTAATGTGTTCTAATGAAATTAGGGATGACGTTTCAAAAACTCGTACGTTTGTTCGTAATATAAGTTTTTTCTCAACAGCCCATCCTTTTGTGGTCGATTGGCCGGTGCATCGTACTACGCATTGCAGGGAAAATTTGTTTTTTGGCCGGGTTGTTCGTATGAATAAATTTAAGTCGTTTCCATAAGTTATTTTCCTGGTTACAACGTAATGCAATAGGGGTCATGTCCTGAGGCCTGGTCCGAACAAAAAAAAAAAAAAATAATATAATAATGTCATAATATTGTTTTAACCCAAAGATCCAAATTCAAATTTTTTGTTCTCTAGCAAACTTGCGTTTACAGCGGCGATAGCTTCTTCTGTGTGCACGATATGGGCTCGATATGAACTAATATGAAGAGTTAATGTGGACAATCAACTGTTTCATATCATTGCGTATTGGCTGCTCAGATGGACGAATATGCACACCGTAAAGTTACGAAGTGCAAACAGAGCGCGAATTTTGGAATTAAATTTCCACGATTTGTAAACGTTGTTCTACTGTAAGTCTTTGCATAGCGACTTGCCAAAGTATTCTTAAAATTAAAATTGTTTATTGGTATGCCAGTTATCCTCATCGTAAGTTCTACACCTCTAAAAAATACACCCTTTAGAAAAAATCCCCGAAAGATCACTTAAATTCTATTAAAACCACAATCAGCCAACATACGTGACGTATGATTAACATTTTTTATTGCGCTGTAATAAATCATACGCCGTTTTTACCCACCAGCAATTCAAACATGAAAGTATGAGTGATTTTTGTTTTAACCTTTTATCAGTAATGCCATTTCGCGGGTAAATACCCCAATTGGGAATTAGGCATTTCGTGAATATTTTCTTTCGTTTTGAAACACAAAAATTTAAACCATTTCAGATATTGTTGATTTAAAAAATTAACAGTCTTCTCAATCTCATTTTACAAAAAAGTTTTCTATCGTTTAATACAGATTTGCAAAAGCTTCATAATTGATGGCACCTGCATGGAAGACAAAATTGAGAAATAATTAGGGACCTTAAGCTTATGGAAGAAAGGTATTTAAACTAAAAAATAGACATCTCCATCTAGCGAGCAAATGGTCTCAATTAATGACTTCCAACGGTCTCTGTTGTGGGCTATTCCTAATACCTCGTTCCATGTAAATACTGCAGTTATCAACTCACGTACGATTGTTATGCGCCAAGTTGTGTGTGAATTTTCAGGACGCCAAAAACCTTGGGGGTTGTACTGCAAAATTTTGAAGTTTATGCATTTTTCATGATGGTCCGACTTTATTGATACACTGTATTTTTTGCGTGGAATTTGCAAAAAGTTTATGAATAATTCGAGATGTTTTAAATATAAACTTAAACTTAAAAATACAGATAAATTAAAAAAAAAATCACAATAATGGTTGTGTAGAGGCGGTTACAAGTGTTTTTCCGTGAACCCCAAACATCATTAAAGTCAAGTACTCTGTTCAAATTTGTGAAAAATGTTGAACAACATTGATTATTGCACACGAAAATTTTGACATGTATTAATGTTACCTATCTTGCGAGTTTGCACAATTTGACGTTTTTATTTCTTCAAAGTTGCGACATTGTTTTGCGTATGTTAACAAACCCACATGTATTTTACTAAAAGTTATTTTTAAAAAAAAATTTAATAAAAAAGAATATGGATAAAAATCTGTTGACGGTTATGTTATTTTAATTGTTATTTCTTTTTTAATATTGAGTTCAATCAGTGTTACCACCAGCAAGATTCAAAATTACACTTGAGATAAAGCAAAATTACTTGATTTAAATGAAATTACACCTGATATAAAATTGAAGTTTTATTTAATAAAAAGACATTTACAAAGAAGCAAAAACACAACAAACTCATTGAAAGACGAAGTCAAACTGTTAAAATTCTTATTGTTATTTAAAATAAATTATTTTTGTTAAATTAACATTAAAGAATAAAACAAATTTAAATAAAACATAAAAAAAACTCCTACAGTAATATGTTTAACTTCCACATTTGTTTGCAAATATCTAGGGAAGGTTCAAAATGCTCATTACCATTCCTTTGTCTGCTTTCACACGTTTCATCTTTTGATGTTCAACTCTTATGTTTTTAGGTGAGAGAAGAAAGAAGAAAGGGAGTTAGTACGGAGATGCGTGTACTCGGTCAGTACGCTTTGTGTTTTTATTCGTTGGTATATGCACAACGATGGCTGCATGTAATTTTTTTATTTTCTTTTTCTCTTTGATTCGCTGTTAATAAAATTGTTCTTGCTTTGAACCGAAAAAAGTTGAAAACGATTGCTGCGTGTGATTATATTGGCATCTTTAAAAGGGAATTGAAAAGAAGTTGAGCATCAAAAGATGAAACGTGTAAATTTAGACTTTATAATGGGTGTTTTTGATGCCAGATTGAGCTTAAGAAAGCTTAGCTGTCAAACGATCTGTCATACTGCTCTCACTTTGCTCAGGCACATTATCATCACCAAATCATCCAAAAATCAGACATCGATTTTCGCAACTTATGGGCGACATCATGATTTAAATGACGTAACTTATTTTTTCACAAATGAAGGCGATGAGTTGATTTAGAGAAAATAAACTGTCAATTAGGCTTCAAGGCCGTGCGATGTGACACCTCTTGATTGTTTTCCGTTGGGCTCTGAAGTCACTGGTTTATGCTGATAAACCAGCAACAATTGACGTGTTGGAGGTCAACATTGTTAATTTTATTCGTGACATGCAGCTAGCAATGCTCCAAGATTGGATGTCCCTGTCGTAATTCAGTTTTTCAACTTGTAAGGACGTTAAATATTTTTCAAACTAAAGCATTTTAAAGTTGCCAGCAGTGTTGCCAATTTAGCCATTTAGTGGCTAGATTTAGCCATTTTTCACCCTGTTTAGCCATTAAAAAATGACTTTAGCCATTAGCCATTTTTCAAATTCTGTAGCCATAAAATTTCATTTGCCGTTTTACTTTTAAAAGAATAATTTTTATTTTATTTTAAAAATTTATAAAAGTAAAATAAACATTTTAAACAGTTAAAACGCCTTTAATTTAAATCACAACGAGGATGAAACATCTTTCAAAGTAAAGTAACAGTATTCCAATATTTAATTTATAAAATGGATCAACACAAACATCGGTGTTTCTTTCTGGTTGCAAGTATTTCAATAAAGAGATACAGTCGGCAACAAATTTTTTTTTAGAAATTTCAGAATTGACTATAAAGTTGCTCTTACTTCCATGGTCTAATGCTGAAGTAGAGAGGGTATTTAGCCAAGTAAACATCTTAAAAGTAATTGTAGAAATAGGTTACATTTAGCAACCGTTAATTCGATTTTTTTAATTATTTATTTAAGAATTTCTTGCTTATCCTACACAACAAGATATAAATCTTATAGTTATAGTTAATTAGGTACATATTTTTACCGTAACAATAAACTATTTTTACCAACACAACAATAGTGGAGAGGGTACTATGCGTTTATGCTGATGTTTGTAACATCTTAAAATATTGATATTTAGCCAACCTTTACGTATATCGATTGACTCAGAATCACTTTCTGAGTCGAATTAACGATGATTGTCCGGCTGGCTGGCTGTTCATGTACACCTTGCGCGCAAAGTAACGGTCGGAAAATTGCAGATAGTTTAATAAAATTTGGTACATAGGTTATAATGTGGTGTAGGGTATCATCTAGTCGGAGTTGACCGACTATACTTTTTTAATTGTTTTTTATTATAGATCTGGACTCAAAAGGTTGGGTTACTGTTGTCGTGATTATGATTTTCCCTCAAATTATTTAAAACTAATAGGCACGAGTGATTCCTATGAGATGAACAATAACGACATCGAATAAATCGATGATTTAATTTTTAAAATATATATCAAAATATTAATTTACGTTTATTCTTATTTAAGAAATTGATCTTGACTTACAATTTCATCGTAAATAAATTTAAATGAATTATTTTTGTTTTGTTATTGAATTTTAATGTGTTTTTATTTAAAAAAGCTTTTAGCCATTTTTTAGCCCATTTTTAGCCATTTTTTAGCCATTTTTTTCCATAAATTTAGCCATTTTTGGTCATCAAGTGTTGGCAACACTGGTTGCCAGATAAAAATAAAATTAATTATATGTTGATATTTTGGAAACATTTTTTCTCCCAGGCTTGTTTTAAGTTAGAATAACTATTTTCAATAAACTTCACCATGAATCACTATGATAATCATCTTTATCCAAATTTAAAAGTCCATCTTGCGACATTCATTACCAAGCTTTTGAAAAAATATATATTTAATGATTAAAGTCTTTTCTAAAAAGAAACCGAGAGTTTAATTCAGAAGGCTGTGCATTTTTTATCAACAATATTTAAAAAAAAAAATAAATTCATCACTGAAATCTAATGTTTATTTTATTTAGGTATCTGAAGTAAGAATTTCAAATAACACCTAAATTACACCAAAGAGAAATTTCCCACGCTCTACCCACGACAGTAAAAATTATACCAAATTCGGGTAATTACCCACAAAGTGGCAACACTGGTTTTAATAAACGTAACCGTCATATGAAAGATTTTATAGTTGTTTTAGATCAATTGTGATTTTTTAGTTGAACTGTTAATTTTTAATTTTTGATATTTTTAGTTAATTTTCATTAAATAATTTTTACTAAAAGAAGGTATTTTACAACATAAAATTTATTAATTTTTTTTTTCAAAAAAGAAAATAAGAACATTTTGTACATTATTCACGAACCCCCTGGTAATTTGTAACGGACCCGAAACTCTTGCTCTAAACAATTTCATTAACACTTTGTCTTCAGTTAAAAGAAATGTAAAGCAAAACAGGAATAAAAGAAATAGAAAAAAAGTTAGAAGCATAAGAAAAAGCAAGCAAAAATTTATTTAAAAACCGTTTAATTTCTTAAACAGCTCAAACAATTTCCCTTTTTGTATTTTGTTCTTCAATCTATTTTCCATTCTTTTTTTTTTTTTTGTTGTGGCAGACTTTCATGTTTTTTGATTTTATGTCTTTGTGTGTAAGTGTCATTGTTTAAGTCCTTTCTTGCATTAAATGCAAAAGGAAAAATAAAAAGCAAAAAAAAAAAAAAACAAAACAAGAAATGAAATAATAAAAAATTTGTTAACCTAGTTTTCTTTTTCTTTTATATTTTTATTATTATCTTTTTCTTTATAAATTGTTATTATTGTAGTAGTTGTAATATTTTTCTTTTATTTTGTATGTGTGTTTGCGTATGTCTGATGTTGATTATCAATAAGAGTCCTTAACAATCGCACAATGGGCTTTAAAGGTAAAGTTATGACTTGAAAACAATTCGTTTGCACTACTGATGTGTTTTAAAAATTCTGTGTAACTATAAAAATCTTAAAAGAGGATCTAAGTTTTTAAAAAACTGCCTTTGGAAATATTCTATTGCAGAGTGCATTTTTTCGATGATATGTTACGTGTCACACGAAGAATGTTTGTCTCCAAGGCGTCAATTGTTGCTGGCTTATCAGCATAGACCATTGACTTCACATGAGTAACTCCACTTGCAAACAATTCTGTAATTTGTTTTTTTTTTAAAGCCTCCCTAAGCCACTACCAATCTCATTAGAAATATTCAATACTCCTGCAAAACTCTCTATATTGCTTAGCATTTCACTTATCAAAAACTGTTTTAATCGATTTTCTGAGCATTTTGTTTATTTAACTTAGCGGTGTTTGCAAGTGGACTTCTAACATAGCCCCCCAGAAAATTATCGTTAGGTGCCAAATTGCATGACCTTAGGGGCCGATTTTCATTTTAATAAGTCGATGAATACGGTCGCTACATCTCGCTTGGGTCTAAGCTTTACATATTTTCAAACAAAAAATCATTAATCATGGTGCGGCTACGATCTTCATTGATCGCAAAGCGAGATCCGGCTTTATTTTTGAAGCAAAAAGGTCTGATGATGCACCACCCTGCAAACCGTTGCAATCTGTGCTTTTTTATAGTTTTAATGAAGTCTGTTGTGGATTTGGTTTTACTCCATTTACGGCAATTATGTTTATTAAAAAACCCGTACAGATAAACGATTATGTGCGGCACAAAATTCACGAAAATTTATTTTAAAACGGATTTTAAAATGGATTATTTGATAGTTTCGTTCAAGCGTGAATCTATTAATAATGATTTGCCAGTGTATAGTTGACCGTATCTAGAAAAATCTTCGTAACCCAACAATATATAGGGTTTTTTCCACGCGGCTTAGAAAATTTTATTTTGCCCGTTTACATTTTTTGTAATATTTTTGTCATTTACAGGCGGTTCTTAAAGTGTGATATATAAAAGATTTTGTCCCTAGAAGACCAATGTTATTGACCTCAGCCTGATCTCTGTTTCTTTTCGAAAACGCCTTGCAAAAAAACGTTGTATTAAGGTGCTTGTAAGGTGGTATGCTCTAGTGTACAGGTCATAAATGTCAAAAATTAGGTTCAGTTTGGCAATTTGTTTGACAGATAACCCTTTTGTATGTTCTGTCGGTCTTAAAAAAACAACCTCTAGTTATCGAATTAAACCCTTCAGCGAAGGTAAGAAAGTAAATATACGTTTGTCGTTCCGTTTATAGTTTCTACAATATTGATCGTAGACCCTATAAAGTATATATTCTCTGGGTCCTTGTAAGCAGTGAAGTTGATTTAAGAAAGTATTTCTGTCCGTCTGTCTTTCTGTCTGCTGGGTTTTCCGAAGACCCCAGATATGATGAGGAGTTTATAGTTGTATATGTATATTAGTGTGTCCCGGAAAGAATTGTTTGGAGCTCAAGCATAATTTAAAAGCTTATTGGGTAAAATATTTTTAAGATTTTTTTCAGTTTTTTCGGAAGAGGTTTAGAGGTCGCTCAAGTCGAATTTTTGCCAAAAATCGGGTTTGCCGGCCGGCGAACACATAAAAATCAAACGTTAAATTTTACTTTGTTTACAAATCAGTAATTACGGTTCCTACGATGCAGCTCTATTCCCTGCAAAAATTTTTGAAAATCCGTTTCAGAAGTTGTGACATTGATGTGATGTTAACCCTTACCAATACATGAAGATTTGAGCCTTTTATTAAATACCAGCTTGAAGAAATGCAACCAAGAGAATACTATAAAGAATTGCTTCATCTAATTCTTACCTTTTTGGGTGATAGATCTTATCTCTATGCAACAGTAAAAGCTGCAGGAGCTATTAATCGGGCAATTGAAATTTTAACGCCTTGCTACACACAAAAAATTTTCCAAAATTTTTCACCAATTAAAGCATTAATCAAAAATATAATCAGTTTTAATTAAAAATTTAATCAAGTGAATTAAACTTTTGATCAAGTCAATTAAACGCTTAATTAATACTATTAACTGGTTTAATTGATACTATTAATTTGTTTACTGGTGCAAATTTAATTAATTTTTTAATTAATATCACAAATTTTTTAATTAAAATCAATTTTTATTTTTTTCCTTTACCTTTACCTCTGTCAATGCCCTCGACACGCTCCTCTCAATTATCTTAGTCTATTAAAGCTGTTGGATAACTACAAAATTATTAATGAATCAGTGGAACGCGCCAAGTTAGGAACTTTTCTAGCGTTTGTAATGAACATATCGACACCAAAACTTTGAGTTGAATGGCAAAAATTCTACATACGCCAATTAGCGAGAACGAAGTAGTAAATTTTAACAGAAGACAATCTTAAAAATAATGAAATTCAAGGATTAATCTCCGAAACCAGCCTCATTTGTTTTTGAAGCTTGCAATATTTCAATTGATCCAGAAAATTAGAAAGCCAACATGTCATTTCAAGATGCAAAGAATGAAGTTCAACATTTACAAGTGGTAAATGATGTGGCAGAACGAGGTGTGGCTTTTGGCTAACACTTACTTCAATGTCACAACTTCTGAAACCGATTTTCAGAATTAATTGCAGACTATATCCTACACACAGAAAAAAATCAAGTTAAAAACGTAGAAAACAAGGTTGATTTAAAATTTTTCGGTGGTGATTTTGCTTTATACGTTTTTCATTTTAATTCAACCTGATTTTACAATAACTGCGAACAACATTTTTTTCTTTTAAAATAACTTTAATTCATGTTAATTTAACATTGCAGTAAAGTTAGAGCAAAATGTAATTTATATTGAAATAACAATCCGAATCACGTTGAATGAAAGTTATTTCAAGTTGAAACAACGTGAATTTCATGTAGAATCAAATTGGTTTGAGTGTGTTATAACAGTGTGAAGAAGCTTCAGAGACAACATATGTATTTATTTAAGAATAATTCAAAACACTTACTCCTGTAACACATGTTTCTCTTATTTTGTTTTCTCCTTTGATAACAGAAGCATCAGCAAAATCGCCCAATATGGTTTTCGTCATCATTCTACTTTGAAAACTTGATGTACTATTTAACTAAATAATTTTAATTAAAAGAATACGGGAATTGTCTTCTGTTTAAAACATATTTTAAAAATGAAAATAAAAAATGTACTTACTTAAGTATGTATTCATGTTAATTTAACAAGATACACTTTTGATTTTAATATAAAACAGGTTTTTATGGATTCAATATTGAATCCATATTTATTTTTTATTTTAACAATGAATAATAATTAATAAACGTAATTTAAGGTTATTTTATTTAAAATTAATATGAAATAATGATAAATTTAAATAAAGGGCATACTTTTGCAGAAAATTACTTTGATTCTCAATCAACATTTTTCCATGTTAATTTTACATTGGTATTTTTTTCTGTGTGTAAGAATGAATGATTTTTAAACAATTAGCAAAACAAAACATTTGATTTTAGTTTGTTTATTGGGTATGAGTAATAATATCATAAACTGGGTACCAGGCTGAAAACCGGTATTACTCAGGAACGGTAAGAGTAAATTCAAAAATATTTGTTTCTAAATTATTAAGAATTAATTGATCTTTCAAACTGCGTTGTTAGTTTGTTTTATTTTCATAAACATTTTAAAAGTTATAAAGCGATATTTACAAAATTTATGGAAAAATGACGAAAAATTGTAATGTAGGGTGCAAAAATGAGTGAATGCAATGCAAAAACTTATCGCCTTTGTACACCAAAATAAAGCTTGCACATTTTTCTTTTAAACTATTTTCTTAAAAGTGAAGAACATCGTGGTTTTTGACAAAGTTATGAAAAAAACTCAAAAAAAGCCGTCAAACCAGATTTTTTGCAAAAATTCGTCTCGAGCGACCTCTACACCTCTTCCGAAAAATCTGAAAAAATGTCAAAAATACTTTACCCTTAGGTTTTCAATTATGCTAGACATATGCGGACATATAGTCCGGATTTGTTTGCTATTCAGCCAGACCGGTTCACATATGAGCAAAACACCACGACTGCGTCTAGTTTTTTTCTTAAAATCTCATGTTGTTGTTGCTATTTAATACCATCACCGAAAGTTAATTATTTTTTTTTTTATTTTAATGTGGAGACTTAATTTTTGCTTCTTCTTACGTATAACAAATACATACATGGTTGCTGCTTAATTGAGAAATGTGTTTTAAACGAAAAAATGTACTGAATATTTTTTAATTTTATACCCTTCATCGAAGGTAAAAGGGTATAGGGTATATATAAGTTTGTCATTTCGTTTGCCCTCCTGAGGAGCGAAGTTGATTTAACATCTGTCCGTGTGTCCGTTGAAATAGGTTTTCCGATGGCCCCAAATAAGACTGGGACTTGGTAGTTATATATTTATTTCACATATAGTCCGGAACTATTTGCTTTTGAAATTCAGCCTGATCGGTCTACAAATGGCTTATATATGAGCAAAAAACCACGACTGCCTCTTATTTTACCCCAAAATTGAAAGTTGTTGTTGTTTTTTTATTTTATTTTTATGTATGTATATCTGGAGAACGCATCTTTGTTATCAAAACACAATATCCGGCAGCATGTGGGCGGGATTGGAAGAGTGAGCGTGACACAAAGTTGATTTATTTATATCTAAATAATGGTATTTATATAGCTTTTTGTTATTATCGCACTTGTTTTATATAATAGCGTTGCAAATACATTTTATTAAGTTTGTTAATATGCTACTTTATTGCTATCCCAGTAAAAACTTCGCTAATTTTTTCAAAATGAATAGCTTCTTCCACTCATTATTAAGTAGCTTTCTTCTTTAACTATTTCTAAAACAACTTCTATAACTACATCTTTCTGGATGTATGAAGGTAAAAAAATAATGACTTACTTTTGAATGCGTTCATTTTGGGACATCCCTTGTAAAATTCATTGGTTCTTTCTTAAGTAGTGCTTTTATGTTTTTCTGATTACTCAACACATTATTTTGTAGGCTAAGTTTTTACTGGGATAATTGCTATACTTTTTTATAATTCGAATGCTATATATTTAACTATATTTCTGCTGCTTGTGCTACCTTCTTATTATAAGGGGGTTTTCAACAAGAACTTTGTTTTCTAAAACAAAAAATGTAGATAAAGATGATTCAAGTTTTTATTGTATTACGAAGAGAAAACTTCGGCAATTATGAGTGAAAAACGATATCTGGCAAATTTCCACCACGAGCACGCTGACAGATGTCGATTCTATTTCGTTAATCACATCACATAGACTCTGTATAGCCCCACAAAAAATAATCCAGTGGTGTTAAATCATACGATCTGGCTGGCCACTTAACAGCTGATGTTCGTGAAATTAAGGGATTGAAAAATTTGGTTTGCAATAAATTGATCGTTTCATTGGCTGTGTGACATGTGGTGTTGGCACATTTTGTATCGAGCCCGTCGATTTAACGAACAAATTCTTAATAGCGGTCTCAGAAGGATGATTATGTTGTCCGAAAATATCACGAATTTTATGAAATGTACGAAACAAATACGTCAGAAAACTAAATGTCAAAACTATCATGTTGTTGGTGTTGCCACAATTAAAAACAAAGTTCTTGTGGAAAAACCCGATATCTTATGCAACTTTATTGATACTTCGAATGCTTCTTTATTGATTCATTTCTTGCTATCTTTACTACAGTTTCTGTTAGTTTCATGTTTTAGATTTTGAGCCATAGGTTATGCTTTTTAATAGTAAATTTAGGAGTAGCAAACGAAATTAAAAAACCGGCTACTTTTAAAATTTTATTAAATTTTTATTACAATGACTACAACTATAGCTAAGAAAATTTAAAGGTAGCAGTAATGAAAATATGGCTCCAAGTTTTTTGCATTTTTTTACCAGACTATTTAGTATATTTTTGTTGCTTCTGCTAGTTGTAGTCTGGTTTTTTTAATTACTTTTTTTAATTGTTTAATCGATGAAAGTGCTGTGATACCGAAATTTAATTAAAACCAGTAAAAACTTATTTTCTTATACGCTTTTTCAGAGAGTATAAAACCCATTTTTCCTTTACCTTCTTTAGATTCATCTTTGCCTGATTTTTACTTTTGCCTTTTAGTCACCCATCATTGCATGATATTCTTTTTCCAAAGAAAACAACAACAAGGATAAGTTTAAAAAATAAAAAAAAAACGTCACAAGGTAACTTGACAACAACACATAAGAAATTATTTACTATAAACGGTAGTAATTTATAAAAAAAAAAAAAAATAAAATGCATTCAGGCGCGAGTGCAGTGCCCTCATCATAATAACAAGGACACTGTCGTCGCCATTATTGTCCTGGTGTTTGTGTTCTGGTGTCAGTGTTGCTGTTGTTATTAATGGTTGCAAAGTTGTGGTATTTTCTTTTAATTTTTTTATTCCTTTATGTGAATATGTGTGTGTGTGTGTGTGTGTGTGTATAAGCACATACCTAAATATGTGTTTGACTGTCTGTTTTTAGAAAACGTAAGCAAGTGAGTGAGTGAGAAATTATATTGAAAACAACAATAAAAAACGAAAATTAGTTTTTGTTTTCAATATTATTTCTCACTCACTCACTTGTTTACGTTTTCTAAAAACAGGCCGTAAGTTATACATATTTTCTTGTTTGTGGTACTGGACTGTTTAGCTTAAAAGTATGACTGATGTTTTCATGTGATTACTTGACCTAGACAGATGTACTTATGAATAAATTCTTTATTGTGACTTGTAGGGCTTTTTCAAGCCATATTTCTTAAGGCATACATTCGTTATATTTAATAATAAAAAAAAAAACAAAACAAAAGTCTACCGTTTAGGTCTGATTACCAAAGTTTTGGTAAATAAAAAAGTAAACCTCTAGCTTAATAATATAGATATAATATCAATGAAAAATTTTTTGACTCCCAAGAAAACCTTTTATAACAAATATACAAGTGGCAGTGCAAAAAACTGAACTGGCAACAATGAATGAAATTAAGAAATTTGTTTTTATTTTTGTTTTCCCCTTACAACTACAATTAGAATTGACAAAAAATCAACCAATTGTAGTCGGGATTGTAAGAAAAGATAAACTCACTGTTTGTTGTTGGTGTTTTGTTTAAGCTTTGATATTATTACGAGTAAGAATTTTAAGTGCTTATAATTCCTATTCGCTTAGCAGTTTATTTGAATAATATCTTTAGCTTTTCTAAAATCTTTGGATACAGTTTCCTGATGATCTGTCCTAAGCAACCAGTGAAATAAATGCGCATAGGAAAAGCTTATCCCATCAACATTAAGTTTCAGCTTATCAATAGTAAGAATTGGGAATTTAGCAAATTAAAACTAATTCGTAAAGAATAATATATCCGAAACAATATTTTATTTAAGATCTTTCTTTGCTAAGATTTTTTTTTTAAGTTTGCCAAGATTTCATTCCCCGTCCTGGTATAAACTGTAATACTATTGTCAGATCTGGCAGTTTTCTTAGCATTTGAGCTCTGTTTGCTTTGCCGTTCAATAATAAATAGATTAAATAGATGAAGCGTGCATTTTAATGCCGACCCTAGCTTCTATCCGAGCGACTCAATAGATGAACCAAACAAAGTTTTAGACATGCATTTATATGCATGGAATTTCAATTGGTGCTTTGCCCTTACCTATTGAAATATGCTATAATTTTAAAGTATTACTTTAAAGACTTCGAGATTTGACAGTGTAACTTCTAGTCTTATAAATCTATTACAGACCAAATTTGATTACAATGGCATTACTAGTTACAGCTTAAGGCGAGGTAAACTGTACGCTTTAGTACGAGAGTACGTTTTAAATGGGGCCTATGTTGGGTTTCTAATATCCCGGACTTTTTCTATTTCCGCGAAACGAAACAAAAAAATCTTTTTCCCGGGAATCCCGGGATTCTTTGAATAAAACAATGATCTCATTGAATGAGTTCAAGACAAAAGTTTATACTTGTTAAAAAGAATATACACATATACAACAGTCTAAAAAAATTAGCTTTATTAATTCCACAGAAAACCAAAACAAAACCAAATAAATTGTTACATTCATATGTGAATGCATATAATATATGTATGTATATATATATATATATATATATATATATATATATATATATATATATATATATTTTTTTTTTTTGGAGATCACGAATTATTAAAACTTATTAATATTTAGTAGTTATTATTAATAGCAATTAACTTTAATTAACTTTACCAAGGTTAATTTTCTTTTAAGAAAAAAATTTTTAGTATTATTAAAGCATTTAAAATCTCATCAGAGATTTTCTAATCCTTGTTGATATGTATGTATATTGCCTGCTACCGAAAACGTGCTCTCGCTCTCTACAGACGTTGGTTTTATAGTAAGAAGCGCAACATACAAAGATTATAAATTTGTTGACCTGTTACCCGTGACTTCATAGACGTCAAATTCTTTTTTTTAAGATTTTTTCAGGCTTTTGTATTTTCTTTACATTTATTTTTTTTAGAATTTGTAGATGGTTCTGGTGTTGGTGTTTCGTGTACTTTTTTATTTTCTACCTCAAGAAGCTTTTTAGACATTTCATCAGTAATTAAAAAGACCGTTGATTTATTGGCATAGAAAAAATAGTGCGATTTGTAGGTAGTTTTCAGTAATCCTAGTAAAGAATATGAGGAGCCGCAGAACAAAACGTACTTTTTCGCATTTTTTGACAAATTGGTTTTTTGATATTTTTATAATATTTGGGTTGAAATCTTTAAGAAAAAATCTAGTTAGCATATTTGTTTCTTTTTTTTTACCAAGGAAATGGGTTCTTAAAAAATTGGTGCATTAAAAATTGTACTTTTTTAATTTTTTTTTTTTTAAAACGTGCTTTTTTTATTGTTTTTGCCATTTCTTCGTGTAATTGTTTTAATAACAAACCATTGCTTAATATGCTTAATTTGTTTGACGTTTATTTATGTCATTTTATTTTCTTTAAAATTAACTGTTAAATAATGGTGATTATTCTTGAAAACGCTTCGAAAAAGTGAAAATTTTCATTAAAATAAAAACAAAGTTAAGGAAATTAGTTTTGTGTTTATCATACAATTTACCGTTTTTTAAAGAGAGAGAAACGCGTCAAAATTCTCAGTTTTATTTCATTTTAGAAATTTATGATTTATGATAAAATAAAACTATTTTTTAAACTTTGCTTTTGTTTTTATGTAAATTTGTATTTGTTCGATGAGTTTTTAAGAAAAGCCACTAATAATTGCAATAATTTAACTATTGTTTGATGAATGAGTGTTATGAAAAAAATAATTAATACAATAGTATAATTAAAACATGGAAAAATTACAAGAATTTTTAGAAAATTTAAATATTTTTTTAAACAAAGTACGTTTTGTTTGTTTTTCATTTTATTTTAACAAAACGTACTTTTTTCGATATAAAATTGGTTTGATATTAAACATCCTTGACATTTAATGTGTTGACTTACGGCAGTTTGATTCATCTTTTGGTAAGCCAAAAACTTGTTTCCATTTTCAGGTTCATACAGTTTTTTAAGGGGTCGGAAGAAATAAACCTCAATTTCCCAAAAATTTTAAATGTGTGAAAAAGTACGTTTTTCTAGGAATTTTATTAAAAAAGTATTATTTATTACGGGTTTCCGACAGTACGCTTTATATGAGGCCTATAGTAAATTAAAGACCGATCTTCACGAATATATGCACCGATATAAAACGAATTTTTGCAAAATTTTATATAAATCCGTGCATTCCGCCACCAAATGTTATTACCGAATCACTTTCTAAGTCGATCTAACGATGTCCGTCCTGCTGGCTGTCCATGTAACCTTGTGCGCAAAGAACAGGTCGCAATTTTGAAGATAATTTAATGAAATTTGATACATACAGGCATGTTCTGAAATTACGGTGATTTCAAATCACGAACGATTTTGAAATCACCCGAGAAATATTTTGGTGTTCTGAAAATCACCAGATTTTTAGTTTTTCGTCGTGATTTTCATTGTTCTGAACACGAGAAAACAACTGTGCGCTTCTTTTTTAAAATGTTCATTTAGTACGTATGGTTGCCATTTAAATTTATTTTTTACCTTCGTATATAAAAATTTAACCAATCAAACTTCATAATTATTGTTTACTTTTAGTTTTTTTTTTAACAAATTAAATTAATATTTATTTTTAACGTTTAATTTAATTGAAGAAATTAGTCATATGCTACACGACTTTAAGACTTTTTTGCTCTGGCAACCACAGAAGTTTTTTTGATGAACTATATCAGCTGACTACTAAAAATTAAATCACGAAAAATGCAAACAAAACTAACACAGCGTCTGCAAAAAATAAAGCGGCTTCCCAAATTTCTTAATTTTAAGGTTCTTCCGTGTAAAATAATTAATTTAAATAAAGAACAAATAATTTAAAGAGTATGTGATAATTTTATTATAGATTTCAAAAAATGCTTAAAAAAACTTTAAGTGATTTGAAGTCGTCATGCTGTAAGCTTACCGGTTTAAAATCACGAGATTTAAAAAATTTTTGTGGACAGAACACCTTTTTAGTGATTTCAAATCACTTTACGAAAAAGTGATTTCTAATTGGCACAAGGGCGAATCGGTCCATAATTTCATATAGCCCTTATACAAGCTGCTTTCCGAAATAAGGTCTTCGTACCCACTATCAAACCTATTTTAATGAAATTTACACACATAAAGTATGCATTTTTTAAAAAAATAGGACCACGAGGGGGGAAAGGGGGCAGAAACTATTAAGCCGATTTTAATGAAATTTAAAACATAGATAGATCCCTACACTCACAATATTATTACAGTAACGGACTGTAGTTTATTTAAGAAATATTCCGTTCAGTCATTTTTAAATAAATAAACATTTAAAATTCCAAGCAAATTTATTTTTAACTGATTCTAACAGTTATTCAAAAAACTAAGTGCATATTAATACGGATATTCAGTTGCAGTTAATATTGTCCGTTGATTGAGTTAAATTCTTCTTTATGTTAAAGTAAATAAAAATGTAATTTAAAGCAACGAAAAGTTCATTTAATTTTTACTGTCAAAAATTCAACCGCGAATTCCGTAAAAACAAATCAATATTCAGTTATCTTATAAATTATAAATTAATTGTCAAAAAATTAACTACATATTCCGTAAAAACAAATAAATATGCAGTTATTTTATAAAATTTTACTGTCAAAAATTCAACACCATATTCAGTAAAAACAATTAAATATTCAGTTATTTTATATAATTTTACTACCAAAAATTAATTTTTACTTATCTATAAAAAATGAATTGCTTGTTTTGTGTAAGCAATTCCCATTTTCTATTTGTTTAAATAATTTAGTTAAATACATCAAATTTTAAAAGTAAAATAATTGCGAAGCCATATCGGTCATGCTGCTGGTGTCTTTTAATTGAGAGTTCTTCTGTAAACAACGTGGTCAGTACAACAAAAGTAAAACAAACGTGTGTAACTGGGTAAGTAAATAAAAATATTCTCCCTCTCTCGCTTATAAGAAAAACAAGCGGACAGGTGTCTGTCTGGTATTTTTTAGAAATTCGGCTCTTTTGTGCAGTAAACGAAAATTTAATAAAATAACTGAATATTTAATTGTTTTTACTGAATATGGGGTCAATTTTTTGACAGTAAAATTCTAATAAATAACTGAATATTTAATCGTTTTTACTGAATATGGTGTTGAATTTTTGACAGTAAAATTTTACAAAATAACTGAATATTTATTTGATTTTACGGAATATGGTGTTGAATTTTTGACAGTAAAAATTAAATGAACTTTTTGTTAAAAATAAATGAAAAATAGGTAGACCGGTTTTTAATTGAACTTTCATTTATTTTATATTACAATTTCAGTTCATTTTACGTACAGAATATTGTGAGTGTACTCATATCGCCATACACTCTCGAAAATTTGTTTTTAAATACTGTGGTCTTGGGTATCATATGGTCGGGCTTGACCGACTTTACTTTCTTACTTGATTTTAATGTTACTCTTTCTTAGTGGTACTGTAACGTTTTAGTATTAAGCCTTTTCATAAACGTATTTTATTATTTGCTTGCTTAAGTTCTTTTCTCACGAAAATTTCAAAGCTGTATTCTAACGATCAAATTCCTCAGTCACACAGTCACTTTATACAATAGTACTCCTTCTGTAACTTCTTTTTACCATCATAGTTTGAAACGTCTTATTTCTTTTTAAATATAGTTTTTGTATAAAGTAACGTCTGTTAGTACCCCTTCTCTCTACTTTTGGTATAGTAACGTTTTTTTTTTTTTTTTGCTTTTTTAATATATACAGCCATATTCATAAAAAGTTCTTATTTTAAGCTTATAGTATGTAATAACTATTTAACGATTTTTGTCTTATAAACCTCTTATAAACATTTGTATTCATAAACGTTCATTAACAGCTTTTTTACTATTAACTGTTTGTAGCGATTTTGTGTTTAAGTGTGGCAACTTTCTTTATATTTTGCTGCCATTTTATTGTTAGTGCTGCATGAAACTTCTATTCAGTTCACATGATATTCTATATTTAAATTTCTTTTATATTTTTTTTTTAATTGTGGACCTTAAAAATTATTCTTATCAAACAAATAAAACTACATATCATTTTAGTTTCTGAACAAAATGTTGCCGAAAGGTATCATAAGCACTTTTGTTTGAACCTTTTTTAAATATACGATAAGAAAGTAATCGAATAAAAAGTTTGTTTACTTTTTATTAACATCACTATTATTATGATTTGTTTATTTTATTTTTTTTTTTTATATTTTTGAACAATAATTTGTTGTTTTAAACATAAAAAAACAACTAGTTGCAATAATTTAATAAATAATTAAAGAGAATATCTGCATTTGCCCTTGAACATGTTCGTTTAAATCATATAAAATTTTTTTTAAATAATTGTCAATATAACTTTAAATTGGTTGTCTAAAATATAAAAAAATTAGTAAACTGTATTTAACATGTCCATATTAAAAAAAAACATTTTTGCCATTATTTTTCAACATATTTCACAAAAATAATATCATAAAATGCAAACAATAATTAGTATTGTGGTTATTTTGTTGAACTATTTATGGTTTTTAATCCAAATTTCCCTTTAATATTTTTAATCAGGCTTAAGTTCATCAAATTTAATTTTCATTAAATTATTTTTATGAAGAAAGGAATTTTACAACATGAAAATTAATTAAAATTATTATTGATAATCTTTCATTTTTAACCGTGGCCGGGGCTCGAACCGCGGCAGGTTACCATGACATGTTTCGATCGCAACCACTCGATCTCCTCAGATGGATTTGCAAACACTTATCAAAATGTCAATTTATTTTTGGTTTAAAGAAGGGCAAATCCAACAATAAATTTTCTTTCTTAATGAATGGTTTATTAAAGGTTCAATAGACTTTTTTTCGTTTATGAATACAACTTTAGCAATTTTTGCTTAAAAAAGGTTAATTTAAGAATTTCTCTGAATATATTGGAATGAAAGTGATTTGCGGAACCAAATATTGTTCATTTCTGCATATTTGGATTTTTACACGAAGTGGTAACAAAATTGAAAACAAAAACAACAATTTCAGTTTTATAAAAAAATTAAGTACTTTCGGTACTAAAAGATATTGGGGATATTTTGGGAGGCTCCCTTAACATCTGTAGACGTAGAATGAAATTTTTCTATGCACAAGAATGTAGAGAGAGTTTTATTTTTTGAAAATTAATCGTATCAATTTATAATTTATTGTAACAACGCATTAAACGAATCAAGTGGAAAATAAACAATGAATTTAAATTGCTTTTTTTAATTTTAACAACTTATTTTCATGTTTTTAACGCTTTTTGTAAGAGCATAAAACTGTTTTTTTTTAGTTTTTTTTTTTTTTTTGTTGCCCTAGTTATCAATATACAACATCCGCCACAATGTGAGCGGGGTAAGAGACGTTGCCTCGGCCCAAAATAGATTAATTAAAATCTAAAGAACGATATTTTTATATAACTTTTTGTTGTTCCTATCACAGCATGGTGAAGGGCTTATAAGATTCGGCATAGCCGAATATATCACTCTTACTTGTTTTTAAATAATTCCGTTCACGAGAAAAACTACTACAATCACGTACGATAAAATAAATTTTGTAATATTTCCATTGCAAATATCGATACAATATTGCATTATATGGTGAGTGGGTGAGTTTAGTATAAATTTGCATCCAAAAACTCAATTTTGTAAAAAAATTAAACATATGATAGTTTCGCACAAAGGGGACCGTATGTAAATAACTTACAGCAACGCAGACCGGGTACTACTAAATAGTTTGTAAAACAAAATGGCTTGCACACCCTCTTTTAAAATTCCTGCTTTGGGATTTTAGAAAAAACATATAGAAAATTTAAAGTTTTGATTTTAAATGATTCAGATGGGAAAAGATCTTGATATTTTAAAGTCTTCCTACTAGAAGAAATTTTTAATCGCGCATAACTCGCCAGCAAAAAAGAAAATACAAGCAAAGTTTTAGTATTTCAAATATTCTTATGTCTAATTTCTAGACTCTAAAGGCCCAAATACACTTAACAAAATACTTATCTAGCATTGTGTAGGATTGGTGAAAAATGTGTTTCTATGTGTGACATTGACGATGCTGGAGGGAAAATCAAAAAATTTATATATGACAGCGAATATTAAGTCCAGCTCACGTACACGAATGAATTCGACTGCCTGACAAGCATTTGACAAATGTATTCGGCTCCTAAGATGACCCACAGTTTATTTAATTCTAATGACATTTATTTGAACTGGACACTTGCATATACATATTTAAATGTTCAAAAGTTTTTTTTAATTCCAATACTTACCTTGAGTTTTGATTTCCTTTTAAGGGCTGCAATAGAACGGGATTGTTGTCTTAGAACCTCCAGAATGTTTTACACAATCTAGTTTTAATTATTTTCCAAAATTTTTAGAAAAAATTTTATAATTAATCTTAAATAAAAAAATAAAGATTTGCAATAACTTTTACTTGATATTTGTAATCAATATTAATTATTTTTTTATTATTATAATTATATAAACAGATTTGAATTTAAATTAAACATACATGTATACACGATTTCATTTATATTTGTATATTTCGTGTACTGACTTATTTCAAATATTTATATTAATATTGACTGACTTATATTATATTTTTATTGTAGATCCAATATATCTGAACCATGTCCATTATGATAATCATGATTTTATTTAATTAAACAAAAAGAAATGTTTTCAAAATATAAATTGTAAATTGCGCGCAATAAACAATTAATGAATTAATGGCATTTTAGATATACATTGTCGAAAAAAATTATAGAGACAAATAACATTTTTAATAGCTTCTTAAATTTTTATTTACATTCCAGCTGTATTCGAAAAATGTATGAAATTAAAAATATAAGTCCTTAAACAATAAAAAGGGAAATTTTAATTCTGTTACTTTTTGTTAACAAAATCAAATATTTTAATATTTGGTAGAAAGCTCCTCTCATTTTAATTCACGAGATTGGCGCAGTTATCAGTAGCTCGTTTCTGTATTTCTCGCATCGTAAAATTTCTTACATGAAGTGTGAAACAAAAAATTCCATCGTTTCTCGATTTATGAGATAAAAGTGTTTCTGTATTTGAATGCGAAAACAGACACAACAAATTCTGTTTATACTGGAATATTTCCAGTAATTAAGTGTCAAATAAAAGCGAAACGTCAACAAAAGAAATAAATATAATAAAAACAGGGCTGCCAGATTTGACGAGTTATCGTCATCTCGACGATTTTTTGTTCCGATATTAACAAAGTGACGATTTGATGATTTTTTCTAAAAAAGTGACGAAAGCAAAAACAAAATCAAAAATATTTAATAATTTTGTTGTAACTTTCTATAGAAATTCATCTTGAATTTTTAAATTTCAAACACTTCTATTTTGTGGCGTTGAAAATTGAAAAAAAAAATAAATAATAATATGAATGTCTGAAGAAAGCAACAACAAATTTATAAAATATTTTTGATTTTATTTTTGCATTTAATGAAATTTTTGGCGTTGCGTTTTACACTATAAGCCCCTTATGCCCGTAATTTCTACAAATAGGTATCTAGCTCTGTATAATGTGTATAATTTCGAGGGAAAGTAATGGACCGACCTGGCTTATTTTGAACATTTAATACTTCTTATATACATATACAAAATATGATTGATATTTGATATTCTTATCTTATACATATTTACACTTTTGTGCCAAAACCATTATTCCTTTTTCAAAATGGATAGCTTCTTTCACTCGTTGTTAAGTAGCTTTCTTCCATAAGAACTTCGATAACTACTTTTTTCTGGATGTATTAAGATAAAGAAATGACTTACTTTTGAATTTGTTCTTTTTGGCACAACCCTTGTAAAATTCATTAGTTCAGTAGAATTGTATGTAGTGCTTTTATGTGTTTCTGATTACTTAACATACTATTTTGTAGGCGAAGATTTTACTGGGTCTTTAACCCGTTTATTTATGAACCGATTTTTTTAATTTTAACTACAAGGTATTCTACTAAGTCTATTTCAGGTAAAAAAGAAAAAGATTATAGGAATAGGTAAATTAAAGATTTATATCTCAAATATTAAATAATAATTATTAAATACCCATGAACTTTAACTACACTCACAATATTATTACAGTAACGGACTGTAGTTTATTTAAGAAATATTCCGTTCAGTCATTTTTAAATAAATAAACATTTAAAATTCCAAGCAAATTTCTTTTTAACTGATTCTAACAGTTATTCAAAAAACTAAGTGCATATTAATACGGATTTTCAGTTGCAGTTAATATTGTCCGTTGATTGAGTTAAATTCTTCTTTATGTTAAAGTAAATAAAAATGTAATTTAAAGCAACGAAAAGTTCATTTAATTTTTACTGTCAAAAATTCAACCGCGAATTCCGTAAAAACAAATCAATATTCAGTTATCTTATATAAATTAATTGTCAAAAATTAACTACATATTCCGTAAAAACAAATAAATATGCAGTTATTTTATAAAATTTTACTGTCAAAAATTCAACACCATATTCAGTAAAAACAATTAAATATTCAGTTATTTTATATAATTTTACTACCAAAAATTAATTTTTACTTATCTATAAAAAATGAATTGCTTGTTTTGTGTAAGCAATTCCCATTTTCTATTTGTTAAAAAAATTTAGTTAAATACATCAAATTTTAAAAGTAAAATAATTGCGAAGCCATATCGGTCATGCTGCTGGTGTCTTATAATTGAGAGTTCTTCTGTAAACAACGTGGTCAGTACAAAAAAATTAAAACAAACGTGTGTAACTGGGTAAGTAAATAAAAATATTCTCCCTCTCTCGCTTATAAGAAAAACAAGCGGACAGGTGTCTGTCTGGTATTTTTTAGAAATTCGGCTCTTTTGTGGAGTAAACGAAAATTTAATAAAATAACTGAATATTTAATTGTTTTTACTGAATATGGGGTCAATTTTTTGACAGTAAAGTTTTAATAAATAACTGAATAATTAATCGTTTTTACTGAATATTTATATTTTACAAAATAACTGAATATTTATTTGATTTTACGGAATATGGTGTTGAATTTTTGACAGAAAAATTAAATGAACTTTTTGTTAAAAATAAATGAAAAATAGGTAGACCGGTTTTTAAATGAACTTTCATTTATTTTATATTACAATTTCAGTTAATTTTGCGTACAGAATATTGTGAGTGTATGTTTTTGTTTGATTATTTTTTAATAAAAGTCGAAACAAATTTGTTTAAAATTGATTTTAAATTGCACGATTTTTAAAACAAAAAAGACGATATTTTTTATTTTTTTCTCAGGAAATTGACGATTTTGACACAAATTTATCTGGCAGCACTGATTAAAACCAAAACAAGAAAAGGCTAACAAAAATTTAAACTAACAAAATATAACAATTGTTTTTTGTTTATTTTCATCATATAAATTATGCATTTATCATTTATATTCCTTCTATTTTTTTATTTATTGAAAAAAATAGTATAAAAACTTATTTTAAATTCAAAATATCTACATTTTGTTTTTCTCGCCACCAATTTCAAATGTGACTTATTTTGACAGTTCTTGAAAAAAACTTTTCGCAAAATATTGTTATAGAAACACTTTTTCTCGCATCCTTCCAATAATTGCTGGAAAATTATTTAAATGACAGATAATTCTCGCAAAAAAAAGATACAGAAACACTTGTGTGAGAAAAACCATTTTTTGTTTCATTTTTCACTGTTTCTGTCCCGATTCACTGGTTTCAGTCGGAAAATTTTATGATGCGAGAAATACAGAAACGGGCTACAGGGTTAGTTTAATAAGTCATCGTCCACATTTTCAATTTTTGTTGCTGCAATTTCTTAAAGTTCTGCTTTGAAATTGCATAAGTGTCCAGATTATGAAACCATAGTTTTGCAATTTTTGTATTTTTATCCTGCTTTCCTTTTCCTCTTGTTAAATTTTATATAAAAATGTAAATACACCAATAGCCAACTTTAAGTTAAAAAGTGTAAGAACAACAAAACAAAATAGTATGAAATGGGAATCTAGCACATTTAAACGAAACCTTGTTAATTCATTTTTTGAATCCCAAGAAAAACTTTGATAACTAATATGCATGTGGCAGTGTAAATAAAATTGAACTGGCAAAATGAAATGAAGTAATTTGTTTTTATTTTTGTTTTTTTTACTTACTTACAACTACATTTAGAGTTGACAAAAAATCAACCAATTGTAGTCGGGACTAGAAAAAAAGATAAACTCACTTTTTATGGTTGTTGTTTTTGTTAAAGCTTTGATATGGTTACAAGTAAGACTTTTGCTCATAATTCTTATTCGCTTAACAGTTTTATTTGTATAGTATCTTTAGTTTTTCTAAAATCTTTGGACTAAGAGTCCTGACGATCTGGCCTAAGCAAGCAGTGAAATGAAATGGGAATCTAGCACATCTAAACGAAAACTTTTTAATTAATTTTTTGAATCCCAAGAAAAACTTTGAAAACAAAACAGAGCTACAGAGTACATGAAACTGAGTACACCTCCTCAATCATCTCACCGCTCTCACCAATAAACTCAAGAATCGCTACAACAAAAATTGCAAGTCTGGACGGTGATTAAAAAGCTTTTTGAAACTTTGGCCACATAACCTGCTTATTTTTGGATTTATACGTTCCAATTTAATTTTTTAGACTTTCCCAGAACTTTTATTTGAAAGAATTTATTTATTTATTTAAAAAATTCAAATTGATTACAAAAGTAGTTTCATCAATAAAAGTTCAGCGCAAAGTTTTTTACGCCATGTAATTTGGAAGGAAGATATCGTCTCTAATACTTTTTATATATTTTTGATAAAATCAAAATAATTTGTGTTCAAAATGAAAGCAAAGACTAATAAAAAAACGGAAAGACAAAAGAAAATTGATACTAAATATAACAACAGATTTTTTTTAGCTTAATGATGTAAAAATTAAAATAAAGCTTAAGTTGTTTACAGACAAAAAGTTTTAAAAAGTTTTGGAAATATTTTAGGTTTAAAAATCAAATCCCTTACTAAACCAAATATTGTTGAAATATATTTTAAATTAAAAAATTAGAATTTTCTATCAGCCTCTTGAGCACTTTATGACTGCAATATGCGTGGCAATATTGGAATTTTAGCCGATAGCCAGGCATCGCTTCTTTCACTTAATTCCTTCATCTCTATTGGTCGGACAGTGTAAGAATAATCTTTTAAGGCTGCAAAGTCTGCATGATATAAGGCTAGTTTGGGGTCCTGCGCATGAAGACTGCTATTTTTATGAACAGACAGACGATTGATCTAAAATAGGTTCTACTTAAAGTCTTAAAAAGTGACTTTAATGCGGTGTCAATCTCAAATACCATGGGCTTTACTAAAAATAGCATCTTTAGGTTCTTTCTTAACAAGGCTGAGGCCAAATTGCGCAATTAAGACACATGTAATTAATGTGGCCCTCTTTTGGTCAGAAGTGCTCTATGCAACTTATAACTCGCAGTGGAAAGAATATCGTTACCTTAAACGCAAAAGGCCCTAACTAAGCAAAAATTTCAAATCGACTTTTTCATTGATTCTGATGTGCTGTATCAATTTAAATATCCACCAAAAATTTTGGGATCTTTCGACCAAAAGCAGCGAATTTATTTAACAAAAAACAAAGGGCCCTATCTACAAAAGACTATATGATAAACGCTAAAGGACCCAACCAACAGTATGCATAATATGCAATATTGCCAATTGTCAAAACAACTGATATTGCCTTACCATTTTAAAGAGAAAAAATGCTTCTCTTTTTCGTTTTAGGTAACGATGGTATGCTCGGACAGCATGCAAGCCGACTCAGACTTTCCTTCAACAATCACTGTTACAGTTTCAATGACAGAGAAAAAGGGGCAACTGTCTTTCACCATCTCTGCGAAAAGGGGTCTTCTAATGGGGGCTTGCGATCTATAACAGTTGATAGCGGCTAAAGCATTCAAAAATACGTGCACTAATTATCATCGATACGAATCCATTTGAGATCCAAGAGCATCCAATGAACCCCAAAACAGTCATTTATTTTATGCTGGCGGCATCATCGGTCCATACTTTTTTGGCGACGTTGTTGGTCACCTTCAAAGGCGAGCACTATAGGTCGTTAAATATCAATGGGCTTGTTCAGAAAAGCATATCTGCGCTGCATCATCTGATCTCACTACAAATATCTGATGCATATTGTGTTCAAAAATTTAACCAAACTGATAAATACAATTTGCCATCAGTTTTTACAAGAGAATCGCAAACTAATCACAGATTCACATCAGATGCAGAGCATTTCAGAAAAGGCCGAATTTATTTTGGCCTGACTTAAATGATTTGGACACAGTACGGCGATATGTGCCATCCAGCTCATGCCTTATTGGACATTTTTCATGCGATTTAATTGGTTCAGACCAGGGATGATAAATGACATTTTCAAAATTGTATTAAATTCAGAAAAAAATTTTACTTTTTCCACATCCTATTTGTACTAAAACCCAAATTTATTTTTTTACTAGTTAGAACAAAAAAAAATGTTGGGTTGTTTTTTAAACTGCATCAGAACAATCGATAACTATGCTTTGACAGCTGAGAATGTCAAACTATGTTGACATATCTATTCAGTAAGATTTGACAAGTCATCATGAATCGTTTAACGCTAGAACAACTCGTCTTAATTGTGGAATTTTACTTTTAAAAAAATAAATTTGTTCGCGAAGTTTATAAAGCACTTTTTTTTATCAAAGAATTTTGTTAACTCATTTCTGGTTAAATGGCTAGATCAATAAGCAAAATTGCGTATTTAGAGCGAAGACAATTCTCAAGCCGTTAACGATTCATCATTACATTAATGAAATTGTATACGCTGGCGGTCCTTATTTCTTTCGAAATGAGCAAGGAGCTGCCATTACGGCTAATGGCGAGCGCTATCGCTAAATTGGCTAATCAGCTAAACATTAACGACATTTTGCTCCAACAAGCTGGCTCAACTTTAAATACGGCGCGCTAAACAATCGATTTATTGCAAAATCAATTTGGTGACAATTTTATTATCTGTTCTCTGGGCTCCTCGTTCGTGCGATTCAATGCCTCTAGATAACTTTTTATGGAAATATGTTATAGCGACAAACCAGCAACTCTTGAAGTATTAAAAACCAATATTCAAGACACCATTGACAACGTACCACTAGATTTTTTTGGAAAAAGTATTCAAATGTCGGCCTAAAAAAACACCCTATACATTAAAATTCACTTGTGTTTTACCTTTATTATTCTAATTATCAAAAAGAATAGAATAAGAGTCAGACGAAGACTTTTGCGCTGCTTTTTTTTTAGAGTTGATAGTGGAACAGGGTAAAAAATACGTAAATTTACATTAAAGCGATTTCTACGCTTTGTTTTTATCATATTTTGTTATGAAAAAAATTTAATTTTTTCAATCATACAACTTTCTGCCAAAATGCTTACACTATAAAGCGGTTGAAATTTTTAAATCGTCTAAACATGTCATTGGAGTACCTCAGTACTTTTATAATGCTAATAGTACTGAAAAAAGTACAATTGTATGTACTGACTTTATCATCCCTGCTTCAGACTTTTCTTTTTGGGGTTTTCTTTAGTCACAGGGCTATGTGAATAAGTTATTTACTATGGCGGCTCTCAAAGCCATTATAAGCCATACAATTGGTCAAATTCGGCGTTAGCTATGCCCCATAGTCATAGAAAATAGACATTAGCACGATGTTATAATCCATACATTATGGCATCGATACACCGAGAAAAAAATTTTTTTTTTCAATATGGTCATCTTCAACAAAACTATTTTAAACAAATATTTTTAACCGTATTATTGTCACCGGCAAACCTATTATGCTTAAATAAGTCCTCCACTAAGAAGCCACAAACATATTGTGGTTGCTTCCGAACGTGTTATGACCAACAATAATAAAACTAATAAGAAGAATATTGTTATATAATGGTTGTTTTTCAATCATATTTACCCCTATTATGACAGTCGACACAAGTCGACGGCACCTGAACAGTAATAGTATTTTCTGAGTCGTCATTGACAATAATCGATTACTATTGACAGTCAACTGATATTTTCTAAGGCGCTTTTAAGTCGACGTCGAATAGAATTGTCCCGGTTTTAGTCGACAAAAAATTTTGCGACGACTAAAATGAAAATTTAAGAAATTTTAAATGAAATGTAAACATATTTATTGAATACGTTTAAAATAAGAAATGCAAATTAAAAAGAAGTTATGGGCACAAATTTCATTAGTAAATTTATCGCGAAAATTCGGAAAAGTTTGCTAAAATAGCGAAAATTCGCAAACATTTTTAATTTAAGACGAACGCCTCAAAGGGCCAAAATTGCAAAAATTCAGAAAAGTTTGCAAAAATAGCAAAAATTCGAGAACATTTTTAATAT
Source organism: Pollenia griseotomentosa (assembly GCA_963931875.1). NCBI lineage: Eukaryota > Metazoa > Arthropoda > Insecta > Diptera > Polleniidae > Pollenia > Pollenia griseotomentosa. The sequence continues at coordinate 73,547,283 of OZ007561.1, read as the reverse complement.
ATCAAAAACAAAGCCATAAAACAGATTAAAAGTTCCTAAAACTATAAGGAATCACAAAATTTCGGTCAAAATTGCAAAATTAGCGAAAATTCGCCAAAATTTGCTAATATCGACATGATAGCAAAGTCTAATATTTACTTATAGTCGTTACAGCTGTATAGAATCAGAAAACTTATATGAAAAAATCGCTTCTATCGCAAACATGGCTAAAATTCGCAAAAATTGCAAACAAACCCTAAATTTATTTTAAGTCGGCTAAAAAAAACAAGATGTCGGAAAAAAAATTTAATAGAAAAGTCTTATATTTATTAAGAAACGTTAAAGCTATAACGAATCAGAAAACTGACAGTAAAAATGTCTCTTATCGAAAACATGGCAACTATTCAAGAGAAACTTAAAAATTGGAAACAAACTCTACACTTTATTTGAAAAGGCTAAATCGGTTAAAAAATATGTCGGAAAATAACATAAATAGCGTTAAAAAGTGAGCTATAATGATGAAGAACAAGAATAATAAAATAATAATTGGAGATGGGATTTTTTTTCTCAAATTTTCAATATCTAGTCGACGTCGACACAACATTCTCAACACAAATTAACGTCGAAGTGATGTAGTTGTCGACTTGATGTGACAACAATTTAAAATTAAAGTCGACGACGACTTACATAATAGGGGTGATTATGTTGGCTTTTGAAAAAGAAAATTACTAATGTTAATATAAAACAATTATAAGTGATACAATCATAATAAGAATTTTTGTCATATTTAACCATAGCATGTTTTAATGCAACCATAATATGGTTTTAGCGTTTTTATGGATAACTATTCAACCATAATATGGTTGCCGGTGATAATAATACGCTTAAATTAACCATACTACGTAAACAAATGTCAGTTAAAAAAGAATTTTGTTGGAGCCGACCATATTGAAAAATACTTTTTCTCTGCGTGTAGGCCTTTCAAATAAATACAAAATTATATACTTTGCTTCATTTAAATTTCAAAATAGGATCGCTTAATGAACAACCCATTAAAACTAAAATTCAAAAATTGACAATTATTATTACACTTTCAAAATAAAATAACCTAAATTCAACTTCCGAATTTTACCGTGAATCGTTAAATGAGTTTCAAAAAATTTTCATAAGAAAAAATAAAAAGCTCTGAAATGCAAGGACCCTTAAGAATTTGGGGTAAAATAAAAAATAAAAAACATAAAACAGCAAACGGCAAAAAACGACACGCGACTTTTGTTTGGTGTAACGTTAATTTCTTAGTGTTTTTTTTATTTTTTATTCAACTCGCAAATGTTGTTGATGTTGTAAATATATGCATAAAATTTTCTATTTTTTCCACTCTCTAAGTTGGGGTGTTTGACCTATAACTGTATTTAATGGCATTTTTTTTTCACACAAACACAAATACAAACATACATTTAAGAAATGCGGTCAAATTGCAGTTTTCAAGTATACTTAATTTTTTTCGAACACTTGAATAAACTTTTTTCTAATGCCGAAAGAACATTTTGTTTTAATTTTTTATAATTTTACCGGAAAAAGTGAGAATTAATTTCAACTAAAAAAATAAAATGCCTTTTTTTGATTATATTTTAAATTTAATTTTTTATTTCTTTAAATAATTTTTGTCTTATTTTTAATTTTAAACACAATAGTTAAAGATTTTTTTCTCCGTTTATTTAATTATTTTTTTTTTTTTTCGTTATTTTCATGTGTTTTCCTGAACAGAGTAATTGCAACTGATTGTTTGCTTCATAAAATTCCTTTGGCCAACATAAAAATTTAAAAATTAAATACCGTTATTTTCTCCCTCTCTCTATTTCTTAAAAGCACACACACATTCAGCTTCAGACAGAAGGGTTTCAATGTTGCCGTCTTAGTATATTTTCAACTTTAGATAAAAATTTGTATTCGTAAAAAAAGTCTGGGTAATGTTTTGAAAAATTGTTTTTTGAATTCCCATAAATTTAATAACGGAAAATTTTTGAAATTCTCTGCAAAATCTTAAATTTTATTTAAAGTTTTTGATACATTAAATGGTTAAAACTGTCAGTTTGTCGATGTAAAAAAAATCGAAATGGACCAAACGATAACTAACCTGAAAATCGTTGGGAGTAAATTAGAAGTGCTTATTAAATTCACATGTGCCGAATCTTTGATGTCCTCCACCGAGAGTAAGAATATTTCCGGAGTGACCTTTATCTGGGATCTTTAAATTATGAAACTATCTTCACAGTATTAAAATTCGTAGATGCTTTAGGCTGATTAAATTAAAATCTTTTAAAAAATTCATAGAAAACTATATTTGGCCTATCTATCTATTTAAATAAAAATGAAAAAAAAAAAAAAAAAAACGTTTGTTGGTATGTTTCTTTGCTTGTTCCCTATAGACTCTAGGCTACTGAACAAATTTTCACAGTTATTTCTTGATTACCCGGCGCTTTAAAAAGGCTAAGATTATTTTTAAATTTTCAAAAGGGCGTGGTACCCCCCATACAAAGACCAAACCTTAAGAACGGTTACAGTAAAAGTTTTCAAATTTTTAAAACAAATAACTTGGTTATCAATTAAAACATCTACCAAAAAGTGGATGGGATTAGACAAGTGGACGTGGTAACTAGAGATGAGCGATCCCGTGATTTTTAAGGAACATCGCGATTATCGTGAATGTGATTTAAAAATCACTGTTCCTTAAAACTTTGATTGTGATCACGGCTTGTCAGTTTTCAGTTCTTTTATAGTAACTGTGCGAGCTTTCACAAAAGAGCTCGTGGTCCCGTCTTGTTTAAACCACATAACGTCCAGTTCGTAATACTTAATTGCAGGCCAAAAAAGCCCTCAGATAGGCCTAATTGCTGAGAACGCCATGGATTCGACAAATTCGGATTATCTGCCATAATTTTACTAACAGAAGTAATATTTTCGACAGTGAGCATATTTCGATGGTGCACAGATCTTACCATATCTTCCATTCTCTTCAAATCAGGGTTTAAAAGCACCCATCAGCTGGATGCTTTTTTTTTTTGCTTTTGCCACTGCTATTGAAATTTTTCATTTTTTTCCATTAGCCAATGTTTTGTTTTTCGTTTGTGCAAAAAAGCAAATCTCCTATTTTGCATATTTTCATTTTTTGACAATTGCTTTTTTACCAGCCAGCGACAAAAATGGACAACCACCTAAAAAGCAAAAGCTAAAAAAAAATTATTTCGCCTTTTGCTTTTTTACTTTTTCCTAAAAGAAGAGCTAGTTAAAAAAGACAAACCAAAAAAAAATCTAAAATTCAAAGAACAAAAATTCTTCTCTGGCTGGTAATAACAAAAATCCGTTTCAATAAAATGAAAAGCAGCTGAAGTGTGTGCTAAAAGCAGTCTGAGCAGAGCTATTAGCTCTGCAAAAAGGCAGATTACTGCGATAAAATACTGATCAGTGTACAAGTAACATGGTTCTTTTCATGGTGGCGAGGAAAAATAAAATTTTGCCTTTCTTCAGTAATGTTGTTGTTGCTCGACAGTTTGCATGACTACAGCACGAAATGTGTGTGTGTGTGTGTATTTTGTTTTTCTAAAATATTTTTATTACTTTTCATACAAATGCCGCTTGTAAAAGGCAAAGCACCCAAATTGTGACGTTGATTTGATTCTTTTATTGTATAGAAAACAATAACAAATTCTTGCTGTGTTTGTTTTGCATGAAAAATATCACTTGTCGTCGTCGAGTATTTTTTCGCAATCATGTGCCTTTCAGTAACCTTTTGCGCTGCTTTTATCTCCTATTTTGCGGCTATTAGCATGCATTGGTTTTTGATTTGGCGGCTGTTTGACAAAAGCTGTTTGTTTCATTATTTTTCCTACATATTTTTTCCTACAACATAAAAGTGATTGCCGTTGCTTTTTGAGTTCCATCCAATAAGAAATTTTTGCGATTGTTAAAAAAGCACTAGTTGGAAAAAGCCAGTGTCCATTAAAAGGTTACTTTTCAAAAACAGTGTGTTTATTTTGCTGCTGCTTTTGAAAAGTGTAGGCTTTTTCAGCAGTGAAACTTGTCGGCTTTTTATTTTTGATTTTTTTTTTTTAATAGGAAAAAGGCAAAATTTGGCTGCTTTTGCTAATATGGCGATAGCATTTTAAACCCTGCTTCAAATTTCTTAATAATCTTGCCAATTCCTTGCACAGTAGGTTGTTTATGACGCTATTTGAACCACCAATTTTGTAGTAAGTTTTAACTATTTTAAATGCGTTTTTCGGTTGTTAAACGATCTATATTCGTAACTGGCAAACCTTTCACTAAATAAATGACACTTTATATGCCAGAAAGTTGACAGCTGACAGTCTTGCCAGACCATCGGTTTTGAAACCACGAAATGGATAACACTGCATTTTTATTACCATATATCATATTAATAGGTGTGCTATTTCTGGCAACACTGAAAAACTGCACTATTTAAACTAAGTTTTTCCTGTAGTAAAAAATGCAACAATACCAAAATCCTTTTAACGGTAAAAGAGAGCAAAATATAGCAAATGAGAGAGTACAGTAAGTTTTGTTGTTGTTCTATTCATATGGATGAATTTTCCGATTTGTATCACGTGTATTTTATAAATGAAACTCTTTGTTGTTGTTGACATTACTTTGTAATAGCTAAAGTTGTTGTGGTTCTTGTTCATTTTTTTATGTATGTATTACGTTTTCTCTGATTGTATTTTAGATAAATATCTTCGTAGTAAAATATTGTTTTTTTTTTTTTTGTAAATAAAAGTGAGTGCTTTTAGTAACCAAAATTACTCCAAGATTTTTATTAAATGGGAGAAGGTCAGTGAACTTAAACAGAGCTGTCATATTAAGGGATTTATCCCCAAATTGTGGATTTTATTTCGGAAACGGGAATTTGGGTAGATAAGAAAAGATAAACTTATTGTTTATTGTTGGTATTTTGTTTAAGCTTTGATATCGTTGCAAAATAATTATCTAATTCACAAAATAATTACCTAATTCGCTTTGACAAAAATTTAATTCGCTATTATTATACATATGTCATAAATCCTGTTGACGCACATGTTTTAGCCTTTTTCACTAAATCTGAATTTTTTTCAAGACCTTTAAAATAGTGATGAGATTTTCATGCACTAAAAAATCGAAAATATGCGCTTAAAATATGCACTAAATAAATAAAAAATATGCACTAAAAACTCAAAAAAATTTCCACGAAAAATCGTTTTTTAATTTACAAACAAAAATATAAAAATTAAGTCTATTGTTATTTAAATATCTTTAAAATCTTAAATAACTAATTAAAATTTTTGTTTGCTTAAATAAATAAGCATTTTGAAAAAAAAATTATTTTTGATCCCACTTTGATTCCAGATCGGATCATATATATTCGAAATTTATTTTATTTTTTGAACTCTTTAATTTTTTTGCAAAGAGTCTTAGATTTTTTTTTTTTTTTAATTTGTCAGCCTATTTTTCCTTCCACATTGTTTATTTTACTTTCTACAATGTCAATTAATTTGACTTTAGTATTAAGCAAACTAAATCCCTTCTAATTAGTTAATGTTTCACCAATATATCCGTAATTGGAAAATACAAATGCTAATTGACTTCTGATCTTATTTAAATTCAATATTTCTTTTGCTTTTTTAATTGCACAATCATCGGCATTCACAAGCTCTTCTAACATTCTTAAATTACTCTAAGTTTTTTTAATAGAATTCTGAAGCATCTAGCCAGGCCCCCATTTTGCTACTATTGGCTGTGTGAAAGGGGAACCAAGGGATACATTTTATTAAAAATTTTAATATTATGGAATTGGCTTCTAAATTATAGCGGTAAAACCCATGTGCAAAGAAAGTAGCTTGTAACAGTTTTAGATAAAATATTTTAAGTCCATTGGACGCCTTAACGATGTAAGGTGCTGCATTGGTTTAAAATAGAAAGATCTTTCGTCGAAATCTTGAAAATCTTGTATTTAAAGCAAAGCTCCAAAGGAATTTATTTATTATTTAAAAATTTTTATAGAAAGTGATTTTTGTGTATTTAAAAATGTTTTATAACATGGACACAAAAAATTAATTCCTCAAAAATGTCAAAATATGCAAAATATGCATTTAAAACCTAAATATGCAAAAATATGCATTTTCACCAAAATATGAAACAATATGCAAAAACAAATCGATGCCATTTTAACGCAAATTAAATGATTCGGAAAGATAATTGGTCGACATCGTTCTTAGACTATCGGCACAAAACATGCATTTGCAAGGAAATTGCATCCCTACTTATAAACATTAGGACGGTCCAATTTCAGCTTAATTTGAAAAATGCGTTAACCAGTCATATACAACAATATTTAAAGAAAAATTTATGGACCAAAATGAAGAAACCTTGCCGATTGTTAATTAGAAAGATTTATTTTACATAGACAAATTTAATAATTTAAACTCATTTTAGACAGAAGTTAATATACAACAATCAAGATGCCGCTGGGTCACAGCCATTTAAAGATTTCTCCAAGTTGGTATTAACATTGCTTTGTATTAAAAGGGGTTTGACGGCAACTAGCTTAGGGCATTATTACAACTTGATGTTAGCTGTTATCCGGCGGTTAACAGATGCTTTTTGACATATAACACATTACCAGGGAAACCAGAAATTTGTTCTAAAAACACGGTTTATGCGCATTAAATATGCAGTAAAAAATTAAAAATATGCGCTAAAAACTGTAAAAAAAATGCCACAAAAAAGTAAAAAATTGCTAATTTGAAAATTAAATATTAAAAAATTTAATAGCAGTTCCATTTTATAAAAACCATCCTAAAATTATAAAGCCGAAACACCATAGTATTTGGAAACGATGGGCAGCCATCGGCTTACAAAAACAAAGTTATGTTACGAGGTTAAAATTCATATCAGTGCTATTTATGCCGAATATTATCTAGATCAATATGAGATTTTTTGTCTTATAGTGATTTTAGGAAAGGTCGCTAAATTGTTTATTTGTGTTAACATTTAAAAGGAAATTAAAGCAATTTATAGATGGAAGCTTTTGACAAATGTGAACTGATTCGAAAAGACTTAAATGCGCAGTAAATGTTTTTGGTGCGAATATAATCTTACTTCTAACATAATTAGATGGACACAGAGTCTAGTTTCGACAGAAGTTTTAATGGGGATCATGTAAAATTATAGACGGATTCTCACCTCTTAGATAGAATTCGTCCTTAGTACAATTAAAATGTATTTTCCAAATTTGATCAAATTATCTACAAGATTTCAATCTGTACTTTGCGCAAAAAATTAACATTGACAGGCAACCAGCCAGTCGGACGGGTGGTTATCCTTAGATCACTTTAAAAACTGATTCTAAATCGATCGGTATACTAAGAGATTGTCCAGATTTCTATGTATTTCACACATCGCCCAAAACGTATATGATGGATTTTCCCTTAGTTTTTGCTAATTCATATATAAAATTTTAAAGTTCAAAATAACATTTATCTTTAATAAAAAACCGGTTTTGCCTTATATTTTTGGAGTAAAAAAAGGGTGTAGACGCCGAAATTGGAGCAGCACGTTTTTTTATTTGCTAGGAAAGCTCTTGTAGGCATTAAACATGCAAAAATTAATGGCTGCACATGGGGAACAAAGAGGTTATAACAAATTTTGAATTTAATTAAAAAATTTTAAAGTATTAAGTGAAAAATTTTAAGGGTGAAAATCGATAAATTTGTGGGGATTTTTTGGGATACACATTTACAGTTTGGGGTAAAATTGTAAAAACATCTAAAAACCCAGAACTTAAATGCTTTAAAGTGTGAACATATCAAAAATATGTATTTTAATGTGTATGAATGTGTGCTGTTCAATAGTGCAAGTGTGAAGGGATTTTTATACCTTCAACAAAATAGTTGGGAAAGGTTATTATGCGTTCTGGCTGGATATCTGTCCGTGTAACTTTGTGAGCAAAGTACAGGTCGCAATTTTGAAGATAACTTGATGAAATTTGAAACATACGTTTTAATTGTCCTGAAGGCGATCCCCTCTACAAACTTCTTTCCGAAGTAGTCTTTGTTCCCATTAATTAACTTTTTTTCTTGGATTTATGATTAAATTTGGCTTAAACATATTTTATTGCCGCATAAGTCGTTTTACCTGGGGCTCTTTCACAATAATTGAATTTAGTAGAAGAATGCAGCAAATCCGCAACATTTTTTTTTGTACCAATTCTTATTTACCAATACACTCATATGTATGTATGTGGATTTGCTTTCAGTTTCTCTTTCAAGTTAAGTGTTTCAATTTACGTTTAAGAAAATCGCTAACTTCAATTTTAATGAATTAATCTATTTCGATAGTCTTTATAGGTGGGTTTCTTGATGACATCCTGAAAATAAATTGCTCTAAAATTGCGTGCTGCCTACATTACATCTTTCAATTTTTGTGAATTTTGTCAAGCAGAATGTGTACAAAACTTGAAAGCAATACTTTATCTTGCGTCTGCAGGGTACCTTGTAGGGATGTCAAACGGGATCGATTTTAACAAATCCCGGGCTTTTCGGGATTTTGGGATTTTCGGAATCCCGGGATTTCGGGATCAATTTGTTTCTTTAATATACAACTTTGTTTAAACAAACAACACTTAACAAAACAATTCATATGCAACTTTTTTTTAATAAACTAAATTTTATTTATTTTTAAATTTTTAAAAAAGAAAAATTAACAGAACAATTCTTTTACAAATCTTTTTTTTATAAACAAAACTTAATGCATATATATTTCTTATTTATTATTATTATTTAATTAAGCTTGAGATCTTTTTTTTTATTTAATAATTTTATTTAATCCAATATTTCGGCACTCCGTTGTGTGCCTTCTTCAGGGGTTTTTTCTTGAATTTTTGAAAATTTTTTAACAAATTACATAAATTTAACAAAATGTCATATAACAATTTTCAATTAAATACAAAAAAAGGTTTTCCAATTCAAAAACTAATCTTTTACATTATAAATAAATTTTTAACTTTCGTTTATATTTTTATAAACTAAATGCCAATAATTTTGTGCTAAATTTTCAGTATCTGACTTAAAATTAATTCTCGATATCTTCGGTACATTTATAATTTGCAACATTTCTAACATAAGCCTACGTTTATAATTATTTTCCGTATTTAAAACTGTTGTATTTTCAAAATCAGGATAATGGTTTAAATTTGCACAATGAGCTGATAAAGCCGTTTTTTAGGATGAAATATGTCTATATTTTTGATCTGACTTATGTCCTGCTAACCTAGTTTTCAGTTTATTCTTCGTTGTACCAACATATATTTTACCACATTGTCCATTAACATTTCCCCCACAAGGTATCTTATAAACTACATTCGACATTTCCAACTTATTTATTTTATTCTTCATATTAGTGAATAACCTACCTATTGTGTTATAAGATTTATGCGCAATTGTATACCTTTCCGTATCATAAATATTAGATTTTTTTAATCTCTCCGAAAATTTTGGTACATAAGTTGGCGATTTATAAACTTTTGGTTGCGTATTACCGTTCGAGTTATTTATTCTATGGTTATTATATTTTATTAATAAATTAGATATAATTTCCTTTGGAAAACTATTTTCTCTTAATGCTCTAGAAATTTTCTCCTTATTATTCCTATGGAAAATGATTCTCACTTATCTTCAATACTCTATTATTAAATAATAATAATAAATTTTGTAAAGGTCGAATAAAAGTATATTTATATATTTTTTATTTTTAAAAAAGAAAACTTAACAAAACAATTCATTTTATATAAAAATTTTTTTAATATCGTTATTTCTTAATTTTTTGTGCGACGATAATAATTTTTACGCTTACTACGTTTAAAACAAAATATTATTTAAGATACATGTTAAAAAAAATTTTTAAAATTTTTTTTATTGCATAACTGGGGCCTAATTCTGGCAGTCGTGATCGACTACTTTCTCGATTCGAAAGCAATTTTATTTCAGTCGATACTGAACGAATCGAAATTATTTTTTCAGTATTGCGAAACTCAAATTAATGCTTTATAACACTGAACAAATAATTCCGATTCGTTCAGTATTGACTGAAATATTTAGATATTAAATTGCTTTCGAATCGAGAAAGTACTCGATCACGACTGCGAGAATCAGGCCCCTGCTGGATCGAACTAAAAATGTTAATTTTGATAAAACATAAAAAAACTCATTTTTTTCAAGTTTAAAGTCCTGTAGCTCAGTAAATCTTTATCCGACCGACACGGTATAGATATGTGCTTAAAGAGATATCTATGCAAAATGTTAAATCTTGTACAATTCAGTTGAACAGTTCTCGAGATTTTTCGAAATACCTAAAACAACTGCAGAAAAATACGATTTTCGCGTATATCTCGAAAACGCTTCTTGGGAAAAATAAATTAATGTCATATTCGTGTTCAGCAGCACCAATTTATCTTAGAAAATATCTAATTTTTGAGGTTCATTTTTTTTGTGGCATAGTGTAATTGGCAGATGAGTGCTGCGACAGAATAGAAAACAAATGAGACATTGAGAAAACCAAATTTCTTTAATGTGCAGTTTTTCGTTGGGAAAAAAGATAATCGCGTAATTAGAAAACGGCCATAAAACAATGATTAATAAGAAAGCATAAAAATTCAATTAAACGAATAGTTTTATACATACAAAAATTGTTGATACATAAAAGTTGTTAAATTAAAAAATCCCGGGATTCATAAAAATAAATCCCGGGATTCGGGATTTGTCAGTCCCGTAAAATCCCGGGATTCGGGATTTCCCGTTTGTCATCCCAAGTACCTTGTACTACCATTTTCTGCTCTGCTTTTCTGGACATATATAATTGTGTGGTATTGGTATTGATTAGGGTATTCATTTAATCGGGCTTTTGCTTTAATCGGTTAATCGCTCGATTAATTAACCGAGGTTTTGGTTTAATCGGTTAATAATCCGTTAATTTTATTTTTGATCGGTTAACCGATTAATAAAGTTTTTTCATAAATTAAGAATTTTAATAAATACAAATGCATAAATTATTTATTATTTTGCGTTTATTAGTAAAAAAGTTATTACTTAAACAATAACATTACAAACATAACAATTCTTGAACTAAAAAAAGCAAACAAAAAAATAATTCATAAATATGTAATACATATCTGTGGCATTTTGACAAAACATCTTAAGTCGAGATAAGATAGCAAAAAAGTTTTTAAAAAAATCATTTTTATTGAATAATAAATTAAACCAAAATTAAAGAAAAATTTCGTTTATAATACAAAATTTTAAAAACGTAAACAAAAATGATTTTTGAATGAAAATTCGTATGATTAAGGCCGTTACACACAATCCCACAAAGTCTTTCGTATTTTTCAAAAATGCTTCCCTGATCTTATTATTCTTTGAACATTTTTAATACACAATAACAACATATCATGACAGGGTTGCATTTTCGTAAATTACTAATGGTGTTTTCTTTTCTACAAAAAAAATACCACATTTTAAAAGGTGCATTTATAAAATGTCTTGCCTTACATGTAATAATGCAATTTTTTATTTGACGAGAACAAAACACAAAATTGGATCGCCCTGTTTTTAACAGCTGACAAAAAGTTTGTTCTTCAATATATAAGAAAATATGTACATAAATCAAAAAGGATCTTCTTCAAAATATAAAAAAAATACACATAAACCCAAATTTGTTAATATATTAATATTAAATAAATAAATAAATGAACAAAATGAATGACCAAATTCAAATTTCTTTAGTTTGTTTTTCATAAAATATGTAAACAAAAAAATACCTTTGCCAGATTGCGAATTTATTAACACCAAGTTTTTACGATTTCTTGATTTGACGTTTTTTTTTCAAAAACAATTTTTTAACACCGAATCCATTTAAATTTTATGTCACTGACAACCTACCATTAATAATGTTATGCTTTCTTTTGTTTTTACTTTAAAATAATAGACAAAATTGCTATTAAAACTTAAAAATTTTACTGTCCTGATTAGAGGCGATTTTTTTTCCAACTTCGTCTGGTAACCCTATATATAAACAGAAGCCATCTTTTTACAGGGCATTATCAACACTCTCGATTTATACGGGGCGTAAAGTGCAATGCCTTATGCCATTTAAGGGTGCATTTTTTTTAGAATAAAACACGCTGCCCTCTTAGAGAGCAAAGCATTTTTAAGAAACGAACACCAAATTGCATTTTTTTAAATAAAATGTGACATTTTTTGTAGAAAAGAAAACACCATAAAGACTTTGTGGGATAGTGTATAACAGCCTTTAACAACATTTTTTTCAACTTTTTAAATTAAGGTGTTTTGTCAAAATGCCACAGATATCATTTATTAGTAATGTGAGATAATTTTATTAATTATTGCAGTAGTTGAAGGATTTCATATAAAACCAATCTTTTAGAAAATTTATTTGGTTTAAATGTTTAGGATTTAAGCGATTCTTTGCTTTAGTTTTGATAAAACTTGACTTGGAAATTTTTTTTTCACTTATCGTAGATATTGAAGAAATTCTCCAGGATTTTTCTGAACATATAAAATATTTCATTATTACATTAGAGTCCTGTTTTTTTTTAAATTTTTAACACTTCGAATTGTTTGGGTAAATTCTGTTAAAAGACTGATATGAGAACAAACAAATAACTAAACACATACATATAAAAAGTACGTGAAAAAAGGTGTTGGCAACAAACACTTATTTAACCCATTTTTCGCCATATTCCTCTTGATTGATGTTGAAGATAAAAAAACATTGAAAAAAAACAGTAAGGTGCTTGTAATTTTAGTCACCGGTCGGCAAAAAATGGGTTCAAATTAAGATCACTGAACACCTTCCTTGTTTGTATGAAAAAAATATTTTCTTAACACATACCTTTTCTATATGAGACGAACCAAATAATTAAAAACACATATGTTATAATACTAAAGGGTGATTTTTTATGAATTAAGTTTTTCGGGCTGGCAGCACTGGTTGGTAATTGTGTATACTCTGCCATTTCATCATGGAGAAACTCACAAACGAGCAAGGACTGCAAATCGTTATAATTTATTATCAAAATTCAGCTCGATGGCAATTCACTGTTTTATCGAAAAATTGTGTTCAGCGATGAGGCTCATTTCTGGCTAAATGGATATAAACAAGCAAAACTGCCGCATCTGGGGTGAAGAACAGCCACATGCCGTATAAAAGTTAACGATGCATCCCGAAAAAACTTACAAAAACTTATATATTTTGTTCCATCGGTTAATCGGTTAATCGACTGAAATTAACCGGTTTAATCGTTAATCGAAAAAAGCAAATTTTAAATTAACCGGTCAGTTAATCGGGTAGTAATTAATCGGTTAACCGATTGACGGTTAACCGAATGAATACCCTAGTATTGATGCATTCAATGTTTACCCTATTTTTTCATTGACTTTTGAACGATTTTTTATGTAAACGATCATATTAGCTATATACTATAAATAATAACCACTATCTGGGCTATCTTTTTTTTCTTCTCCTACCAAGGCAATATGAGACCAGGAAATGTACATACATAGATTTATATACTGTTGTTTCTTCAACAGTTTGAAAGCTCTAACTCATAAAATTTTACAAATAGACGAAAATAAGTGCTAGCTTTTTTTTGGGAGGTGCCAATTCTACCAAAAGCTTCGGAAAATTATAGCCAATACTTGAAATTTTGAAGTTTAAACTAGGTTTGAGGTGAATAAAAATTTGAGTTTAAGCTAGTACTTAATACTGACTAGTAGAAACTAGTTTTTCCACTGTTGACTCAAAAAATGTGTGAGTAAAAACGAGTGAATGCCTTAAAAAGACTAGTTTTTGCTTAATTTTTTTTAAGCTTATGAATGGGGTGCTTGAAGTTTGTGTTTTGCTACAATATTTAAAAAAAAAAAATTTATTAAAATATTAGTATGTTTGTTTAATTTTATGAACGTTGGCCAAAGAAAAGAATATCTCTCAAGGACAGATTTTCATCCTGAAGATTATTTTAAATTGTATATTTTTCGGAAAAGTACCTAAAATGGTAAAATCTCTGTAAATGTCACAAATACATTTAAATATGTACATATGTTACAGTTTACCAAAGTAATTTTACTTAATATTTAAAATATTTTGTATTTTTTGTTAAACAAGTTAAACAATAATTAATAACAATCATTGACGTTGCCACTAAGTTTCTTTCAAGGTTGCCGAACTTGGACTTTTCCGACAAAATTTGGTAGGATATTTTTCGTTTGGTCGGATGGTAGGCTAAACCTGATTTTGGTCGGTTTGAGACGGCAACGCTATTTATTTTTCAACCAACGAAAATCAAACAAAATTTGCCATTTTTGCTAATGGACTACTACTTTCCAGCCTTATTGGTTGATTGTAGCCCGGATTTAACTATAGCAAAACTTATTAAATGTGGTAGGAAAAAGTCGCAAAGCAGGCAAAACAGATGATTATCTTTGATTGCTGATGAAACTACGAATGTAGCAAAAAAGAAATGTATTGTTTGACGGAATTAGTTCTATAAAGGATAGTTTTGCACCCTTATTCGTGCTTACTAAGTCAGACAGCGCGTCGTCTCTATTTTTCTTCTTTAAAATAATTTTTTACAATCTTACAATGGCTGTTTAGATTAGTGGTCTAAAAACGTTACTTAGCAATGAAATTGATTTATTTTACATAAGGTGCACGTTTCACTCTCTTCCAAAAATATATTTTGGTTCTTTGTCGTAATATTTACAGTTCTTTTTTTAAACTAAAATAATTTCACAGGGCTATGGAGTTGAGTTTTTTGTACCAGAGTCGGAGTCTTCGAAATTGGCGATGCAATATTTTGCAGATCACTATGAATAAGTAGATTTTAATTTATTTTATGAGAGTTATGCTATGTTCGCTCGACGTTTTTTCGCAATTCGCTCTCTCATTCGTAATTCATAGCCAGCGTTGCCACGACCAAAAAAAATTTGTAACCAAAATGCAAAAATAAATTAACCAAAAGCGAAAAAAGTAACCAAAATTATTTGTATCAAAAGTACTATGTATTTTATTTGCACTTCAGCTTAAAAATTGTATGTCTAAAAAGTTTCAGTTTACAAATTGTGTGTCTAAACAAGAAATAGTGTTTGTTTGTATATTGTAGGCCTATAAACCGTTCGACCGATTTTTTTAAAGTTTTGACAGTATATTACCGATGGTCTGGGAAGAACAATGTGCTATATAACTTTTCGAAATTTTTAAGTGTAAGTGGCACCTTCTATAGAGCTTTCAACCTTTTTTTATAAAGAGCTCTTACAAGTAAAACTTTAAAAGTCTTGCTATGCGTAATGGTATCAAACTGCAAAATTGAGTTAAATTATTCGGTAGATCTTTTATATATAGATGCTTTTGCCCGGTGGAAATATTATTATTTTAAACGGGATTGGATCGGAAGGGCCTTTGACCTTATCGCTTATCTTAAGAATAGCAGATAATGGCCACATATACTTCAAAGTATAAACCTAATATGGTTCACAGATTATCAATGTTAAAGTTTAAGCTTCTAAAAAAATAATTTTTAAGTAGATAAAAAAAGAATTGGTTTTAGATGCACAAATGCCACACAAAATTTTAAGGGTCAACAAAGCGGAGCAGGTAGTTCTTGTTCCAAAACAAAAAATTGGTTATTTTTGTGTTGAAAAAAAGTAACCAAAATAGAAATAAAGTACACAAGTACACATTGAAAGAAAAAGTAACCAATTTTGGTTAAAAGTAACCAAAACGGCAACGCTGTTCATAGCCCAAATATGATCCAAATTACATAATTCGTCATACAAAATTTTGAGAGCAAATTATCTCATTTGTATGTATGTAATTAATTTTGAATTACCATGCCAATTACAAAGTCTGAATTTACACGTTTCATCTTTTGATGCTCAACTTCTTTTCAATTCCCTTTTAAAGATGCCAATATAATCACACGTAGCAACCGGTTTCAACTTTTTTCGGTTCAAAACAACAATAATTTTAACAACAGCGAAACAAAGAGAAAAATAAAAGAAAAAATTACATGCAGTTATCGTTGTGCATATACCAACGAATAAAAACACAAAGCGTACTGACCGAGTAGAGGCATTCTGTATTAACCCCCTTTCTTTTTTCTTCCCTCACCTAAAAACATAAGAGTTGAGCATCAAAAGATGAAACGTGTGAAAGTAGACAAACAAATCATTGTCATCACTAATTTTTTATCGAATACTGTAAAAAAACAAAACAAATAAGAAAACAAAAACATAAAATCAAGGCGAATTCATGTAATTTAAATTTGCCTTGCAAGAAATTGTAAAAAAGTTGATTTTTGTGAAATTTAAAACAACAAATAAAGAAACAAAATAGGTATTGTTTAAAAACAAAACATTTTAAATTGTTGCTTGCTTTTGTACATATAATTTTCAAAGCAAAAAAAAATTTCATAAATGTAAGAAGAAGAGCAATTTAATTAAGAACATGCCGTGTAAACAGCGTAATTCGTTTTCGTAATTAAAAAAACGAACAACGTAATTCAAGATGCTGTGCGAACATAGCATTAGTTCATTCAAGCACTTTACTTAAATAATATAAAAGTTTGTTATAATTTAAATTATTTAGGCATGCATATTATTTAACAAGATTTTCCTATTCTTGTAGATTAAAATTTTGAGTTAATACCCTTTTGTTGATTAAGTACGACAAGTTATGGGTATTTCCATCGAAAAGATTACTTTATTATCACGTTACGCCACCAAGATTTTTAAATTGTTTCTGAAAAAATAGTTTATATATTTTGTATTAATGTGTAAAGCGCAATTTAGTGAGAACAAATTTGAACCATATTAATTAATTATTTGTTGGCGTAACGAGACGTTCCTGTGGAAGTGCCCCTATTGGTTTTTAAATACTTAAAAAAATTGGTCGGCTTAAAAAGATTTTGGTAGATTTTGTAGACAATTTTGGTCGGATAAAAATTTTTGAAACGGCAACCCTGTTCCGCATAGACGTCGGTACTGACTTTTGCCATAGAAAGTCTGTGTTGTATTTTTTAAATAACATAAAAATTTTTAAAAAAGAAAAATGTAAAAAACGGATAAATATACAAACATATTTTTATTTATGTTCGCATACAGAGTAAAACATTTACATTACATTTACATTTATATCAATACACAGTACTTTTTCAAGGCTTCAAGACATATACATACATAAACGGAAAAAAACATTTTTTTCTTATATTCTGTTTTATATATATATATTTTTATACCCTTCACCACAGGTGGAAAAGGGTATATATAAGTTTGTCATTCCGTGTGTAATTTCTATAATATTGATCTTAGACCCTATAAAGTATATATATGCTGGGTCCTTATGAGGAGAGATGTTGATTTAACTATGTCCGTCTGTCCGTCCGTCTAACGTTTGATATGTGTTTTCCGGATACTCCAGACATGATAGCGACTAGGTTGTTTTACATTTATGTCACATATAGTCTACCATTTCTTGCTATTGAAATTCAGCATGATCGGTCCACAAATGGCTGAGATATGACCAAAAAACCACGACTGCCTCTGATTTTGCTTAAAAATCCCTTGTTGTTGTTGTATTTTTTTATTTCTGTATATCTTGAGAACGGCAAGAGCCAAAGTTTCCAAATTAGGTACACACATTAACGTTATCAATACACAGCATCCCACAAAATGTGGGCGGGATTGAACAAGTGGGCGTGGTACCTCCCGTACAAAAAATATCAAAAATTGTATAAAAACCTGATTTTTTGGACTGTCATATGACCTATGGTTATTCCTTACATATATAAAAAATATTTTCTAAAAATTTCGGGAAAATCGGCTTAGATACGAAAAAGTTATGACCAAAATATTAATTTTTTTTTGAAAAATACACCATTTTCGGGAACCATAGATCTTCCCGAGTCCAAGTTTTATAACCAAAATAACTGGAAAATTTCTTCTTTAACACGTGGGTATATAAATCTGTCAAATCGGTTAAGAAATAGCAGAGTCATGACCAAAATACTGAAATCCCAAAAATTACTCTTTTTATACCCTTCACCACAGGTGGAAACGGGTATATATAAGTTTGTCATTCCGTGTGTAATTTCTATAATATTGATCTTAGACCCTATAAAGTATATATATTCTGGGTCCTTATGAGGAGAGATGTTGATTTAACGATGTCCGTCCGTCTATCCGTCTTACGTTTGATATGTGTTTTCCGGATACTCCAGACATGATAGCGACTAGGTTGTTTTACATTTATGTCACATATAGTCTACCATTTCTGAATTTTTGTTTCGTTTTGCTTCTTAAAAACTCGCCAAAAAAGATAAATCTACGGTATGACAACAGTGCCTATACAAAAAGAAACCAAACAAACACACATACATGGTACAAACTATTTTGGTGATTATAGGCCACCTATTATGGTTCAGAACTCAAATATGTAGTTGATTTAAAATTTTGGTATTATGGTTTACAACTTTGCTTTATTGTGGTGAACTAAAACATCAAAAATAATTACAACTCAACTGTGTTGAGTTGTGAACTGTAAACTGATCATATTTACTTTTAATGATATTCATAAAACGTTCCTTCATGGTCCAGTTGTCTAGGGGGTTTGCTTAGGTTAGAAACTGTGAGACCCTGGTTCAAATATTGTTTTTTCAAAAAGAACATTTTTTTTTAATTTTTTTATGTTCTGAAACGATTTAAAAAAATATTTACCAGTTTTAACTTTTTAAATTTAATTTAAAATGAAGTTTTATGTATTGTATATATGTATGTTTATGTAGAAATTATTTAGGTTTTGTCTAGTTGCTCTGTATTCTGCTCGCACAATGGTGAAGTGTATATAAGATTCGGCACAGCCGAATATAGCACTCTTACTTGTTTTTTAAATAAGTTTAAAAAAAATTAAAATTTGTAACATTTTTGCACTTTGTAATTAATTAAATTAAATAGTTGCATTTTCCAGCGTTTGCTTCCCCTTTTCAGCACTAGCTATCTAGCACTAGCAAAGAGTTATTCACACGTTTTGTAGTTTAATCTTTTCAGCATAGCTTGTACTGAAAAGTAAAAGCTAGTGCTAGTACTAGGTAATATGTAGTATAAACCATGGTGGAATAAGCAGGTGGCATCGTTACGGCAACAAATACAACATTACAACAAAAATGGAAATTACATCACCGTTTACGTCAAACAATACATAAAACAAAAATCAAAGCGTGCCGCTGAACGTGATCAAATAAATAAATTTTTAGCAAGTTTTTATTTAATTATGGTCAATGTCTTATTTATTTTAATTTAAAATTATCAAAAACTTTAATAGAATACAATAATCACAGCACAAAACGTGGACTTTTTTAACATAACGTTTACATTTGACAGTACTGGCAAGACAGTAAGCATATACATATTAAGCTAAGATCCCACTATCGGCGCAATGCACCAATTTTTGTCGTATTTCATGTGCCGATAGTGTGAACGGTCAAAATATGTTTAAATGCGACAATCTGTGCCGAAATTGTGCTGACTGTGGACAATCAAAATTAACCTTGATGCGCCGATAATGTGAACACTCTTTTGCACAATGTGGAGCAATCAAATTGCTTAATATGTACCGATTTTTATCGGCCACTTGTGCACCGATCACAGTCGCCAATCAGCGCCGATACAAGGGATGGCAAAACGAAATTTTTAAATTGCACCAACTGTCTACAAAAATTTTACTTTTTTGAGCTTAATTGTAAGAAAATTACATCTGTTGTATCTATTATTAATGTATTAAAATTTAAAATAGTACGTTTGTACTTTTAAATGAAAGAAACCAATTCGCTTTAACCAAAACATTGCAGTTGTATCGATGTTGCCATCCCTGGTTTGTAAACATCTGTTTACAAAACAACAATTATAGAAAAAGAACAAGTGCAGTAAGTTTGACAATTTTATTCAACATTTTTTATTACATATAAATATATTATTTAAAATTGATAGGAAACATAATGGAATATTTAGACGAAGAATTTTGTGAATTTCTTGACGAACCAACGATTTGCGTTGAGGAAATTGCTGCAACACCCTCTGCCAAGAATAGAAAAAAGCCACACGTAATCTCTACATGGACAAATGAGTCAGTACATGAACTCATTCAAGCCGTTGAAGCCTACAACTGTATATGGGAATACTCTTGCTCGGAATATAAAAACCGGCAAAAACGAGATACAGCTTGGCAAAATATAGCTGACAAATTCCCAAAACACGGTGAAGAGGGATGCAAAGCTAAATGGGCCAACGTGAAAACGGCTTTCCTGAACGTCAAAAAGAAACTTAAGACAAAGTCTGGGCAGGGAGCAGTGGTGCCAGAACCACATTGGCCGTTTTGGACAGCAATGCAGTTTTATTATCACCATGACGCAGCAAAAAGTACAACATCAGTTTCAACATTTGAAGTTACAGAAGAAACCTCATCAAGTACATTTTCTGCAGCTAAAAAAGATAATGCTGCTGTAGTAGAAAGGTTGTCACCTGATGTCATAATGCAACGTGCACTTAAGTTTTTGGATGCCGATGGTGACAAATGGCATGGTGTCGGTATGTATTTAGCATTGCAGATGCGCGAACTTGCCCAAATAAATGTAAAGGCTGCAAACAAGTTACACGCCGAGCTGGTTAAAAAAACAATGGATGCAATGCTGGAAGAAGACGAGTCAAATCGTTGAAGTGTTACAACATTATTTTAATATATTTTTAACTCATTGAAGTCATTATTTTTTTTAGTATATCGATGGCTTAATATAAAACTGGATTGTTTTAAAAAAAGTTGCTTTTTGTTTATTCTGGTAGCTAATGCCACATGTATATTAATATAAAATTTTTAAGGGGCTGTAGTACAACATTTTTGTATTTTTTTTATTTAAAACTGCATTATAAATTTTTTTATCTAAAATTTAACGCATTTTATTAGCCCCTATTACGGTTCCCAACTCAACTCAGTTGTGTTGTAATTAAGACAACTGGTTGTGTCAGTTGAAATTTTTTTGTTCACCGCACTATAGTAAAGTTGTAAACCATAATATAAAAATTAAGATATTACAACTCAACTGAGTTGAGTTGGGAACCGTAATAGGGGCCAATAAAATCCGTAAAATTTTAGATAAAAAAATTTATAATGCAGTTTGAAATAAAAATATCCAACAAATGTTGTACTACAGCCCCTTAAAAATTTTATATCAATATACATGTGGCATTAGCTACCAGAATAAACAAAAAGCTACTTTTTTTAAAACAATCGAGTTAGGCCTTTTTTATATAAAGCCATCGATATGTACGGTAGGAAATTTATTTCCGATTTAAGATTTTTTTTTTGCAGGTGCATAACCATTTAATAAAAATTATTTGTAAATATTAATATTATATGGAAACGTTTTTGTTTTTGTTTTTGAAATTTGAGTTTCTTGAGATTATCTCGGGAAATATTTGGAATGTGCTAATTTTGTGAAAAATTTTTTTTATATAAAAATATTATCTACAACTGTGTTTGATAAATTTTTGGTGTAGGTTTTATAGTTAAAACGTGATAGACGAAAATGAATTGAAAATTAAGATATTTTTCTGTTCAGAGCGTAACGTGTTTACAATTTTTTGTACAAAATCAGAAATTTTCCTAGAGTTTCTAAAATCCCGTTGGTTTTCCTTTCCCGGGATACAAAAAGAAAAAAAATGAACTGTTACTTTCAAATTATAACGTCTTTACACAATTTCTATGATATAAAAGCCAGTCGGAAGATTAACTTGTGTAGGTAAACATGTAAAATTAATAACATGATGTCATTGTTTTTAACTATTAAAATTTTTAACAAATTTTTAAGTTAATGTGTGTACTTAAATCTAGAGACTTTTATATCATATAAATTGTGTTAATAGTTAAAGTTTAAGAGTAAACGTTGATTTTTTCTTTTTTTCTTTTTAGCGCATTAAAGTAAAGGCTTGTTTTTTAAAAAAGGTTTTTACTTTGAATTAAATTTATTTGTGAAAATACTTGATAAAACGTCATCACCATGGTAGAATAAGTACAAGGTATAGTCATTAAAAAATTTTGTTTTTAATTTCAAAACCCATATAACGTCAGACAAAAGAAAATATGGGGAAGAAATTAAAACACGCGTCAAAAATCAAATAAATAATTTTGAAATTACATGGGTATATAATGAAAACTCTTCCTAATGAACATATCTGGTACTTATTATACTATGGTCACCACTATCATTTTCTACTTCTAGAAGTAAGTTTTCAAATAAAAAAATTTTATTTCTTCAAGTACACACTATAAGATATACATACATATCATCACTAAAAACGCAAAAGGCCCTTTATAACATTTAAAAAATTTTACAGGAGAAGCTAAAACTATTTAAAATGATAAATTGCCTTAAACTGTTTATAATTTGTCTTTCTTGTAAAACATACTGGTTTTCTTGACAATTGACAATGCTGCATATTATGAAAACTATTAGTTAGACCCATAAGCGTTTACCATATCGCTCCTTTATTGCAACATAGTAATATCTCAAAAAATCAAAAATTTTAATTTACTTAAGCAAAATTTTCTTTATATGTAAAAAAAATCAGAATTATGTATTAAACTGAAACGAAGCTATAGCAAAATATATTTTATTAAATTCGAAAACTTTTATCTCATTTTGCCAAGTTTTTTTTTTTGGGTATGACTATGTTGCAATAAAGGAGCGATATAATCTTTTGTTTTTTGCTAATAAAATCGCAAATTTTTATCGAAAGATTCCAAATTTTGTATAGACATTTGTACTGATGCAATACCTCAGAATCAATGAAAAAGTAAATTTTGGTTAGTTAGGGCCTTTTGTTCTCAATTTTTGTATAAAAGTTTATATTGCCAGGACAATTCACCTGTTGGTGACATGAAATAATTTTCGTACTCCTGTCGGATGGCTTTTGCTTCGATGCATATATAAGAACTTGGAATTTCTTCTACTGCAAGTTCAGCGGTTGATAAGGAATTATTAGCACGTGCTCCAAGAACCAGATTTCCATCTTCATCAAAGCGATCTACCAATGTCGCTGTATAATTTGGATTTTTTGTTACTAAAAAATTATGTAGTGCACAACAAGCAAGAGTTACACGGGTAGTTTTATCTGCATTTAGCTTTATTGGCCGAGAGAAGACTTCAAAGCGTTTTGTCATAATCCCAAATACATTTTCAACTATTCGCCTTGCTCTGGATAGCCTATAATTAAAAATTCGTTGACCTGCTGATAAACTGCGTCCCGGATATGGCTTAAGCAAATTAGTTTGCATTCTAAATGCATCGTCTGCTACCAAAAGAAATGGTATGTTTACTTCACGACCCGGCAAAGGACGTGGTGTTGGCAAATTTAGTTCGTTTTTATCCAAAGCTTGTTGGAAAGAACATTTACTGAAAATACCACCATCTGAAATGCGGCCGTTACAACCGACATCAATATATAAATATTTATATTCTGCATCAACAACAGCCATAAGCACTATGCTATTGAACCCTTTATAATTATAAAAGGTGCTTCCTGAATTTGGTGGTGCGATCATATTCACATGTTTCCCATCAACTGCTCCTATGCAGTGAGGAAAGTTCCACAGTTGTTCAAACTTCGAAGCAACTTCGGTCCACTGTTGTTGTGTTGATGGCATCTGAAAAAGGAAACGTTGGTTGGTGGAAAGGGTTTTTACTTCCGTAGAATATAAGTACATACATACACTTGTATGTAAGTATATAGAAATACTTTACCTTTAGGTAATTATTTTTAAGTACCGCAAAAACTGCATCGCAAACTTCCGGAATAAACTTAGATATTGTGTTTGGAGCAATGCGAAAAAAAGCTGAAAGGCTTTTATAGCTGTCACCAGTAGCCAAAAAGCGAAGGGTACAAGCTAAACGGTGAGATACTGGAATAGCTTTTCGAAAGGTGGTGTCTTGTTTTTTAATGTATGGGGCGGTTAATTCAACAAGCTCGAGGAAATTTTTTTCATTCATACGCACATAGTTTTTAAAAAGAAAATGTTGATTATCGACTTCACGAAATTCGCGTAAAGTACTTTCATAGCCTCCATATTCACTTCTTTTTTCTAACCACTCTCTTACCCAAATACTACGTTTTTTCAACGTTATTTTATTTTTTTTTTGTGTGTGTTTCTGTTTTTTATAAATTAACGCCACAATATAAAGGGCCAAGGCAGTTTTCTGTTGTTGAGAGTAATCCATTTCAAAAGTTGAATTATGTCTGCCAACAAGCAAATAAACAAAAACATATGATTTAAATTGCCCAAATAGTACGATAGTGTGACTGCATTGTACCGATTATTGTCGCAATCGAGTTTTGGCCGATATGAACCGAAAAAAATTGTCACAATGTGCGACGATAATGGGACCACCCAAGAATAAATTGTGCAATGTTTTTAAATGTGCGCCGATATAGCACGATAAAAATCGTCACAGATTGTGCTATTTGAGCCGATAGTGGGATCTTAGCTTTAGTTGGCAAAACAATGCAAAAACAAAATAGCTGTAATAGTGTTTATGTATTAGTGAAAAAGTTGAATGAATTGCTACTGTCTTGCCAGTACTGGCAAATGTAAACGCCATGTTAAACATAAACAAAAAATCGTCATCTGGCGTAGTGCTGCCACCTGTTTATTTCACCATATTATAAACTACCTTTTTATTCACTCGACTCAATGTTGTGTTTTTAGTGTTGTGACTTGTTGTAGTATCGCCACCACCATATACAAGAATTCGCCTTGGATCTCGTCTTGAATTTTTTATTCACCATTCCAGTGTTGCCATGTTATTTTTCATATCACTTATAAAAAAATTGCATGTGTTTATTTCGCTTATTTCAAAACAAAACATTCAACAAATAAATAATAGGTATTTGCGTATGTTAATGTATAATATTATAAACGAGCAAAAAAGCATATAAGTTCGTTAAATTTTATTGGCGAAAACAATGCTATAGAAAAAGTGTGAGCAGATTTAACATTTGTTTACGATTAAGCCAAAAAATGCTAAATATGATTTTGAAAATGCTTGAAATAATGCTAAAAATTTTTCATAATTTTTGTTACTTAATCTTAAAAAATTAAACAAAATTAAAATAAATAGTAATATTTGAATAAATAGCAAAGCTGGTTGAGTTAAAATTTAGCTGGTCCTCTCATACAACAAAATATAAACAGTATAGACAAGGAACCAACAATAAATTTCAGTTTATCAATAGTAAGAATTGGGACTTTAGCACATTAAAACTAAGTCTTATTAATGAAAATGGTTTTGACTCCCAAGAAAACCTTTAATAATAAAAAGTCTTATTTCAATTTTTTGCTTAAATTTAAAAGAAGTTATAAAAAGATTTTTAGATAATTTTTTGCAAACTGATATAAAAGCGTCAACATTTTAAGCAACTAATGTTTTAATTGAGTCGGAAAATGTCCACAACGCTACATGTTTTTTTTTTTTTTTTATTTAGTTAGATTCCTTTATGTTTGGTATGTTGTGTTATTAAAAAATAATAATTCTCTTTTTTTTTCTAAAGCTAATTTTTTTGTGCCACTTTTGCCACTTTTAATTATTTCCAACGGTAGCCCTGCAAACATCTAAAATAGTTTGTATCAAGGCGAATTTATGTTAACGGTGGTGGCAATACTATTTACAACAAGTACAACACCACAAACACAACATTGTATTTTACTCCTTTTTTTATATTTTTTATATATTTTCAATAAAAAAAGGGATAGCTAGCATAACTCTAAAGGCCCAAATACACTGGTCAAAGGCTTGACATCAAGCTCGTATCCGTGTGCTTGACATTTGAACATACATTTGCTGGATCAGCTGTCAAGCATTCATTTTGCATTTTATTTTGAAGTGACAACAGCAGGAGCAACCAAATATTAAAATATAGATAAAAAGTGTTTAGTTGTGTTTTATTGGTGCTTTTTAATAAATAAAAACAAAAATTGAAGAAAAGAAGAAGAAAATTATTAATTAAAAAGTTTTCCATAATTCCATATTTTTTTTTTTCATCCGACATTTTTAGCGACTGTTCGGTTTGAAATCACGTTTAAAGTGTGTGGGCGCTTGAAGAGTAACGCCAATACATTCATCAAAATCACTCGTCAAGCATGCTAAATATCTAAATTTTTTGATTTTCCATCAAGCATCGTCGGTGCCACACATACAAACTCATTTTCACTAATACTTCCACAATGCTGGATGGGAATTTGACCAATGTATTTGGGCCTTAACGCATGATGCGGCCACCTGTATACAGTCGCCTAAATTCATTTACACAAACTTGCGCTGTTCAATTGTGCATTTAGGCAGACCATACACGATTCAATTCAGTTGTAAACTGAGTCGGTTGTTGTCCAAATCAAAGCGTGTATGGCCTTGTCAATTGATTAGTTGACGGTTGTCGATTTTGTTGAAGAAAAATCAAAAGATTTTCATTTTTTCAAGTTGACTACTAAGCCTTTCAATTCGATTGTACTGTTTTAAGATGTGAGAAATACAAAAACGAGATACAGATCTGCACCTTAATTGAGTTTTGCGCAATTGAAGCCGTTATTGAGATCAATTATCCATATAGAATTTCAATTTAGTTATTGTTCATTTAATACAAAATTGTTATAAAATTGAGTTAAATAAAAGTGTTGCATTTTCACAAGTGTGTTTAGTGAGTAAAACACAACTCACTAAACAATGTGTTTTGACATTTGGCAACTGAAATCAACAACAAAAAAAGGTCCATCCATTAGGTCGGCGCAAAAGCCAGATGTTTATTTTGTCCGTTCTTTAAAGATGTCAAAAGTTGTTTACATTTTGCTTAAGTTAATTGCTAATTGCTTTGAGTTAGCTTAATTGTGTATGTGTGAACAAAAAGATATTATTGTCAATTAACCGAATATTAGCTCAATAAAAAATTAATATCTTAACATCATATAACGCTCCATTTTTACTAACCCTAAACTGTCAGCTGTCGAGTTTTTTTAGGGTTGCCAACTCATTACCGAACAAATTTTGCGTTAACTTTGGTACACAATTTCCAGACTCTACTGACTTTAATTAAAATTGTTATAGTGGAATTATTGCGTTTTTAATGGATCTCATTAACCAATATAATACAGTAGTTAAAAGAACATAGACAGGAATTAAAAAAAAATTTATTAGAAACCAATTTTTAAAGATACTGAAAACAAAATTTTCGGTTTTTAATCTTAAATCGGCTAAGAATCTGATTTGATTCGATTATAGAAAATATATACTTATATTTTTTCAACAATAACTTTATCCGCGGTAAACATTTTTGTATAAATAAAAACTTTTATAAATTGCAAATCGCTTATAAGCGAAATAAGAGAAAGTACATTTTTATAATTCTGGGTGGGGAAAACTATCCTTTCCCCCTGGATCTGTGCCTATTTATATTTATATGTGTATGTACATATGTATATGTACATACATATCTATTAGGGTGGGTCAAATTTTTAAGCGTCAAAGGCACATCGCGGTTCTTGTTCTATGGATCATTTCAAGAAACTTTGCCAAAGAAACCAGAGGTCAAAAATTAATTTGGGGGCCCTGGATTTTTCAAAAAAGTTATTTTTCTAAAAAATTCTAGAAAAGAGGCAAACCTATTTCATTTGCTCTTTCAAAACGTGTATGTTGCGGGTTTTTGGGTCGTAAAATCCGTTAATTTTTATTTTTGATTGCCGCCAGAGGTCACGTTCGTAAATTTTTTGGATTTTCTCGCCTTTTTTTGGGGAAAATTGACGTAATTGTTGTAAAAATTTACAAATATTTGACTTTCTCATAAGGCTATCTCAAATTAAGCTTAGCGTTTAAATTATGGAAAATTCTGATTCTGAACACAGTCATCAAATTCGATAAAGCAATATCTCTGGTTTCTTTGATTGGCATATGCTGTGCTAGTGAGCGAGCAAATACTGGCATTATAAATGGAATTATGCGACGATTCAAATACATTGGTTTGTATGTCTTCCCCACTTTAACGAGCTTCCGCTTCGACATTTGTTTGACACTTTGGAAAAATCATCCAATACTGGACCACGAACGACAACCGGAACGTTGAGCAAACATATTGAAACTTGTGAAAATCTTCCGGTATATAATTGTTATTAATTATTTATTACTACACGCCAGGGCTGTGGAGTCGTTAAGAAAAAGTTATAACTCCGACTCCGACTCCTTTTGGTGAAATTTTTTAAGTACGACTCCGACTCCGACTCCAACTCCGACTCCGACTCCTACTCTAACCTAGCATTATTTAAAAGACTAGTTTTTATTTGACTTTAAACTCTTTTTTAATTTAGTACCTGTTAAATGGTTAAATATAGCAACAAAATGATTCTGTAAAAATTTTAAATCGATATTTTAATTCTAACGTGCCGCGCATTGAGCTTTAACCAACTATATGAGTAGGAAAGCTGCAAAACATTTTATTTGGATTTTGGAAAAAATGCAAAAAACATATAGCGCCCGATTAAATAGACTAAATGAGTTGAACCTATTTTAATTCTAAAGTGTTATGACATTCTTGACTTATAACTCAACAGTTGAGAACTTTAAACCAACTGAAATATAGAAAAATAATGGATTTAATTTTAGAGCGAACGAGTTTTGTTACCAACTTTCGAAAGAAACGAGTTTTGCTTCAATCCGTATGGGATCATTGAACTTTAGTATATTTTAAAGGTTATATAAATTTATTAAAATTATGCAAACAGTGCTACAAAATGTAAAAATAGTTCTGTAGGGGAGAGATAAACTACACCAATTCACATCTTTTTCAAATAACGTTTTTTATACTGTTGGAATTTATAGATGTGTGAATTTCCATTAGTCCTATCTAATGTAGCTTTCGAGATAGAAAAGTTGAAAACAGCACCAAGTCCAATTGGCTTAGACGTTAAGGCATCAAGTGTACTTTCTGTTGTTTACCACAATATTAATAGAGGCAAAGGACAGTCCTTTTTTGTAAATTGTGAAGTGAGGTCTATTGTTTTTAATATACATACATAAATTCAGACACTGCCATTTTGGTCTTGTTTTATTTATTAAGTCAAATCATTCTCAGGAAAATATAATATAGTTTATTAAAACATGCAGATGCGCCTTCAGTTGTTAGTTCTACAATTTATATAACACATTTTGAAGAGAAACGTAATGTAAAAAAATGTTGTTAGCCTTTTATTATTTTTGGGAAATAGCACCCTTTTTGTTGTTGGACTTGGTGCTGTTTGTCTCAAGGCATGGAACAGTACCATAGAAGGTAACGAACCTTTTATGACGTAATTTTTTAAGTATATCAACGACATAAAAAAAATGTTAGGATCATATAAAATATTCGTACAAATGCACATTTTTATAACATAAACATCATTTGCGATTATCAACATGTTTTCGCGGTCTGCTGTAAAGCTTTCAAAATGTGGCTTGATGTAGTTTATCTCCCACCTGCAGAGTTAAAAAAAATGTGAATTTTTAGACAACTAAATTTAAATCTTTTTCTTCAGTGTACTCGCCATTGCATTTTTCCGTTCCTAATTCAATATTATTATTGTCCAAGACCAAAATTTGAAATTAGAAGTCTTTATTATCTCTCCAATTTTCCCTAAAGTGAGTAGATAAAAGTATTCTCAAATCATTTTCGGGTTAACCCCCGCATTGATGGGAATTATATCTGAAACAATGTCATGTATTTTTCCGAGTTCCTTTTCCTTTTATTTTATTATAATTCACCTTGAAGGTTGGAACTTAAAATGTAGTTCACTTAATGCTTTCACCACAGGAGCTACAGCTGATTTCAAGTCATATTCATGAACATGGCTACAAAAATATTTGTTTATATACGATAAATAAAAAACAACAACTTTACAAATTTAATTTTTAAATTCCTTAATTCGGCTCTATTTCATTAACGATATCTTGGCGAAATTCAAATAGTGAACCCGCTGGTTTTTGTTACAGAAATTTGAGGTCACATTAAAACATAGAAAAGGACATGCTTTGATACAATCTATATAACTATTCTTATAAATTGTCGAAATAAGATGTTATCTCAATTTTTTAATTTTTGAAACTCACCTACTCATATGAAAAGTATACTGGTCCTTATTTTCTTACTTCACAATTTCAAAAAGCAGACCCTCTTATGGCCAATTCCACTAATTTATTAATATATCAATTTATGTTTAAAATTTGTTTTTTTATGTCAAATAAAAATAAAATGATTAGAAAAATTATATTAAAATATGAATTGATATTTATTTAAAAAGAATTGGATAAATTGGTCATTAAAATTTTTTATTTTAAAAAATATTAGAAAAATTTTAATGCAAAAAAGTCGGAGTCGGAGTCGCTAGTTTTTGTGGGTACTTCGACTCCGACTCCGACTCCGGCACAAAAACCTCAACTCCGACTCCGCAACTCCGACTCCGACTCCGACTCCACAGCCCTGCTACACGCAGAGAAAAAACATGTTTAAATATGGTCACCTCCAACAATACAATGTTTAAAGAAAATTTTAACCATAATATGTTTAATTATGGTTAAATTAGTCATCCATCGAGAAGCCACAACCATATTATGGTTGCCTCTAAACTTTTTATGGTTAAATATGGCAATTATTTGTTTTTAAATTAACAAGAGTATTTTCCTCTTTTTCAAGAGCAACATACTATGGTTGAAAACCAACCATGCTATTATAAGTGTTACACATATTTTAGTTACTATTAACCATAATATGTTTGGAGGCAACCATAATATGGTTGTGGCTTCTTGATGGAGGACTATTTTTACCATAATATGGTTGTCTTTAACTATAAAATGGTTAAATTAAACATAATATGGTTACAATTTTCTTTAAACATAGTATTGTTGGAGGTGACCATATTTAAACATGTTTTTCTCTGGGTGTACCCTTAAGGGAAACGAACTGACACTAAAGTAGTCCCTTGATAGGTTATTTGGTGGTAGAGAACGGTCCTAGTTCTAACACTTTATATGAATGGGACCTATCACTTTTACATGGAGTTGTCATGGTTGTCATTGGAGGGGGTTCATTGACACTATTTGACCAGCCACATATCTATTCTCAATGAAAGTGTTTAGCGTAAGTTATTTTCTACAATGCTAGTCCATGGTTCCAATAAACAAGTCCTAGAACTAAATTTAAGAAACAATTTTTAAATAGTTCCTAAGAAATGTATCACTCCACCGGTTAACACTGAGCCTGTTACAAAAAAATTCCTTATAAAGTAATAGAAAATCACTTTTACATTTTTTAAATAAAAAATTCATTTGAAGACGTTACTTTGAATTCTATTTCTTAAGTATTTTGTTTTAATAATAATTTTGTGATGTTCCCACCGCGAAGTATACCAGATTTAAGTTATGTTGAGTCAACTACTAACGCAATGGACTTGTACAAAATGGCTTGTGCAATTTGAGTCAAACATTCGTAAATTTTGACAACAATTTCGTTAATTTTTCACAAAAAAGTCAATGACATCCAAAAAATTTACGAAATCGCCACAGGCGGCAATCAAAAAAAAAAAAATATATATATATATTTCTCGAGCCATAAAACCTCAGCATAAAATTTTGGCTAAAGCAAATACGATATGTTAGCCTTTATTCTTGAATATTTTGATTTGTTTAGCAAAGTTTCTTGGAATGACCCATAGAACTATAATCGTACACAGAAAAAATTATTGCCGAATTATTTTCAAACAACCGCTTGTTTGAAAATTTTTTTAATTTCTATAAATATTTTTACTGATTCAATCAATATTTTTGTTTGATTTTTATTTAACCAACAAAAATGTGGACAACTCTTCAAAAATAAAATAAACGCGTTATTGGTGTCAAGTTTTCATAATTTTGTATGAAATATTTAACGCTCTTTAATGTTGTCGTCTTTTTGCATGTTTTTATTTGATCGTAAGCAACACTTCTTTATGTGAAATATAAGAACAAC
Source organism: Pollenia griseotomentosa (assembly GCA_963931875.1). Classification (NCBI taxonomy): domain Eukaryota; kingdom Metazoa; phylum Arthropoda; class Insecta; order Diptera; family Polleniidae; genus Pollenia; species Pollenia griseotomentosa. The sequence continues at coordinate 73,515,121 of OZ007561.1, read as the reverse complement.
AACAAAAAACACACACAGTCTATTTTTGGACGCTTTAAAAAAGTGCAACTATAAGAAAAACAATAGCAGACACGACATTATAAGAAACAAAATCCCGTATTCAATTTTTTAAAACTGTTTGGTTAAATACATCAAATACAAAAATAGAATGATGACGAAAAACATATCGAGTCGGTCTGCTGCCGTTTTTGGTTACATTTCTTCTTTAGCAAAGGACAGGATACAGCAAAAGAGAGTGATAAAGAAAAACATTGTGTTGTGTGTATAAATAAGACTTCGTTCAAAAATTATTCCAACAAAAAAAATGTGTCTCAAAGCCAGTCGGCGGCTCTGCTTTGCCGTCACCTTCTCATACAGTGCTTACTTGTGTGCGCGTCATTGCTTGTGCAAAAACTTTTTTTTTTTTGATTTTGAATTTCAGTAAACTTTTTGTTTGATTCAGTTAAATTATTTGTTTGAAAAAATTAGTGTTTTTTTTCAGTAAACAAAATGCAAATAAATTGTTTGAATATGCAAATTTGTTTGTAGGACCGATTTCAGACAAAAAATTGTTTGATTCTACAAATTTTTTGTTTGAATTGGAAAAATAATTTTTTCTGTGTAATGTGCCTTGGGACATTTTTCGGACCCCTAAAATTTGAACCACCCCAATATCTTTACATACTTACTTTTCTCTGCACATGTACGTATGCATGCATTTACAGTTATATGTCATATGAAATTACTAAACCTGCGAATTGTTGTACTATTTTACATTTCAAGTTTAAATAGTACTAAATAAAGTACGATTGTAAAAATTTTGCCAATCCTGAGATACACCTACTGATTTTAACTAACAAATATTATTTTTCTTAATTTTTATTTCTCAAGTTTCGATACTTCCCCCCCGTTTCCACATGCAAGTACAAGTTCGAAATACTCAATACACTTACACTTTTTCACTGACATTCACACAATTTTTGTACTTTCAGCCAATCGGCTGTTTCCTCGATTTTTCGTTGATAATACGTATACACTACTTGCAAGAAATTACTTGCATGTGGAAACGTAGGGTTATCTAAGCAAATATTTTTATGTGGCTGAATAATAAGGGTAATCACTATGGCTAGTGCAAAGTGTGCACACGAACCAACTGTATGCAAAAAAATAAACTCACTGTTTATTGTTGGTGTTTTGTTTAAGCTTTGATATTGTTACTTACGAGTAAGACTTTGAGTGTTTAAAATTCTTATTCGCTTTGGGGTTTTATTCGTATAATATTTTTAGCTTTTCTAAAATCTTAGGCAAAGGTTTCCTGATGAGCTGGCCTAAGCAACCAGTGAAATGCGCATAGAAGCTAGCTTTCCCTCAACAATAAATTTCAGTGTATTTATCAAATATGAAAAATTGGGAATTTAGCACGTCATACAGAAATCGTATTAATGATAAATTTTGTATTCCCGTAAATAACTTTGACATGATGGTATGTATTTGAACAAAAATAGTAGTGCTCAGTTGCAAATAAGCTCAAACAACAACTTTTGACATACGGATCGGAGAACTGCAAAATCAACTATTTATGTTGATTTATTCATACGCTTAAATTTACATTAACTCTATGCCTGCAAAACAAAGTTCAACTTTGGTAATTTTGACATCGTTTTGTACACATTTGATTTGTGCATGTGTGAGTTTTTTATTGAAAATGCTTTGTTTGCATTTATTGTTGGCGCACGCAATAACACACACAGAAAAAAATATCTCAAGAAAATTTTTAACAAGACAGTTTGTTAAAAATAAAATTTTAGGTCAACAAACTTTTTGTTTGATTCAAAGAAAAAATTTATCAAATTTACACTTTGCAAAATAGCACTCAATAAAACATATTTAATAATGAAATAATTAAATATTTCTTCATATTCAATAAAAAAAATATTTGAATCAAAGTAAAGACAGTATTTTAACAACTCTTGTCCATTTTGAAATAGCTCATAATTCTCATTTGTTTTACAGTTTTATTTGAATATAATATTTAGTTTTGCCAAAGTCTTTGGAAAAGGTTTCCTGATGATCTGGCCTAAGCAACCAGTGAAATGCGCATAGGAACTTACTTATCCCCACATAATAAATTTTTGTGTTTTTATAAAAATATAAAAATTGAAAATTTATGACATCATCATTAATAAATAAAAAAATATAGATTCGATTAACATTTGATTTGATTTATTCAACATTTTCAACAATTTATTTTAACAAATAAAGTAAACATTTTGTTGAAAAAAATTATTTTGGGCAACAACTTTTTTTATTGACTCAATAAACTTGGCTGTCAGGGTTGTCAGACTTGGGGATTTATCCCCAAAGTTGGGGATTTCATGTGAACAAAAAGGACAAGGAAAGTCATTTGGGGATTGGGGATTTTTTTTGGGGATTTCAAAAAAGATTTCGGGGATTTTTTGGGGATTTTACACTTTTTTATTATTTTTTATTATATATGAATAAAAATAGCAAAACTTTTATCTTACTCTTATATAGTCTAAAGGGTCCTAATTAACATTATCATTTTTATTAAGTGTGTAAAAGGTACTTTATAAACTTGTTATTTTTCTTGAGTGAGTGTTTAAAAAAAAGAATTTTAAAATAGAATCTAAAATCGTTGAAAACACATAAAATTTTTGATTTTTTAAAGACAATTTTGAAGCAAATATGAATGTATTCCCCAAAAATAAGTAAATATGAAAAATCATATAATAAAGATTGGGGAAAAAATGCTAAGCTATTGGTAAGTAGTTATGATGCATTATATACAATACAATATGATGGATCGAAGTACTAAATAAATTTGGATATAACCGATTGAACAAGCTCCAAATTCTTATAAACTGGCTCATTCGTCTTCAAAAACAGCATATTGTTCTGCTTGTAATTCCTCACTGGAATCGCATAAAAAGGATTTAAGAAAACATACAGAAACCAGTCCCTACAAACAAAATAAAATGAATTTTTTGACTAAAAATTTTTATTTGGGGATTTTTGGGGATTTCTTATTAACATTTTTCTTACCTTTTTTTAAGAAAAAATTTTAAATTTGGTCAGAAAAAAACAAACAAAAAATATTAATTTTTTAAGGTTTTGTTTTTTGGGGATTTGGAATCTGGGGATTTTTGGGGATATTTTTTTAATTTTTTGGGGACAAGGACAAAAAGTACCTGGCAGCACTGTTGGCTGTTGACTAAAAATTTAACAATTATGCATACAAACTTTTTATCAATACCGCAAAAATCGTCATCGCAGAAAATTCAAAAATTTTTGTAATCAAATATGCGATTTACGTATTCAAATATGAAAATAATTTTTTTCTGTGCACACTCCTCGTCAAAAGGCAAACATTCTTATGCTTTTGCATTCACGTAGTCATTGCCCATTCGATGAGGAAACGACGAACTAAATTGGTATGAGTACGAGTCGCTTTGTTACATTAACATTAACAGCAATAACAACAATACATTTGGGGTATTCACAAGGTGTGCTATCATGTTGTTATGTCATAATGTTCTAACATTTTACAATGGCTTAAAAAGATTGGTGTTGCTTTGTTAACAAAAAGTGTCTTAAATTAATAAAACTTTGCTTGCTATGTTTATTGTGCTGTCGTAATTAATCAGAAGAGACCTGCGCCGAGCAACTGAGCCGAGCGGCTATGATTTTGTAGCCGTCGCAGTTGATGGTATAGTTTTATCCGGCTAACATCCGAATTTAACCTGCGGCTAGCATTTTTTGCAACAAAACACTTGCGGCGTCAAATTGGCCTAGGACTCTGATGTTTGGTAAACAAACAAAATAAAATATTAGTGGTTTGCGTCTGAAAAATGGAAAATAGTCAGGAAAGATCTAATTTTATTTATTAATTCATGGATTAGAATTAAAAAACATTTTGATTTTAGGTAAATATTTATTTTTTTATATTTATATTGAATCTGCTGACTTAAATTCAAAATAGCACACTAAATTATGAGGGGTTGTTTACAACAGTCATATTTTTTCATGTTATTATTTTAAGACATATGATTTTATGACACCTTGTGAATCCCCCAATTGTTGTTAAGAAATGATAAAAAATAAAAACAGCCTTCTATTTCAATTGAAATTGTTTGAACCTAGTGCGTTTGCGTTTCATTTCAATTTTTTTACTTTTAGTACAAAGCAACTGCTGAATGCCTACATGAGTAATGATTGTTTGTTTTCTGCCTTTTTTGTTTGTATTTTTTTTTCATTACCATTACAATCATTGTCGCACCGAACACACAAACATCTTAATTAAAAAACGAAGCTAAACGATGGTATAAATAACAAAGCACGATCTGTATTATTTGAATGACTGCAAACCATCAGCGAATGTGTGCAGTTGCGCAAGTTTGATTGTATGACCGAAAGCGAGTGTATTTGTTGGTATTCATTAAATGCGATTTTTTTGCAATCGCACAAAGCCGTTCTCTGATACTGACCGCCATATTTTTTTTATTTGTAAAAAAGAGAATATTAATTAAAATTATTGTGATCGCTTTAGCGCAAAAATTAAATATGTTAAAGCTAAAATGCTTGTGTATAATTGTGCTAGTGCTGCCAGAAAACATTTTTAGAATAATAGCATATATCCACAAAAAGTAAAAGTGTGTGCTTACGATCATTCACAAAATGCACTGCAAATTTACAAATTGCAAATTTGCACACTGACCATCATGATAGCCCTTATTGATTTCATTAAACATACTTTTCAAAATATTTTAGTCCCATTTTAGATGTGGGTTAATGTGTAACAAATTATATATCGCTAAGTGCTGAAAGGGAACTATGTAATTCAAAAAATTAATTTTGAGATAATCAGTTAAAACAGTGTAAGGACTGCGTTTGAAAAAATTGACCATTACATTTATTCTTAAAATCTGCTCAATGAGACATTCAATTTTAAAAGTAAAAGCTTTTTTATAAGCGTGTTTTTATTAAGATTATTATTAAACTATGTATTTACAAATTTAGTTTTATCCTTATTTTATACATTTTTTTATTTTTTCTGGTACGCCTTCCATCAACGCTTGAATAGTATCATGAAATATATTTCTGGCTGCCAAATGCCACTTTCCTCGGAAATCTTTGACACCTTTGGCGACTATTTTGTGGCTTTCATCTCTCTTTTGACCACAGCTCAATATCTTTATACTGGCCGTAGATCTGGACAGTTTGGTGGATTTGCTTCTCGAGGCATCAAAAGCAGCATATTATTGTTGACGTACCACTTCAAGGCCGCTTTGCTGTGATGGCAAGAGGCTAAGAAGGCCAAAAGAAAGAAGACACTCGATGCTGCCTTACAAAAGGCTTTAGTCGCTTCTCTAAGCGCTCTTTAATCTAAACTTCTGAATTTATTGCACCCGTGGTCACCAGTGACTTGTTCCTCTCACCGCAAGCACAGAGCTCACAGAGGCGTCACGAGACAGAACATATTGCGTTTTTTCTGTCTTTTTCTTCGAAAGCTGCCCTTTTTGCTTTTTTTGTTTTGATTACGCAATTCGTATTGATAGTAGCGGCCTGTTTTTACACATTGCCACTTTACTACCAAAAAACGTGTTCTTCCTCTTCTTTCGAAAGCTGCCCTCGCAAATGATTTAGGCATTTTTCATACATCACTTTTTTCATCTCTGTATGCTTTGTGCCACAAGTGCAAATAGCCTGCCATACCAAGAATTTTCAAGGAAATTTCGATTGCCTTTTTGTCTTAAAATTTCGTCCGTATTCCCTCGTATATCTGCAATGCAGTCTTTGTGGCCTGAAAGCTTGGAGAATTCAGGTAAAGATATGTCTCGTCGTCCATGATGCAGCAATTGAATTTGACAAAAAAAACCTTTTTTTTATTTTTTTGCCCGTTGTTTTGCTTCCGTGTTTTTTACAGCATTTTTGTCTGGAAATTTTTGTACTTTAAAAGTTTTCAGGCCAGCGCCCTTTTTAACCTTACGTACAAAAAACTCCAAGCAACTCACTTTTTGAGCGACTTTTCTCCCAGAAATGTTGGGATTCTTCTTCAAAATGCCTCTGATTTTGTTCGCTTTGATTTGGTCACATATGCCCTTTTTTCTGCCAGAACCTGCCTTAAGTTCTAAAGAATTTCAAGGACGAATTGGCTATCCTTGAAATTCTTTAGAGCTCTAGAAACGATTTTCGGGCCAACTTTTAGTTCCGAAGCTTTTTTTTTATATGTCCACAGAGGGTGGTTTTGGAAAGTTTTTCCAATATTTTTACGCACTTCCGATTCGGTGGCCATTTTAAATCAAATAAAGACTTCTAGCAAAAAAATTTTAAATGGAAAAATTTCTTACATTCAAAAAAATGTTTCAATTTGAATGAAAATCAAAAAAGTTATTGCAAAAAAACACCATGGACAATTTATTCAAACGCAATCCTTAGTAAATAATAATAAATGAAAGTTTTTTGTTCTTAGCTCGTAAAGGGGAGAACTGACTTTAATTTGAAGTTATCTTATATTACACTTTTTACTCTGCTTTCTTAGCAATACTTTCTGCACTTGAAGATTCGTATGTATATCACGATTAATCTCATATAAAATATACTCAAAAAAAGCTCCTATCACTAAAAAATATTTTAACAAAATGTTTTTAGAACTATTAAGCTTCGTTCACAATCAAAGTTACAATTTCGATTTTTCTTCTATCTTATTTCTTCCCAAAGTATTTCATATATTTCCCTTTCATTTTTAAAACAAAAATGTAACTAAAATTTTTTTAAAAATGTAACTAAAGTTGAATCAACTAGAACCAAGGTATATTTACACAAGGTAGACTCGTTGGCCCATATGTTTGTCAGCTGTTTACCCTAGTTGAAACCAAAACGTCAAATTTCGTGTCTATGAGACAAAATTTGTACATGTGTGCGTTAAATTGTTTTTGTTTTATATGAACAAAATTTTGACAACTCGGTTCTTTTTATAGAGCAGCATGTCTACACTCCCAAATGAGTCTACCTTGTGTTAATGTACCTTGACTAGAAAATAATTTTATTAAGTTTTGAATGAAAACTTTAACAAAATGTTGAAAAAAATAATAATAAATGCATGATATTGTTGTGGCTAAAATTTGCAAACGGTTTCTTAGTGCAAAATGTGCGTGGTTGCAAAAGAAATTGTTGCTCTATTATGAACACCAAATGAAAATGTTTTTTTGATTGTGAACGAAGCTTTATACATAAAAAAAATTAATAGATCTTTGAATTTTTTATGCTATTAGACGACTTGAATACTGCCCTCCAGAATGGAAGGTTTCATTACTTACCTTGGTACGTTAACTTTTTATTTTTCAAAGAAGTTTGTTTAACTTTTAATTTTACCTAGTTTTGCCCCTTTAAGTTATTATTCAAATATGTTTTGGGATAAATGTTAATAAACTTTTCTTACCATTACAAAAGTTGACTGCCATGAGGCTTATTTGAGGTTACTAAAAAAAATCGGTTTCAGTTGTGCTCTGTTCGAATATTTTATTATATTTTTTATAATTGCGTAATAAAGACAAAACCATCACCTTATTTTAAAAAAAAAATATATATATATATATATATATATATATATATGAATTAGGATAGACAGAAATTAATTGAATAAGTTATTTTTGAAGAAGAAAAGAATTGTATAAAGAAGAAACCTGCGTTAAAGAATAATGGTGCATCTATAAATTATTTAAAATCACACGCTCCCAAACGCCATTTACATATGCTTATGATGTAATCAAAAACCATGTTTTTAACACGACGTCTATAACTATCGGCTTGTTCTGCAGCACATAGTAGGGTATTATTATGATGAAATGCAACATGATCATTATCCAAAAACTCAATTCCGAAAGCCATATTAGAATATATAAATGTGCTATGTTCAGTACTGAATAGTTTTATATTCATTTGTTTACCATTTGTTGAATCAACTTCATTAATTTCTGCCTTTAGGAAGCCGTCTCGATTCATTTCGGAATTTTTGAACCAAATTAAAACTTGATTAAAATCAGCAGTATAATACAGGTAATTCGAATATTCAACATTTAAAAGGCAAAAGCGCGACTCAAAAAGTAAATATCTTATATTATTCGGCAGTGAGTTTATTACACCGTCCACTCTGGTTTTCAAGTTTAGGGTCATCTGATTGAACTGACCATCATGTTTTATTTTACGCAATCTGTACGCAAATGTAAAAAAAAACTTGTATTTATCTTCATCATAATTGATTTTATTAGTCCTGCTGTAGAGTTGCAAATATAAATGCACCACAATCTCACATAATTCCAGATCCTTTTGTTGATAAATACTCCATATAAGGTCAGATAATGAAAGTAAATTTATCTTTGGAACCATTTGATTTATAGCTTCAGCAAAAATAAAATTAACTCTGTAATTAGCATAAGTCGTTTTTACATCTGTATAGATTTTCTTTAGTGCGGTTGCACGCGCAGTAACGTTATTCAAATTTATGGCATCGATTAATTTTTTCGCAAAGTTGTTTAGTTTTTTATCTAGTTTCCTTTTATTCAATTCTGCTAATTTGCAGTCATTACAATTAACAGGTAATAATTGAACGAAACAACAGAGTAGTAAACCAGCTAAAATAATTTTAGTAGTTTTCATTTTGAAAACTTCAAGCTAACTGAATTCGATTTTGTCTGCAGATGATATTTATACGATATCATTTAAACCCTTTTTATATTTATTTAAAAAAAATACGTTGTTTTCGTTCATTTGGTTTAAAAAATTTTGTAAACCGCAAAACAAGCAACACAATTTCAATTATTAGCTGAGTACTGTTTAAAAATGTTGCTGCTTATTCATACTTATGAGGCTGAGGAATAAAAAAACTTTAATTTCCTCACTCATGAGGAGTGAGCAAACAAAAAAATTCATATGTGAAATTGTCAGATACGAAAAATTTTAAATAATTCAGATTAAAATTCTTCATAAGAAAAAAAACGCGATTTACCCGACCATGAAGTAGTAAAGATGCCTTATAGAAGGCATTTTTGCAGACATAAGGTCTCCCAGCTACATTCCAACTTTAATTCTAATTTACACGATGTGTCATTGGAGACAGAAGCCTTGCCTTCTTCAACGCATAAAAACATTCTAAAACATCTTTTCAAAGAAGCCAGAGTGGAATAAGTAAGAAAGTATTAAGAATGCAATTGGAAACCTCCTTAAGGGCCTGTACACTGGAACTGGAAGCGCTTGCTGGGCAGCACAATTACCCTGCAAATAATAGGACTAGTCCAAACACGTGTGTAAAGTGTAGCCCATAAGGGACTAGGACTAGTCCAAAAGTAACCCAAACGTATTGAAAAAACATGGTCTATTTAACATTACGATGTCCTAGGGCAGGACCATATAACCCAGCTTTGGATAACAAAGGAGTAGTCTTAAAACTACTCACTACAAACACTTTTTAACAATGACATGGTCCATGCTTGCATTACATCGGACCAGTCCATGGAGTAGTCCATTTAATCAAAATGGATGAGGTGGTCCAACATTATTTGCAGAGTAGTCTGTGTTTCTTTTGTGTACATGTTTTGTTATCCCTGCAGATAACGAGACTAGTCCATGCATGTAAAGAGTAGTCCATACAGGAGTAGGAGTACTCCAAAACTACTCCAAATATATGGGTAAAAGGTGGTTCATTTAACATTACGATGTCCTAGGAGGGGACTATATAACCCACCGAAGTAGTCCCTAAACTACTCCATGGAGTACTAAAGTGGGTTAGTTTTAAAAGTACTCCATACCACTAAAGTATGGAGTACACTAAAGGGGTATTTGAAGCATTTTTAATTTTTTACTAATCGCCTTTTATGGCCTGCCCTGTTGTCTATTATTGCTATTATTAAATATATTTACTTGGTATTTTTAATTTGTTTACCTTTTTTTTCACAAATTTCACACTTTCACTTTTAAATAAACAATTAATAATGGACACCATCAGGGCTACCAATGTGTAATACTGTAAACTATAGAAAAGTATACATCATGTAGTTGTTGGCAGCACTGCATGTTAATTTCTTATAACATGGTCCATATTACAGTAGATTGGACCATGTTGTAAGTAGTCCATTTAAGCCACAATGGACCTCGTAGTCCAATATTATCTGTAGGGATTATAAAATTGTTTGTTGGCTAGTGAAGCAAAATGTATGTGTTTGTTTCTTTTGTAGGCAGTGTTGTCATATTTTTTTTCAAAAACCGTTTAATTTCTAAAAAAACTTTTTTTGACCAAAAAAACTTTTATTACAAATCGATAAAAAATTCACTAGAACTGCAAATTAAACCTAAACCTATGTAAAAAACTTAAATTTCAGCAGCATTTTTTTTTTTTTTTTTAAAAAAGCTGTGCGACTATCATTTTTATAGGTGCTTTTAACCACATTTAAATTCATTGTATTTATTACCATGTACTTTCTCCTTATATTTTATTACATTTGTAATTTAACAATAATATTTAATTATTTAATATTTTAAATGTTTGTTTAACTTAATACTCACATAAAAATTACTTTTGCATTTTTAGCTTATATTCCTCACCTTCTTGATTTTAAGCTTTTATTCCTCAGCCTCTTGAATTAATTGGAGAAAAATTAACAATTCATTCATGACTGTGAAACAAAGTTACACAATTTAAATTTCTCATTCAGGAAGAATGATGTATGAATTTTTCTGAACTCTGAAAAATAGTAAATAGATATTTGGGAATTTTTAACTGAAAATAAAAATAATACATTTTAGAAATAAAAAATTGCAGTACATTTAAAAGAATTCAAAAGCAAATACTTAATTTCCGGAAGGAATGCAGTCATAAAAACAAGTAAGATGGTAAAGTCGGTCAATCTCGACCATATGATACCCTACACCACAGTATATAAAACAATTTCTGCTAGTGTACCCTATTTTGGATCCATGGCCAATCATGGACCCGCCTTATCAAAGTTATGTAATGAGGTTAAGATTCATGTAAAAGTTCCTTGTGTCGAATATTATTTAGATATCTTCATCTATATGAGATTTAAGGATGGGGTTTATATGGGACCTTTGGTTAATTTTGGACCTACCAGGACAACATTTTGTCATGACATAGTATTTAGTTAGCATAAAAGTAATTTTCGCCAATTTGTATGTTAATACCAAGATTTATAAGGAAGTTATGGCAATTAAAGCTATTTTCGGGAGTAGAATTTTTATGGGAGCGATGGCCTAATATGGACCGATTCCAACAAAATTTGGTAAGATAATTTTTAATGCAATAAAATAATTTTGGATTAAATTTAATCAAAATACCAACATAATAAGATGGTTTAAGGGCACGAAGATCCTATTCCGGAAATAAGCTTATATGGGGGCTATGTCAAATTATTGACCGATTGACCAACTACACTTTCTTACTTGTTTTTTATGTTTTTATACCTAAATATTTCTAATTTCATAGATTGGAAGTAAACTTAAGTTTTTGTTTCAAATGTCATTACATATTGAAAAGAGATATGCAAAAAAGACTTCCTAAAAAATCCTACAAAATTCAAAGTGCGGTATTCGGCGAATACGTGATAAACTGAGTGTTAATTTAATTCGTTCGTGGGCGCAGAGTCCGCCTAACTGCTGCGGCTATGAATGCCCCTCGGCCAGGGCCCAGTCGATCTTTAAGCACTCCCGAAAACATTGAACTGGTTGAAAGCACTTTACGTGAAAATCCGCGACTTTTAAAACGGAAAAGTGCATCCTCACTGGGACTTCCAAGAGCAATTATTCATAAAATTTAAAAAAAGGATCTGAAGTTCCATCCTTTTAAAATTTAAATCGTTCAAGAACTGAAAGAAAGTGCCTTTGATTTACGCAATAATTTTTGTGAAACGATGTTGGAGCGTTTTCGTACTGTAAATTCCTTTCTTGGAGCGGCGAGGATCATTTTCACTTTAACGGCCTCGTCAACTAGCAAAACTGCCGTTACTGGTCTCCAAGAACCCGCAACCCTCGATTGAAACATCAAAAACCATTGTATTGCAGCAGGGTGTGCCTTATCCACGCATGAGATAATTGGACCATTTTTTTTTCGAAAATTCTCGAAAAACAAGGCTCCGTTTCGAATAGTGTGTTCAACTCGACGGAAGACATCTGGATGACATACTTTTTATAAAATAAGATCCGCATTTGCATTCTATCGTTCAATGCTCTTAATAAAACTTTGTGTCAATTATTACGTTTTATTTTTGAAAATATAGATCATATTTCTAAATAAAACCGTTTAAAAATGCGAGCTCTAACCAAGTCATCGTTACCCTTTGGTTGCAAAGTTCAAATTAAGTTTTTACTGAGTATGACAGAATTGCTATTACACGAGAACGATGGTATGATAACATACATAAAAATCAAAAATTTTGAATTTTTAACATATCAAACTGACATACACGAATTTACGCTATACACGAGTTTGATGGTATGATGGATACCATTCTCGCATACCAAGTATGGGCGTATAATAGGCGCTTTATATTGTTAAGCTGATAGTTTGTGACAGTTTAATATTCTAGAAAAATCATTTTTAAGTAGATAGAAACAGTATTAGAAGCACCAATACCATAAACATTTCTAAAGTTAAAAAAAGCGGAGCGTGTAAGCTTGTCCCAAAACCAAAAATATGTTATTTTTGTGTTGAAAAAAAGTAACCAAAATGGAAAAAAGTACACAAATACACATTGGAAAAAAAGTAACCAATTTTGGTTCAAAGTAACCAAAACGGCAACGCTGATTATGAGCTTCCAATTTATTTTTTTTTTATATTTCAATTATATATTTTCGATAGCGATTAACGAATGTATCAAGAAAAAGTATGACCGCAACATAGTTTTCATCCCTGATGAACATGAGTGAAAAGAAACATTAAAAAAACGTTTATGTAATTAAAACAACTGCTAGTGCAGAGTTGTAATTTGTTGATCTCTTTGGTAACCAAAATATAGCAGAGATGTAAACCATAAAACAAAACTGCAAAATTTCAACTGAACTAGAGTTCATTTTTTTACGGCTTACAACTCACAATTTTGCAAAATTAAAATTAATTTTAATGAAAATCAATGAAACCTACTTAAAACAACATCAAAAAGTAAAAATCCTCAATATTGCTTTACACCATTAACAACGATATTTTTAGTTTTTCAATTTATAAAAATACACGCAATTTTCATTTTCTGACAATGTCTTACAACAGATCTGGCAATTCTTGCCATGCAATTATCTGACAACCGTGTGAACTGATAATTATTGTTGCCAGTTGAATTTATTGTCAGACAGTTACATTTCATTGACATTTTTTGGTTTTCTTACAATCGTCTGAACTGACAATGTACAGCTGGTGGCAATTTTTCTTTGAATAAATTTTTTCAGCACATTGCCAGACCTTACATAATTGTAACATCTGGCCACCGTCTGTACGAAGCTCTATGCAAAATATTTCTCAGAAAAGAAGTCGCCATAAGTTGTGTATTTTAGCAAATGTATAGGTATAAACTTTGATTTCTTAATACCTGATTAAAATTGCTTGTTTTATTTTGCATACGTTACATTATTAAAACATATTAGGTACGTGGTACTTTTAAAATTTAGCAATCCATTTGAAACGTCTGCAAATAAGGTTTAACGCAGAACATAATACTTTTATTTTTACGTTTTTTAACAATTTACTCAAGTGTTTTATCATTCTTTTGTTTTCCTAAGAAGTTGTTTTTCACAAAAAAACGAATGTCAATATCACATGTAAACAGTGAATTTTAAATAAATAGTTTTTCAGATGCTTATGTATGTATGTAAATGTTAAGTGAATGTTTTCACGATTTTTATGGCGGTTCTTTAAACAAATAACAACAAAAGAGTTGAAATAAAAAATTTTAATAAGAACTAGGGATGTAACGAATACCGATACAGATATGTTCGCGATACTCCGTGTTTGCCGATATATCGGTATCGGCGATATTTTACAGATCTTTTCGCTTATAGTCCACAACTTTTGTGGACTATACGCCAATTTGGTCTATAACCGATCTTTTTATAAGCCATTTTATGGATAATAAGTGAATCCTAGTATAATGCACATTTTGGACTATATAAAAATTATTTTCTTCAATAAAACCACTCTTTTTAAACCAAAAGAAAAGTTTATTTAAAATATTTGGTTATATATTTATTTAATTTAAATAAATAGTTAAAACAAAAATCTTTTGGGTCTTTATGAAATATAAATTGCGAAATTTGACATTGATAATAGTTGCCAGAAAGATTAATAAAAACATGTTGCCAGTTGGTTAAAAAATATAAAAAACAGAGTGAAATGTAAGCGAACATTTTTGCATAACCCTGCCTTTACACATGCAAGTAATTACTTGCAAGTAGTGTATACATATTATCAGCGAAAATGTCGAAGAAAAAGCCGAAAGTCTTGCAAGTAGCTTGAGTGTTTACACAGTCATTTGTAAGTTCATTTCTCAAATGGTCTCGAAGCGAAAACATCTTACGAAAAAAGCTTTGTTTTTCATTTTAAAAACATTGCCATGTTAAAAACATTATCATGTTATAACAAAATAAATTAAATAATTTCTTCTTTATTTATTTTTCGGTCCATCTTGATGAAAAAATTATGTTTATTTTATAAAATATGTGACTACAGTATTGCCGTAGTGGCGATATCATAATGTTACTGAGAAAATATTTTGATTAACAATTTTTTTTTTCAAAATGCTTAAAATTCATGATTAAAATTACCATTAAGACGCGTTGTTGTATAGTTGTGCTCTTTTTTATTAGGTTTATTTTATAAATACACAGAAAATCCGCTATAATCATAACTTTTATTTTACTTAGTACTAGTAGATTGATACAAAAGTCATCCACGGCAACACTGTTTCTTCAGTTGTCATTTTACTTGCGACAAGTGTCAAAAATTTACTTGCAAGCAAATTATCTTGCTCAATCTACGCGGAGTATCGCTAATATATCTGTATCGGTATTCGTTACGTCCCTAGTTTTTATTAAAATTTTTTATTTCAACTCTTTTGTTGTTATTTGTTTAAAGAACCGCCATAAAAGTCGTGAAAAGATTTACTTAACATTTACATACATACATAAGCATCTGAAAAAATATTTATTTAAAATTCACTGTTTACATGTGATATTGACATTCGTTTTTTCTGAAAAACAACTTCTTAGGAAAACAAAAGAATGATAAAACACTTGAGTAAATTGTTAAAAAACGTAAAAATAAAAGTATTATGTTCTGCGTTAAACCTTATTTGCAGACGTTTCAAATGGATTGCTAAATTTTAAAAGTACCACGTACCTAATATGTTTTAATAATGTAACGTATGCAAAATAAAACAAGCAATTTTAATCAGGTATTAAGAAATCAAAGTTTATACCTATACATTTGCTAAAATACACAACTTATGGCGACTTCTTTTCTGAGAAATATTTTGCATAGAGCTTCGTACAGACGGTGGCCAGATGTTACAATTATGTAAGGTCTGGCAATGTGCTGAAAAAATTTATTCAAAGAAAAATTGCCACCAGCTGTACATTGTCAGTTCAGACGATTGTAAGAAAACCAAAAAATTTCAATGAAATGTAACTGTCTGACAATAAATTCAACTGGCAACAATAATTATCAGTTCACACGGTTGTCAGATAATTGCATGGCAAGAATTGCCAGATCTGTTGTAAGACATTGTCAGAAAATGAAAATTGCGTGTATTTTTATAAATTGAAAAACTAAAAATATCGTTGTTAATGGTGTAAAGCAATATTGAGGATTTTTACTTTTTGATGTTGTTTTAAGTAGGTTTCATTGATTTTCATTAAAATTAATTTTAATTTTGCAAAATTGTGAGTTGTAAGCCGTAAAAAAATGAACTCTAGTTCAGTTGAAATTTTGCAGTTTTGTTTTATGGTTTACATCTCTGCTATATTTTGGTTACCAAAGAGATCAACAAATTACAACTCTGCACTAGCAGTTGTTTTAATTACATAAACGTTTTTTTAATGTTTCTTTTCACTCATGTTCATCAGGGATGAAAACTATGTTGCGGTCATACTTTTTCTTGATACATTCGTTAATCGCTATCGAAAATATATAATTGAAATATAAAAAAAAAATAAATTGGAAGCTCATAATCAGCGTTGCCGTTTTGGTTACTTTGAACCAAAATTGGTTACTTTTTTTCCAATGTGTATTTGTGTACTTTTTTTCCATTTTGGTTACTTTTTTTCAACACAAAAATAACATATTTTTGGTTTTGGGACAAGCTTACACGCTCCGCTTTTTTTAACTTTAGAAATGTTTATGGTATTGGTGCTTCTAATACTGTTTCTATCTACTTAAAAATGATTTTTCTAGAATATTAAACTGTCACAAACTATCAGCTTAACAATATAAAGCGCCTATTATACGCCCATACTTGGTATGCGAGAATGGTATCCATCATACCATCAAACTCGTGTATAGCGTAAATTCGTGTATGTCAGTTTGATATGTTAAAAATTCAAAATTTTTGATTTTTATGTATGTTATCATACCATCGTTCTCGTGTAATAGCAATTCTGTCATACTCAGTAAAAACTTAATTTGAACTTTGCAACCAAAGGGTAACGATGACTTGGTTAGAGCTCGCATTTTTAAACGGTTTTATTTAGAAATATGATCTATATTTTCAAAAATAAAACGTAATAATTGACACAAAGTTTTATTAAGAGCATTGAACGATAGAATGCAAATGCGGATCTTATTTTATAAAAAGTATGTCATCCAGATGTCTTCCGTCGAGTTGAACACACTATTCGAAACGGAGCCTTGTTTTTCGAGAATTTTCGAAAAAAAAATGGTCCAATTATCTCATGCGTGGATAAGGCACACCCTGCTGCAATACAATGGTTTTTGATGTTTCAATCGAAGGTTGCGGGTTCTTGGAGACCAGTAACGGCAGTTTTGCTAGTTGACGAGGCCGTTAAAGTGAAAATGATCCTCGCCGCTCCAAGAAAGGAATTTACAGTACGAAAACGCTCCAACATCGTTTCACAAAAATTATTGCGTAAATCAAAGGCACTTTCTTTCAGTTCTTGAACGATTTAAATTTTAAAAGGATGGAACTTCAGATCCTTTTTTAAAATTTTATGAATAATTGCTCTTGGAAGTCCCAGTGAGGATGCACTTTTCCGTTTTAAAAGTCGCGGATTTTCACGTAAAGTGCTTTCAACCAGTTCAATGTTTTCGGGAGTGCTTAAAGATCGACTGGGCCCTGGCCGAGGGGCATTCATAGCCGCAGCAGTTAGGCGGACTCTGCGCCCACCAAAGAATTAAATTTACACTCAGTTTATCACGTATTCGCCGAATACCGAACTTTGAATTTTGTAGGATTTTTTAGGAAGTCTTTTTTGCATATCTCTTTTCAATATGTAATGACATTTGAAACAAAAACTTAAGTTTACTTCCAATCTATGAAATTAGAAATATTTAGGTATAAAAACATAAAAAACAAGTAAGAAAGTGTAGTTGGTCAAGCGGTCAATAATTTGACATAGCCCCCATATAAGCTTATTTCCGGAATAGGGTCTTCGTGCCCTTAAACCATCTTATTATGTTGGTATTTTGATTAAATTTAATCCAAAATTATTTTATTGCATTAAAAATTATCTTACCAAATTTTGTTGGAATCGGTCCATATTAGGCCATCGCTCCCATAAAAATTCTACTCCCGAAAATAGCTTTAACTGCCATAACTTCCTTATAAATCTTGGTATTAACATACAAATTGGCGAAAATTACTTTTATGCTAACTAAATACTATGTCATGACAAAATGTTGTCCTGGTAGGTCCAAAATTAACCAAAGGTCCCATATAAGCCCCATCCTTAAATCTCATATAGATGAAGATATCTAAATAATATTCGGCACAAGGAACTTTTACATGAATCTTAACCTCATTACATAACTTTGATATGGCGGGTCCATGATTTTGAACTCTTTTTATTTCTAAAATGTATTATTTTTATTTTCAGTTAAAAATTCCCAAATATTTTGTTATTCGTGCTTAATTCCCAGTTTTTATTATTGATAAAAACACTTGAAATTTATTGTTGATAAATGTAAGATGAGATAAACCCACTGTTTATTGTTGATGTGTTTTGTTTAAACTTTGATATTATTACAAGTAGAACTGTTGCTATAAGTCTTATACGCTTAACAGTTTTATTTGGTTTAACATCTTTAGTTTTTCTAAAATCTTTATGGATGAAGTTTCCTGATGATCTGGCCTAAGCAACCAGTGAAATGCGCATAGGAATAGCTTATCCCATCAACAATAAATTTCAAGTGTTTTTATCAATAATAAAAACTGGGAATTAAGCACGAATAACAAAATCTTTTGAAATTAAAATTTTGTATTCCCAAAAATTGAAATTACTTTTTGATAATAAACAGGCAAGTGCACGGCCTAAAAAACACTTAATTGACAACATCTTTTGTAAAGTTGTTGTTGTTTTTATTTTGTTTTTCTTAACCTACTTACAACTACAGTTAATGTTGAGAGAATTTCAACTAATTGTAGTGGGGAATGTAAGATGAGATAAACCCACTGTTTATTGTTGATGTGTTTTGTTTAAACTTTGATATTATTACAAGTAGAACTGTTGCTATAAGTCTTATACGCTTAACAGTTTTATTTGGTTTAATATCTTTAGTTTTTCTAAAATCTTTATGGATGAAGTTTCCTGATGATCTGGCCTAAGCAACCAGTGAAATGCGCATAGGAATAGCTTATCCCATCAACAATAAATTTCAAGTGTTTTTATCAATAATAAAAACTGGGAATTAAGCACGAATAACAAAATCTTTTGAAATTAAAATTTTGTATTCCCAAAAATTGAAATTACTTTTTGATAATAAACAGGCAAGTGCACGGCCTAAAAAACACTTAATTGACAACATCTTTTGTAAAGTTGTTGTTGTTTTTATTTTGTTTTTCTTAACCTACTTACAACTACAGTTAATGTTGAGAGAATTTCAACTAATTGTAGTGGGGAATGTAAGATGAGATAAACCCACTGTTTATTGTTGATGTGTTTTGTTTAAACTTTGATATTATTACAAGTAGAACTGTTGCTATAAGTCTTATACGCTTAACAGTTTTATTTGGTTTAATATCTTTAGTTTTTCTAAAATCTTTATGGATGAAGTTTCCTGATGATCTGGCCTAAGCAACCAGTGAAATGCGCATAGGAATAGCTTATCCCATCAACAATAAATTTCAAGTGTTTTTATCAATAATAAAAACTGGGAATTAAGCACGAATAACAAAATCTTTTGAAATTAAAATTTTGTATTCCCAAAAATTGAAATTACTTTTTGATAATAAACAGGCAAGTGCACGGCCTAAAAAACACTTAATTGACAACATCTTTTGTAAAGTTGTTGTTGTTTTTATTTTGTTTTTCTTAACCTACTTACAACTACAGTTAATGTTGAGAGAATTTCAACTAATTGTAGTGGGGAATGTAAGATGAGATAAACCCACTGTTTATTGTTGATGTGTTTTGTTTAAACTTTGATATTATTACAAGTAGAACTGTTGCTATAAGTCTTATACGCTTAACAGTTTTATTTGGTTTAATATCTTTAGTTTTTCTAAAATCTTTATGGATGAAGTTTCCTGATGATCTGGCCTAAGCAACCAGTGAAATGCGCATAGGAATAGCTTATCCCATCAACAATAAATTTCAAGTGTTTTTATCAATAATAAAAACTGGGAATTAAGCACGAATAACAAAATCTTTTGAAATTAAAATTTTGTATTCCCAAAAATTGAAATTACTTTTTGATAATAAACAGGCAAGTGCACGGCCTAAAAAACACTTAATTGACAACATCTTTTGTAAAGTTGTTGTTGTTTTTATTTTGTTTTTCTTAACCTACTTACAACTACAGTTAATGTTGAGAGAATTTCAACTAATTGTAGTGGGGAATGTAAGATGAGATAAACCCACTGTTTATTGTTGATGTGTTTTGTTTAAACTTTGATATTATTACAAGTAGAACTGTTGCTATAAGTCTTATACGCTTAACAGTTTTATTTGGTTTAATATCTTTAGTTTTTCTAAAATCTTTATGGATGAAGTTTCCTGATGATCTGGCCTAAGCAACCAGTGAAATGCGCATAGGAATAGCTAATCCCATCAACAATAAATTTCAAGTGTTTTTATCAATAATAAAAACTGGGAATTAAGCACGAATAACAAAATCTTTTGAAATTAAAATTTTGTATTCCCAAAAATTGAAATTACTTTTTGATAATAAACAGGCAAGTGCACGGCCTAAAAAACACTTAATTGACAACATCTTTTGTAAAGTTGTTGTTGTTTTTATTTTGTTTTTCTTAACCTACTTACAACTACAGTTAATGTTGAGAGAATTTCAACTAATTGTAGTGGGGAATGTAAGATGAGATAAACCCACTGTTTATTGTTGATGTGTTTTGTTTAAACTTTGATATTATTACAAGTAGAACTGTTGCTATAAGTCTTATACGCTTAACAGTTTTATTTGGTTTAATATCTTTAGTTTTTCTAAAATCTTTATGGATGAAGTTTCCTGATGATCTGGCCTAAGCAACCAGTGAAATGCGCATAGGAATAGCTTATCCCATCAATAATAAATTTCAAGTGTTTTTATCAATAATAAAAACTGGGAATTAAGCACGAATAACAAAATCTTTTGAAATTAAAATTTTGTATTCCCAAAAATTGAAATTACTTTTTGATAATAAACAGGCAAGTGCACGGCCTAAAAAACACTTAATTGACAACATCTTTTGTAAAGTTGTTGTTGTTTTTATTTTGTTTTTCTTAACCTACTTACAACTACAGTTAATGTTGAGAGAATTTCAACTAATTGTAGTGGGGAATGTAAGATGAGATAAACCCACTGTTTATTGTTGATGTGTTTTGTTTAAACTTTGATATTATTACAAGTAGAACTGTTGCTATAAGTCTTATACGCTTAACAGTTTTATTTGGTTTAATATCTTTAGTTTTTCTAAAATCTTTATGGATGAAGTTTCCTGATGATCTGGCCTAAG
Organism: Pollenia griseotomentosa; assembly: GCA_963931875.1. Lineage (NCBI taxonomy): Eukaryota > Metazoa > Arthropoda > Insecta > Diptera > Polleniidae > Pollenia > Pollenia griseotomentosa. Next base: position 73,493,945 of record OZ007561.1, on the reverse strand, counting down.
CAACCAGTGAAATGCGCATAGGAATAGCTTATCCCATCAACAATAAATTTCAAGTGTTTTTATCAATAATAAAAACTGGGAATTAAGCACGAATAACAAAATCTTTTGAAATTAAAATTTTGTATTCCCAAAAATTGAAATTACTTTTTGATAATAAACAGGCAAGTGCACGGCCTAAAAAACACTTAATTGACAACATCTTTTGTAAAGTTGTTGTTGTTTTTATTTTGTTTTTCTTAACCTACTTACAACTACAGTTAATGTTGAGAGAATTTCAACTAATTATAGTGGGGAATGTAAGATGAGATAAACCCACTGTTTATTGTTGATGTGTTTTGTTTAAACTTTGATATTATTACAAGTAGAACTGTTGCTATAAGTCTTATACGCTTAACAGTTTTATTTGGTTTAATATCTTTAGTTTTTCTAAAATCTTTATGGATGAAGTTTCCTGATGATCTGGCCTAAGCAACCAGTGAAATGCGCATAGGAATAGCTTATCCCATCAACAATAAATTTCAAGTGTTTTTATCAATAATAAAAACTGGGAATTAAGCACGAATAACAAAATCTTTTGAAATTAAAATTTTGTATTCCCAAAAATTGAAATTACTTTTTGATAATAAACAGGCAAGTGCACGGCCTAAAAAACACTTAATTGACAACATCTTTTGTAAAGTTGTTGTTGTTTTTATTTTGTTTTTCTTAACCTACTTACAACTACAGTTAATGTTGAGAGAATTTCAACTAATTGTAGTGGGGAATGTAAGATGAGATAAACCCACTGTTTATTGTTGATGTGTTTTGTTTAAACTTTGATATTATTACAAGTAGAACTGTTGCTATAAGTCTTATACGCTTAACAGTTTTATTTGGTTTAATATCTTTAGTTTTTCTAAAATCTTTATGGATGAAGTTTCCTGATGATCTGGCCTAAGCAACCAGTGAAATGCGCATAGGAATAGCTTATCCCATCAACAATAAATTTCAAGTGTTTTTATCAATAATAAAAACTGGGAATTAAGCACGAATAACAAAATCTTTTGAAATTAAAATTTTGTATTCCCAAAAATTGAAATTACTTTTTGATAATAAACAGGCAAGTGCACGGCCTAAAAAACACTTAATTGACAACATCTTTTGTAAAGTTGTTGTTGTTTTTATTTTGTTTTTCTTAACCTACTTACAACTACAGTTAATGTTGAGAGAATTTCAACTAATTGTAGTGGGGAATGTAAGATGAGATAAACCCACTGTTTATTGTTGATGTGTTTTGTTTAAACTTTGATATTATTACAAGTAGAACTGTTGCTATAAGTCTTATACGCTTAACAGTTTTATTTGGTTTAATATCTTTAGTTTTTCTAAAATCTTTATGGATGAAGTTTCCTGATGATCTGGCCTAAGCAACCAGTGAAATGCGCATAGGAATAGCTTATCCCATCAACAATAAATTTCAAGTGTTTTTATCAATAATAAAAACTGGGAATTAAGCACGAATAACAAAATCTTTTGAAATTAAAATTTTGTATTCCCAAAAATTGAAATTACTTTTTGACAATAAACAGGCAAGTGCACGGCCTAAAAAACACTTAATTGACAACATCTTTTGTAAAGTTGTTGTTGTTTTTATTTTGTTTTTCTTAACCTACTTACAACTACAGTTAATGTTGAGAGAATTTCAACTAATTGTAGTGGGGAATGTAAGATGAGATAAACCCACTGTTTATTGTTGATGTGTTTTGTTTAAACTTTGATATTATTACAAGTAGAACTGTTGCTATAAGTCTTATACGCTTAACAGTTTTATTTGGTTTAATATCTTTAGTTTTTCTAAAATCTTTATGGATGAAGTTTCCTGATGATCTGGCCTAAGCAACCAGTGAAATGCGCATAGGAATAGCTTATCCCATCAACAATAAATTTCAAACTGGGAATTAAGCACGAATAACAAAATCTTTTGAAATTAAAATTTTGTATTCCCAAAAATTGAAATTACTTTTTGATAATAAACAGGCAAGTGCACGGCCTAAAAAACACTTAATTGACAACATCTTTTGTAAAGTTGTTGTTGTTTTTATTTTGTTTTTCTTAACCTACTTACAACTACAGTTAATGTTGAGAGAATTTCAACTAATTGTAGTGGGGAATGTAAGATGAGATAAACCCACTGTTTATTGTTGATGTGTTTTGTTTAAACTTTGATATTATTACAAGTAGAACTGTTGCTATAAGTCTTATACGCTTAACAGTTTTATTTGGTTTAATATCTTTAGTTTTTCTAAAATCTTTATGGATGAAGTTTCCTGATGATCTGGCCTAAGCAACCAGTGAAATGCGCATAGGAATAGCTTATCCCATCAACAATAAATTTCAAGTGTTTTTATCAATAATTAAAACTGGGAATTAAGCACGAATAACAAAATCTTTTGAAATTAAAATTTTGTATTCCCAAAAATTGAAATTACTTTTTGATAATTCCCAAATATCTATTTACTATTTTTCAGAGTTCAGAAAAATTCATACATGATCGCTCATATCTAACCATTCAAAAATTTCTTCCTAAATGAGAAATTTAAATTGTGTAACTTTGTTTCACATGTTGCCAGTTGGTTAAAAAATATAAAAAACAGAGTGAAATGTAAGCGAACATTTTTGCATAGCCCTGCCTTTACACATGCAAGTAATTACTTGCAAGTAGTGTATACATTATAAGCGAAAATGTCGAAGAAAAAGCCGAAAGTCTTGCAAGTAGCTTGAGTGTTTACACAGTCATTTTTAAGTTCATTTCTCAAATGGTCTCGAAGCGAAAACATCTTACGAAAAAAGCTTTGTTTTTCATTTTAAAAACATTGCCATGTTAAAACATTATCATGTTATAACAAAATAAATTAAATAATTTCTTCTTTATTTAATTTTCGGTCCATCTTGATGAAAAAATTATGTTTATTTTATAAAATATGTGACTACAGTATTGCCGTAGTGGCGATATCATAATGTTACTGAGAAAATATTTTGATTAACAATTTTTTTTTTCAAAATGCTTAAAATTCATGATTAAAATTACCATTAAGACGCGTTGTTGTATAGTTGTGCTCTTTTTTATTAGGTTTTTTTTTATAAATACACAGAAAATCCGCTATAATCATAACTTTTATTTTACTTAGTACTAGTAGATTGATACAAAAGTCATCCACGGCAACACTGTTTCTTCAGTTGTCATTTTACTTGCGACAAGTATCAAAAATTTACTTGCAAGCAAATTATCTTGCAAGTTGGGCTGCAAGTAAGAAAAATGTGATGGTGTTAGTAAAAACGTGTTAGTGTATTGAGTTTTTCGAACTTGCACTTGCAAGTGTAAACCCTAGGTAAGCTAGCATTTACACAATCCACTGCCAGTTCGAAAAACTCAATACACTCACACTTTTTTACTTATGCACTCACATTTTTCGCAATGGCAGCTCCAGTGGCAGCAAAAATTGCATGCGAGTGGAGATTTGGCACTTGCATGCCATTAAATGACAAAACGATGAACAATATTGCCCTGTTAAAAATTTAATGCAAATTTACTGGATTATTGTCGAATTGTAATTAAAGTTTTAACTTGATAAATGTATTATTATGATAAGTTTTTTGAAACGCGCATTAATAAAAGCAAGTTTGTTAATTATAGAGCATTAATATTCTTAAAATAATACTTATATAAATAAATGTAAACCATTTCCTCAAAAATGTGCTTATATGATTGACTCGGTAACTCTATTTGGTTTTTGATACTTTTTTTTAATTTGAGAAGTCAACAAATTATCTCAAGTTGACGCTTCAAAGACATTTTGAAAATGAACTCGCAGTGGCATGTGTAAACACAAAAGATAATGGCATGAGATTCGACTATTTCTTTGATAATATGTATACAGTAGTGGCTATAATATGTATACAGTAGTGGCATGCCACTACTTGCATGTGTAAAGGCAGGGTAAAGAATTATATACGCATGCTAAAAAATGTGGCTTTAAAATGAAAATGGACTACAAGCGAACAAAAGATTAATATGAAATTCGAAAAAAAAGCTGGAAGTTAATATGACAGTTTTGGCTTAAATCCGTTTTTGGCCTTTAAGCGGAATGGACTATAAGCGAAAAGTACTATACTGGCGATACAAAGATAGTTTTTTTAACCAACAATTTAATTTTCAATGCTTATTTTTTGCTTTACAACTAAACCTTCGTAAAGACGTGGTCAGATCTTACAATGGTGTCATTAAAATTTACTAAAAATGTCTTGCAACTGTGTGAACATTGTACGCTATTTTCATTTGGCAGATGTGTTAAATTAATGCATCTGACAATGGCAGCATTGTCAGAAAAATTACAACATTGTAAGATCTGACCATCGTCTGTACGAAACTTAGGAGCAATAACACATTCAAAAGCAGAGCAAAAATTCAAAAAATCAAAAGATTCTTATAATTCTTAAACTGGAGGTCCACATTGCGCGATCTATAAACTTTTTTGGTCTTCTTTCAAGACGCATGCTAAAGTAGAAAGCAGGCGCGGATCCAGCTTGAGCCCAAGGGGGGGGGGGATTATATCAAATATAAGCAGCTCTACAGCTAGTTGTGGTTTTAAAAGTTGTGTGTCTGTATATGACCTGATTACACTTTGAGATAGAAGTTTAGGTATGTTCAATACATTTAGGATATCTATTGGGAAAGGTGTTTTGAGATCTTCTAAGATAAGCTCAATAATAGGAGTTTAACCTACAACTCGGTAGGTAACATTTTGGATGCAATTATTTCGTTCAAATCTTGTCTTTTTGATTGGAATATCGATTTGAACGCAAGTAACTTTAACATTTTCAAAAATCGCTTTAAATTGTTCTTCGGCTTTATTTCTTTTCTCTTCAAGGCACATGATTAAAGTTTTGATAAGGCTTGATCCTTTTTGAAGATTTATATCGTGCTTTTGTGAAATCATACTAAGCGGCTGTGTTACAATAAGTATCACACTTAATATGTTTATTCCGCAAATAAATTCAAATTCCTTAATATTAGGCTTTTGATGAAGTATCTCTACCTTTCCACTCAGAAATTTTTTCCAAAGCTTTTACTATATGATGTAGACTTGTTGCAAAGTGTAAAATTGAGTCATGACGGTCCACCCATCTCGCATAATGTAGAGAGTTTAGCTCCCAGATACTTTGCTAAAACTGTGTTTCGCTTGGGATGATTATATTTAAAAAATTTTGTCGTTTCTTTAACAAATAATACAACTTTTTGTATTAATGGCACTTTATTGCTTTTAGAAATTGAGTTGTTTGATTAATGGGAATAGCATGACGTTTGTTTCGTATTTGTCGCGGTTTCCAGAATTTTTTTAACAGCTCCATTTTCTTCTGACATCAGAGGACACCCATCTGTTCCAACTCCTACACAAAGGTCAAGACCAAAATTTTTCAAAGCTTTAAGAAATATTGATCGTAGTACCTTCGCATCAATTGATAAACGTCATTATCAATATCGTTTGAAGCCTCTTCAAATGCGTTTCCAACAAAGCCAATAAATTCTTCTTTAACAACTTTTTGTTGTATGTTGAAATATCTTAAAGATAAGGAAATCTGGCTTTTCCCAGACAAATCCGTGCTTTCCTCAAAAATTATCGAATTGTATTTTGATTCATATAACACATACATATATACATAAATATTGCATTTATTTACTTAGGCTTATTAATAATTCAACCGCACGCATTTTCAAGTCAAATGTTTATTCTTTGGATATTGATGGCACCTGCTGGGATTGAATGTAGAATAATAAGTATTTGAATACAGTAGACTAGATGTTTCATTGAAAATATCTAATAAATAACTATTACGATTAAGATTTGGATATTTATTGAAAATTTCGTTAGAGATTCAATAAAAAAAGACATAAAAAAACCCTGCTGGGATTTCCAAAAATTTTGTACATTTAAAAAAAATAGTATTGTTGGGAGTTCTTGTATTATCGAAATAAACAAAACATATTTTTATAATTTAGGGGGGGGGGAGGAGGGTAATTTCCTTATTCCCCCCTATTCCCCCTGAATCCGCGCCAGCAAGTGCCTAATATGTTTTTAAAAGATAGAAAGTACTTGGGGAACTAACAATGTTAAAATAAGATGACAGAAACTCGTGGGCTTTCAATAGAATGACAAACTACTAAAATTATTTTGGCTGGTTTACTACTCTGTTGTTTCGTTCAATTATCACCTGTTTATTGTAATAACAGCATATTAGCAAAATTGAATAAAAGTAAACTAGATGAAAAACTAATTAAATACACGAAAAAAGTTATCGATGCCTAAAATTTGACCGATGTTACTCCACGCAGAACCAAGCTAAAGAAAATATAAAGAAATGTAAAAACGATTAATGCTAACCACAGAGTTCATGGTGTTTTTGCTGAAGCTATACATCAAATGGTTCCAGAGAAAAATTTACTTTTGTTTCCTGAATTTATATGGAGTATTTATCAACACAACGATCTGGAATTATATGAGATTATTGTGCATTTATATTTGCAACTTTACAGAAGAATTAATCAAATGTATCATCAAGATTAAACCAAGTTTATTGTTACATTTGCATACTGATTGTATAAAATAAAAAAGAATAATCTTTTCAATCAGATGGTCCCACACTTAAAATCAAAAGTGGACGATGTAATAAACTTACTGCCGAATAATATAAGATATTTATTTTTTAAGCCGTACCGTAGATATTCGAATTACCTGTATACTTCTGATAGGTTAGGGCTAGTTTTTCTTTGGCACAACAATACCGGAATGGATGAAACAGGCTTCCTAAATGCAGAATTTAATGAAGTGGATTCATCAAATGGTAACGAAAATTATATAAAACAAATCAGTACTAAACAAAAAACATATTTAACTTCTAATATGGTTACACACGTAATTGAGTCTTGGAATATTGAGTTTTTGGATTATGATCATGTCGGACTTCGTCATAATAATACCCGACTATGTGCTGCAGTGAAACGCGATGAAGAAAGACGTTTTGTTACTCACCGAGATTTGGATTACATAATAAGCGAATGTGAATGGCGTTTGGGAGAGTGTGATTTTAATTAATTTATAGATGCACCATTTTTCTTTAAAGAGAGTTTCTTCTTTATATAATTTTTCTTCGCATATAATTTATTCAATTAATTTCTGTTTATCCTAATCCTAATATTCCTATATATTTTATGAAAATAAGGTGATGGCTTTTTCTTTATTCCGCAATTATTAAAAATACAATAAAAGATTCAAAAAAGAGCAAAACTGAAAACGACTTTTTTTAAGACACTGTTAATGCCAAAATTGTTTATCCAGCCCTGGACATTAATATTGGTGATGCGCAAGATTTTACCCCTTTTATTAAATATACAAAAAAGCGAAATGATGCTAATATCGTCCTTTCGCTTTTTCGCATGATGACTAAAACAAAACGTCAACAGGCTTTAAATGTTTATGAAGCTGTTTCCGTTTTGGCTTAACTAATTTTTGGTTCTTGTTCTGTTTCTAGCCAACACAAAGAAGCTAACAAATACTCCAATTAATAGTCAAAACTATAATTCTAACTCATTTGTCTTATTTCCTATTTTTTAATTTCATTTCTTATTGGGTTTCATTTTTCTGAGTTAACAAAATAAAGTTGATTTCATTTTGTCTACTAATATCGGCTCAGGGAATTTACTTATTCCACATTTCCATCCAGCATTCTATACACACGATTATCATAATAACATTTGGTTCATTCGAACCGGATTGGAAGTAAGCAATTATCAGCCAATTCTCTGGGATTTCATTATTGGAGTACTATTTAAAGCCAAACACAAGACGACATATATTCCTTTTCGCTGCACATACATACATACATCATACATATTAAGGTACGTTCAGCGTTACCGTTGTGATACTTAAGTATCAATTTGACACTTGTTCGACTGTCTTGATACTCTTTTTGACCCTTGTTTTGATATACCCTTTTGTATAATTTTTAACTATTTTGTGCCACTTTTTGAAAAGCACTCACATTTTGTTTTTTGTCAACACTGCTGAATGGTATTGCTTCAGCTAAACAAGTCGCTCATTTGCTGCAAGACCGCCATAACTCAAAAAATTAAATTTTGGAGTAATAGATGCAGAATTGTTCGCTTTCTCGAAATGGATTTTTTTGAGTTATGCCGGTCTTGCAGCAAATGAGCGAGTGTGTTTTTCAATTAAAACTAAACTTTGTAAAAGACTCAAAGTAGAAACTTATAATTCCATGCTTTATTTTCACAATTTGTTTGAAGCGGCGATGGAGGGCTGGACTTCAAGTGAAGATTAAATAACAAAATATAGAACGCACCTTCGTAAAAAGTAGTTGGTGTTCGTAAAAAGTTTGTGTTAAAACATTTTTTACGACTTCTAAATTTGATTTTCTATAGAAAAGTACAAATTAAAGTACAATTTCTCTAATAGCAAACATAACTCATATTTATACATACATATTTGTTATTTTATATATATTTTTTTATTTATTGAATAACTTATGGGTTTCTTGTCAACAAAAAATGTGACATTTTATTTAAAAATGCAATTTGGTGTTCGTTTCTTAAAAATGATTTGCTCTCCAAAAGGGTAGCATGTTTTATTATTCACCCTTTCTAATCGCATTGGGCATTGAACTTTTGTCGCGTATAAATCGACAGTGTTGAAATTGCCCTGTAAAATAAGTGCCTTCGGTTTATATATGGGAGTTTTTTTTTTTTTTTAAAGGCGACGATTTCCTCAAAGAGCAACAAAGCTACGCAAAAATTTAAAAAAAATTTAAAAATATTTTTAATTAGGCTTAAGTTCATTAAATTTAATTTTCATTAAATTATTTTTATGAAGAAAGGAATTTTACAACATGAAAATTAATTAAAATTGTTATTGATAATCTTTCATTCTTGACCGTGGCGGGGGCTCGAACCCGGGCCGGCAGGTTACCATGACATGTTTCGATCGCAACCACTCGATCTTCTCAAATGGATTTGCCGTTTTACACTCACAGCCATCGAAGGCTGCTGACGTCAATAGTCAAACATCAATCCTTAAACCAAATTGTATTTTAACCTTTGGTAGATCGAAGTTTGCTTTTTTGAATGATTATCTATTTTTAATTGATTTTACATGTTCTTCCTTACTTCTGTTTTTTCGTACTTTTGTCAAGAATTTTTCTTGAAGTCCAAAGTACATTTTTTTTTTTTTTTGTTTTTTTTTTCCATTTTTGTCTTTCTTTTTCTTGTTGACCTTTTTCAGCACAACTTGAAGGACAAATGAACACATAGAGCTTGTGCCTTAGCTTTTTAACAATGATTAGTATTGTGGTTATTTTGTTGAACTATTTATGGTTTTTAATCCAAATTTTTAATATTTTTAATTAGGCTTAAGTTCATTAAATTTAATTTTCATTAAATTATTTTTATGAAGAAAGGAATTTTACAACATGAAAATTAATTAAAATTGTTATTGATAATCTTTCATTCTTGACCGTGGCGGGGGCTCGAACCCGGGCCGGCAGGTTACCATGACATGTTTCGATCGCAACCACTCGATCTTCTCAAATGGATTTGCCGTTTTACACTCACAGCCATCGAAGGCTGCTGACGTCAATAGTCAAACATCAATCCTTAAACCAAATTGTATTTTAACCTTTGGTAGATCGAAGTTTGCTTTTTTGAATGATTATCTATTTTTAATTGATTTTTTCGAGCCCCCGCCACGGTCAAGAATGAAAGATTATCAATAACAATTTTAATTAATTTTCATGTTGTAAAATTCCTTTCTTCATAAAAATAATTTAATGAAAATTAAATTTAATGAACTTAAGCCTAATTAAAAATATTAAAAATTTGGATTAAAAACCATAAATAGTTCAACAAAATAACCACAATACTAATCATTGTTAAAAAGCTAAGGCACAAGCTCTATGTGTTCATTTGTCCTTCAAGTTGTGCTGAAAAAGGTCAACAAGAAAAAGAAAGACAAAAATGGAAAAAAAAACAAAAAAAAAAAAAAAAAAAAAAAATGTACTTTGGACTTCAAGAAAAATTCTTGACAAAAGTAGGAAAAAACAGAAGTAAGGAAGAACATGTAAAATCAATTAAAAATAGATAATCATTCAAAAAAGCAAACTTCGATCTACCAAAGGTTAAAATACAATTTGGTTTAAGGATTGATGTTTGACTATTGACGTCAGCAGCCTTCGATGGCTGTGAGTGTAAAACGGCAAATCCATTTGAGAAGATCGAGTGGTTGCGATCGAAACATGTCATGGTAACCTGCCGGCCCGGGTTCGAGCCCCCGCCACGGTCAAGAATGAAAGATTATCAATAACAATTTTAATTAATTTTCATGTTGTAAAATTCCTTTCTTCATAAAAATAATTTAATGAAAATTAAATTTAATGAACTTAAGCCTAATTAAAAATATTAAAAATTTGGATTAAAAACCATAAATAGTTCAACAAAATAACCACAATACTAATCAAATTTAAAAATAAATTAAATTAAAGTTTGCAACTATAAGCGAAAATTTTTTATATATCAAACAAGCGATATAATTGGTTAAAAGTCTCTAAACCTAAAAGAAATAGCAAAAGTTCGGTAAAAACTGCCAAATTAGCGGAAATTCCAAAAATTTGGTGGTAGGGGTATTATAGCAAAGCCTAATATTTATTAAAAATTGTAAAAGCTTTAAAGAATCAGAAAACTCGCTTCTATCGCGAATTCGGGAACAATTGCAAAATTGAAAACAAACCATTAAATATATTTGAAATCGGTAAAAAAAAGAAAATGTCCGAATATAACATATGGTGTTTTCTTTTCTACAAAAAAAATACCACATTTTAAAAGGTGCATTTATAAAATGTCTTGCCTTACATGTAATAATGCAATTTTTTATTTGACGAGAACAAAACACAAAATTGGATCGCCCTGTTTTTAACAGCTGACAAAAAGTTTGTTCTTCAATATACCTATAAAAAAATATGTACATAAATCAAAAAGGATGTTCTTCAAAATATAAAAAAAAAATACACATAAACCCAAATTTGTTAATATATTAATATTAAATAAATAAATAAATGAACAAAATGAATGACCAAATTCCAATTTCTTTAGTTTGTTTTTCATAAAATATGTAAACAGGAAAATACCTTTGCCAAATTGCGAATTTATTAACATCAAGTTTTTACGATTTCTTGATTTGACGTTTTTTTTTCAAAAACAATTTTTTAACACCGAATCCATTTAAATTTTATGTCACTGACAACCTACCATTAATAATGTTATGCTTTCTTTTGTTTTTACTTTAAAATAATAGACAAAATTTCTATTAAAACTTAAAAATTTTACTGTCCTGATTAGAGGCGATTTTTTTCCAACTTCGTCTGGTAACCCTATATATAAACAGAAGCCATCTTTTTACAGGGCATTATCAACACTCTCGATTTATACGGGGCGTAAAGTGCAATGCCTTATGCCATTTAAGGGTGAATTTTTTTAGAATAAAACACGCTGCCCTCTTAGAGAGCAAAGCTTTTTTAAGAAACGAACACCAAATTGCATTTTTTTAAATAAAATGTGACATTTTTTGTAGAAAAGAAAACACCAATAAAAAGCATTAAAAAAGTAGGTGCTAAAAACATGAAAGGGCATTCCATAAAAAGAGTTATGTTTTTTGAGCACTTCCTACCTGAAACAAATATTTTTTGTTCGTATATAAAAAACTTGGTCTTATTATTTTCTTCAAAATGGGATACACCATTTATTAAAAAACTTGACCCTTTTTAATTGAAATGCCCTTTTTTGACCCCTTTTTCTGGAAAATCCCCTTTTTGTGACCCTTTTCGAAAATTTCTAACGGTAACCCTGGGTACGTTGTGCATTTTGCTTTGATCTTCATTTAGTTGTCTAAAAAGTGCATTTTCAAATAGTGGTTCACAAGAACGGTGTTTTTTTTTTCTTATAAAATTTTGCATTGTTGCCTAAGCAACCAGCACAAAATTAAATTAAACAAAAATAAGAAAAAGAAGTAATATAAAAATATAAAAAATATAGAAAAAGGAAAGAGTGAACACAAAAATAGAAAAAAGAAAAATAAAATAGCAAATAGGTATCAACGAGTGCGGGCCAAAACAAAATAGTGGATTCACATCAGTGTTACCAATTTAGCCATTTAGTGGCTAGATTTAGCCATTTTCCACCCTGTTTAGCCATTAAAAAATGACTTTAGCCATTAGCCATTTTTTTTAGCCATTTTTCAAATTGTTTAGCCATAAAATTTTATTTGCCGTTTTACTTTTAACAGAATAATTATTATTTTATTTTAAAAATTTATAAAACTAAAACAAACATTTTTAACAATTAAAACGCCTTTAATTTAAATCACAACTTTTACAAATGTTGAAAATCGCTATAAACGATGATGATGAAACATCTTTCAAAATTAAGGAACAGTATTCCAATACTAAATTTATAAAATGGATCACCACAAACATCGGTGTTTCTTTCTGGTTGCAAGTATTTCAATAAAGAGATACAGTCGGCAACAAAATTTTTTTTAGAAATTTCAGAATTGACTTCCATGGTCTAATGCTGAAGTAGAGAGGGTATTTAGCCAAGTAAACATCGTAAAAGTAATTTTAGAAATAGGTTACATTTAGCAGCCGTTAATTCGATTTTTTTAATTAGGTACATATTTTTACCGTAACAATAAACTATTTTTACCAACACCACAATAGTGGAGAGGGTACTATGCGTTTGTGCTGATGTTTGTAACATCTTAAAATATTGATACTTAGCCAACCTTTACGTATACCGATTGACTCAGAATCACTTTCTGAGTCGAATTAACGATGATTGTCCGGCTGGCTGGCTGTTCATGTACACCTTGTGCGCAAAGTAACGGTCGGAAATTTGCAGATAATTTAATAAAATTTGGTACATAGGTTATAATGTGGTGTAGGGTATCATCTAGTCGGGGTTGACCGACTATACTTTTTTAATTGTTTTTTATTGTAGATCTGGACTCAAAAGGTTGGGTTACTGTTGTCGTGATTATGATTTTCCCTCAAATTATTTAAAACTAATAGGCACGAGTGATTCCTATGAGATGAACAATAACGACATCGAATTTATCGATGATTTAATTTTTAAAATATGTATCAAAATAATAATTTACGTTTATTCTTATTTAAGAAATTGATCTTGACTTACAATTTCATCGTAAACAAATTTAAATGAATTATTTCTGTTTTGTTATTGAATTTTAATGTGTTTTTATTTAAAAAAGCTTTTAGCCATTTTTTAGCCCATTTTTAGCCATTTTTTTCCGTAAATTTAGCCATTTTTGGTCATCAAGTTTTGGCAACACTGATTCACATATTAAAACGAATTTGGGAAATTTTTGGATGTAAGTTGATCACTACCAGTACCAGAAAGTGTAAGGTATTTTATTTTTTGCGCGATTTTGAAGATTTTTTGAGAGAAAATGCAGAGAAATGACGATTGAAGATTTTTCTAGGAAATGTAATAGTGCTATGAAAATATTCTGGCATTAATAAAACACAAGAAATATTTACAATTATGTATATTGGGAACAGTCCAAAACGTAAAAATCATTTTTTCGAAATACAAAAATTATTGGAAATTAAACAGAAAAAAATTCTTTCCCCATCACAAGCTAGGTGGCTTTCGTTGGAAGTATAAGTGCCGGTTCACACACGTCAAGTTTGACTCGTCAAGTCTTGAGTTTTTAGGAAAGAGGGGAAAAGAAATGGCATTCTCATTTACCTTCTCTCCGAGAACTTGACGTGTTTGAACCGGCACTTAGTAATTTGAATTCTACAATTATATGAATGTCACCGAGCCCCGATTTGCGTCGGTCATATTTGGCTTGCTTTTTAAAAATTGTTTAAATACGCTTTGCGTTTTTATGATTTCGATTTGCGTCGCTACATACGATTGGATTTTTTCACTGAAGTCATAATCACATGTGAAGAATTTTTCTATTTGCGTGTAAAAAGTCGATTCCCATTTAATTCTGTTAGGAAAGTTATTCTAAGTATAGTTGCGTGTTAGGAAATAAGAAGTTAGTTATTGATAAAAAGTCGTGTAGAAAAATGAGTGCAAAGAGAAGAAAATGCATTAGTTTGGAACTAAAATTGGGCGTAATAAAACCTTTCAAGTAAAGACTGTTGATATAGACAGACCCCTTGGTTTAGCACCTTCAACAGTAAAAACAATTTGCAATAGTGCAATAGCGCTAAAAATTAATCATTTAAAGATAGATCGAGTTAATAGCAAATGAGATTTTATTTAATGTTTTTGTAAATATGGATAAATGAAATAAATAAATTTTTGTCATGTTTTGATGAAAATATATTTTTTCTTATGTATTTCTTTTCAAGTGATAACACAGAAAAAAATATCAAAAGTTATTTAGTAATTAAAGAAAATTTGTTGAAACTTTTCTAATATTTTTAACAATTTTCTTAATTAACATGTTTGTAAATTGTCATATTAACAATTTGTTTCATTTGTAGAAAATGAATAGAAAAAAATTATTTTGTGTCAAAAAATATAAAATAAATAAAATCTGGGTTTTCAATTTAAAATCGTTAAAAGAATAAACGATATGATGATTATTGCGAAATTTAATCAATCTATACGGTAAGTAAAGCTACGTTCACACCTATTAAATATTTGACGTCCTACACGTAACCCCTAGTTTTATTAAAGAAGTATTTGCTTTTGCTAAAAGTTTTACTAGATTAAATACCATTTAAGAGTTTCTAAATTACACTATACAATTCTCTTCTTGCGAATAAAGTTTAGCAAACCAATAGAACTTGTCAAAAATGAAGCTAAAGTTTGATTAATTTATTGGTCATGCTTTTTTCGGATTTTTTCGTAAAATATTTGCTAGGTCTGAACATACCTTTACGTTATTATCTAATGATTTATAAATAATTTTTAACCATTCTTTTATAAATTATAGAGTTTGAAATATTACTTATAATGGTGCCAACATTCCGTTTGTTGCTAATGTATAAACGTCCCAGTGCATCCAGGTCTTAATTTGTGGCTTAAATAAAGTATAATATTATAAGTGATGTTATTTAAGGCGACCGTACACGACATGTTTTTGTCATCTGACATGTCAAATTTTCCACTGCAAAACACATACATGTCGTGTGTTACCTTTTTAACTTTGCTTCTGTAAAAGTCAGACGCAAAGTCATCTGACAAAATTTCAATTAGAGCGTGCTCTATTTTCTTCTGACAAACCATCTGACATCAGAAAGCTATGCCGGCAAGAAACCGGCAGCGGCGTCCACTATTGACGGAATCATTAGCCGGCTGAAGTTAATTTTTTACAATACCGAGATATGTTTGATCATCTTACCATTGAATAGAATTTATGTGAATATATATATAAAAACCGTTTTATTATAAAATCCTAAATTGGTATCTTTGAATTAAAAGAAAAAAATGTTAAGATGGCTGAACTATTTTACGGCGCAAATAAAACTTTTCATGGCGGCAGCAAGTTATTTTGAAACCGAGCACTACTTTGGTTTCTGCAATAACAATGCGAAAAAAACAGAGACAATGTCAGAAGCAAATTACATGTACGTTTGTGACCGAATTTTATAAAGCTTATGTAAAACAGCGATTTTGACAGACATGCACAATTACATGTGACTTGAAAATTTGACATGTCAGATGACAAAAACATGTCGTCTATATGCGCCTTTAATAGTTTGCTAAAAAAAATAAAAAAAACAACTTTTAATTGCATCTTTTTTTTAACTTAGTTAGCAACAAAATATTTTGTTAATATGACAAACTCACAATAAAAAATTATATTTAATTGTTAACAAATATTGTATTCAATATTACAAACTCATTGTTAGAAATATTTGTTGAGTTTTAACAATTTTAATTAACAAAATAATTTTTTTTATTTACAAATTTGGTTGTTGGTGCCTTTGCAATCAAAAAGTTAATTGTATTGACGAATATGGTATTTAATATGACAGTTGATTTGTCGTAATTTTTTCCTGTGAAGTATATTTAAGCTCACTTGCTGAAATTAATAGAATAAAACTTAACCATATCACTTTCTTTATCATAAATAGAATTTCTTGCTAAAAATTTATATTTTTAAACCACTCAATGCAATAAATTGTCTCTAATTTGTAAAATTTAAATATTTGACGATTTGTTGACGATTTTGTTAAATGTTCGTGACGATTTTGACGAATTTTGTTCAAACTTTTGACGATTTTTGAAGAAAAAAGCCTAACAACCCTGTGCATGCATGTTATTTTTTCTTTACCTTTCAGCGCTAATTACTCTTTAATATACTCTTAAGTGAATTTAAATTAATTTCAATTCTACAACATTGATTTCCCTTTATAAAAGCTTTTTAACTTTTTATTCTTAAGTTGAGCTTTTACTCAACGTTCTTTTGTTATTTTGCATTCTTTGTTAACAAGCACTCTTTAACTTTTTATTCTTAAGTTGAGCTTTTACTCAACGTTCTTTTGTTATTTTGCATTCTTTGTTAACAAACACTCTTATTCAATAACATTCTTTGCATTCAACTCAACCGTTTGCTTTGACTATCTCTTGTTGGCAGGGCTGCCAGATAAATTTGTGAGGAAATCGTCAATTTCCTGAGAAAAAATAAAAAAATCGCCTTTTTCGTTTCGAAAAATCGTCAAAAAATCGGACAACTTAAATTTAGTTTTTTTTTTTAAACAATTTTTGTTCGACTTTTGTAAAAAAAACATTCAAACAAAAACATAATTACTTCATACCCACCTATAAATTTCAATCGTCGATGACCGCATTTTTTAATCGTAGAAGATTCCTCACACGGGAAAAACTGGATAAACGACTGAGATTTTTCCACGGCACAGCGAACGGCGCTTCTTCAATCGTTTTAGACGTGGGTGAAGATCATCTAACGTGTCTTTCATGTCAAGAATCGTATGAGACGCATGTAGAAAGTATCTTACTACCCGTGAAATGTTCGCCGTATAATTGTTGAAAGTATGTTTTATACAGAGAGTCGTAAAAGATTCTTTCGATGATGGTTTGACGAAAGATAAACAAAGTGTTACATTAATAATCATAATTATTTAAAGATTTTCTTAAGACTTGCAAATGACGGCCGTACCTAAACAAAAGCGGCACGCGTTTTTTAGTTTTTGAATAGAGCGGCCTCAACGCTCTGCAATTGGAAAACCCGATTTTGACAGCTCGTTAAATAGTGAAGTTTGCCGCTTTTGTTAATTAATAATAGCAATTTAGCTATTTTTTGGTCAATCTAGCGTTTTTATCTCTATTTTTATTTATAATTTGTGGGTTTTATTAAACAAGAAAGCTATCACTACCGTTCGTGACACATATCAGCGTAAAAGCTAAGCGAAAGAAAACGTTCCGCCTTCCGCTCTTGGTAAGGTACGACTGTTAAATATTCCAAGATTAAAAAACGAACGTGTTTAGAAAATTAAGTGTTTTATTCAGAATTTGGAGACTGAAAAAAATCGTCACTTTTTAGAAAAAAATCAGCGAATCGGCACTTTGCTAATTCCGGAACAAAAAATCGTCAAAATGACGATAAATCGTCAAATCTGGCAGCCCTGCTTGTTGGTAAACTTAGATGATCTCTTACAGCCGTACCTAAACAAGAGCGTAAAGCTTTTTCTGGCTGTCAGATATTCTCATGCCAATACAATTTTCATACAAATATCCCTAAATAGCGCGGCGCCAATGCTTTGCAATTGAATAATTCGATTTTGACAGCGTGTTTAATAGTGAAGTGGGCTGTTATTGTTAATAAATAATGGCAATTTAGCTATTTTTAGTCAATCTAGCGGTTTTTTCTTTTATTTCTATTTCTATTATGTGGGTTTAATTAAACAAGAAAGTTAACACTACTGTTTGTGACACAACGTTGACGCTCTTGTTTAAGTATGGAATATCGGCGTAAAAGCTAAGCAGAAGAAAACTTTCCGCCTTCCGCTCTTGTTTAGATACGGCTGTTAATTATTTCTAACTGCCTTGATCTCTCACTCAATTTTTTCACCCTGTGTTATTCCCGTACACGTGATAAATACCTTGGAAATAAGTCAATTAGTTCTACTCAGACAGAGTTGCTGGCACGAAAAATATTTAAATAACCAAAAATTTTCAAAATACATACAATCAAACTTGTAAATAAAATTTATTTCTGATAAAACGGAATCTTAATATTATTTATATTTTTGTGAGGGTTTTCATTTTAACTGATTCACGATTTGGACCGCTTACAACTAATTAAATAAAAAATTTCAATTTTTTTTGTTAGTAACGTCAAATTTTATTTAATTATTGCTATAGAATTTTTTTTTTTCGAATTATTCCGGCGTAAGCTATTTTTTCAAACTAATTATAAAAACTTTCTCGAAATAGAATAACAAAAAAATTCATTTACTTGGGACTAACCACATTTTCCAACAGCGGCAACACTTTCTCTAAATCAAACTGATAGTAGTTATTTTCGTACAAAAATTTATGGAAAAATAACTTTGTTGTATTCCTATCAAATTAAAAGCATAAATTAACCGCGATTTGCAGAAAAGTCTTTAAATTTGGTATATTAAAAAAAATAAAAAAAAATTTTGGCAATTAAAAAGTAAAGTTAAGTGTTGCTACTTCCGTTAAGGAAGAATTTAATTTTGTTTATTCATTATTTAATCTTTTTTGGTCTTTGGTTTTTCTATTATTCTCTTGCCCAATTTTTGATCGAAACTTTTGTAATTTAATTTATTTATTCTCACTAATTTGCATTGACGACTACGGGAACAGACCTATTGTACTTGCGTTTTCCAATCATTTGCTTTAAAATTGCACCGAAGTAAAGGTCAATCAACTCTTGGTATTTAATTTTATCTGAACAGCTGCTCATTTCCAGGCATTTGAATAAGTGCTATTGTACAAAAGATAGATACTTAAACGACCGCAATCTTTTTTCAATCATCTAACTTTCGATATTCAAGTACAATCTTATTTATTAATATCGACTAATTTCTCAATTATCTTATCGTTTCAGTGTTTTTTAATAAAACCTTAAAAGTTTCACCACTTCGTGAATCGAATTTTGAGTAACACAAAAAAATTTTGATTTTTGTACGTTTAAAACTGCGATCGGCAACCTACACTTTTACATTTTGCGATTGTATGCATTGTATAAATTTTACATATTTTGTTGTTAATGTTGTGTTGTTCTCTTCAATGTGTGTGCACACGTACGTAATAAAAGAGCATTAAAGAGAAAACGCGGCGCCCTGATTTTGCCGATTGCAGGTTTAAAATAAATATTCGGAGATAATTTTCTTTTCGTCGTTCAATTCAATTGGCCCAACGGAAGGGGTATTACCCAAATTTTTTTTCTACTAATATTTTAGTGGTCGGATTTGTTTATTCACCGGACATAAAAAATGTCTTTAGAACAATTTATTCGATTAGCCGATAGCATTGTATAGTTCGAGGCTGACCTCAATGACATCGTGTCATGCGCTGGAGGTTCATCGCTGTAAATTACAGTCAACCTGGAGTGGCATTAGGGCTGAGGCATGACAAATTTCTGGTTGAGGCTGAGAAAGAAAAAGGTGAAAACGAGGAGCCCTACAGTACCTATTGCAACTGTATGGCGAAATTACCAGAACTGACAGATGCACTGAAGCAACAGTCGACTTCTCACTCCGAAGATATTGTGCCTCCAGCTGACAGCACAGTTCATCCTGGCCATTCTCAGGACTTTAGATTTTCCAATGCTCCTGTAGAGTCATAAAACCTCCACTCACCTCCGATAGAAATTTCAATCTTTTATGGTGACTAAGCCTCCTGGCCCACGTTTCGTGATATATTCACGGCAGTGCTATCTTACACCAGGGCCACTAAACTCGAAAAGCTTTTCTATTTAACTCAGAAAACTAAAGGTACGACTATGAAATTGTTCAAAAAAGTCCTTTCACTAATCATGGTTTCGATTTGGCCTGGGATAATTTATCCGGTATCGACTTGCATTTTTGCATCGAAACTTGCTGAAGTTGGTAAACAAATTTGTATATTGACAGTAACAAATTTTCTTCTTTCTGCATAACATGACAACTTTCTAAACGTGTAGTCATAGTATGCTTAAGATGCAAACAAAATATCTTTACTCCAATAAAATTTTGCTAGCGCCATTTTTCAAATAATTTTATGTCAGTTTTGTCGTAATATTTTAAAGAAATTCAAAAAAGCTAACGAATTGTTCATTGACATCAACATGACGATAATTTTGATTTACACTCCGCAATTTATGTAAAGAAGGGCATAACTTTAAGAGTGCGCGCCAAATCTTGTGAAGATGAATCTGATGAGGTTGTATATGACCCAAATGAGGAAATTCTTGGTCGAAATTAAGTAAAGTATCTATTTCTTGAAATAAAAAGTGCGGGACAGAAATTACTTGTTGGCTGTGCTTATAGGCCAAATAGTAGTAAATGTATGAAAAGTTTTTTAATAGTCTTGAAATTCTAACACCCTGTTATGATGATGTAATAATTGCAGGAGATTTCAACTCCAACATCTTGGTTGATCCTCATCTAACCAATGCAATGATTTCTCTTGGGCTTTTTTCTCCAAACTTAAGTTTAGCTGTAAATTTTACGAAAACAGATAGTACACTACTTGATTTGCTTTTTCGTCGATGATAATTCAAAAACACTCCTTTATGACCAACTTAGGGCTTCATGTTTTTCTAAACATGATCTTTTATACATGTCATTTGATTTTCAATTACACGTGCAAGATTAAGCAGTAAGTTTTCGTGATTTCAAAAATATTAATTTTGCAATTCTAGAGGAGGAATTTTTTAAGATTGCTTGGAACCTATTATATAACTTGATCTCTGTAGATGATCAGCTGCTCTTTTTAGAAGAAAATATAGTTAATCTATTTAATATTGCTGTTCCACTCAAAACGAGAGTTATTAGTCAAAAGAAAAAACCTTGGTTTTCCACCTCCATAAAAGATTCAATTGCTCGTCGAGATTTTGCATACGGTCGATGGAAGCGATTTAAAACATCTCAATTACTCAAAGAGTTCAAAAGTGCACGAAGGCTGACTAAAAAGTTAATTAAAAAAGCGAAATCTGATTTCTATGCCTCAAAATTTTCCTCTGCAATAGGTTTAAAACAAACATGGAATACCATTCCCGAAATTGGTATCGGTAAGGTTAAGAGTCAAAAACCCTGTAAAATAGATGTAGATACCAGAGAATGACAACAAGTACCCATAAGAAAAATATACAGAGGTATTTACCCACGCTTTTCGTTATTGTGTATACACATATTTATAACACAAATAATAACAACAGCTATGGTTGTCGTTGCAAAAAGTATGGTTATTACTTATACTTATGCACGGCAATATCTTCACGCACCCATATTTAGCAAACAAAAATACATGAATATTATGCAGATATTATTCAATACCCATGAATTTGTTTTGGTTATCTACCATACATATGAAATATCCATGTTTAAAAAAATACCTTCAGTATTTTTGGCACTTCTGTGTAAAAATGAAAAAATTTTTTTTAGCAAAAATGTGCTTTGATCACTAGGCAGGTATGGGACTATGTAAATATTTTTAATGATACATAAAATAAATTTGTCCGTAACATCAGCAGTACCTTTGTAAAACTACCTATAAGATATACATTTTTCTAAAACAAATAGGACCACGAGGGGTGGGAAGGGGCAATTTCTGCTTTCCGAAGATATCTAACAGATCCTAATGAAATTTAAAACATGTATTTTTTAGAAAATAGGACTAGGAGGGGGATAGGGGGCAATTTCTGACACTCCAAAACTATCCAACAGATTTTAGTGAAATTTAAAACATATGGGAAATTCACAAGGTGTGCTATCATGTTATATTGTCATAATGTTCTAACATTTTACAATGGTTTAAAAATATTGTTGTTGCTTTGTTAATAAAAAGAGTCTTAAATTAATAGAATTTTGCTTGCTATGTTTATTGTGCTGTCGTAATTAATCAGCACATCCCTGCGCTGAGCGGCTAAGCCGAGCCGCATTAGTTTTTGTAGCCGTTGCCTATGATGGTATAGTTTTATCCGGCTAATATCCGAATTTAACCTGCGGCTAGCAATTTTTGCAACAAAACACTTGCGGCGTCAAATTATATCGGCTTAGGACTCTGATGTATGGTAAACAAACAAAATAAAATTTATTTGTGATTTTTGTCTAAAAAATGGAAAATAGTCAGATAAGATCTAATTTAATTTATCAATTCATGTATTTTTTCAAACTATGACTATGGATCGAATATACAATGCTTATGTGTCTATATAAATATGGATCCATCTATGTTTTAAATTTCATTAGGATCTGTTAGTTAGTTTCGGAGAAGCAGAAATTGCCCCCGACCGCCCCTCGTTGTCCTAACTTTTTAATATTGTTTTACACTTTCAGTGAAAGTATCCCATTTTCAATGCATGTATTGATTTGTAAATAAGTTGTGTAGTTTTCGAGTTATAAAACAGCTTTGAAAAATAAGCTTACCGCCTTAGTCAAATCTTAAAAAGCTTTAAAATTATCTTGATATTTTTCTGACTAACAACACAAAAAAATTTTGCTTAGTTCCAAAATTTTTAAAATTTTTGCCATCTCTGCTTTCTCTTTCGCTCTGTACATTTACGTTATACATACGTCAATACACATACTTATATGGGTATGGCAGATATATCTGCTATAGCTATAGCTTTAGCTTTAGCTATAGCTAACAGAAATTTTATTTATATCTGCATGTACATTCAAAAAGAAGAATGAATATACAAATACACATTAGCAGCGTATACCTATACATATTCAACTTAAGCTTGTAATGGGTATTGGTATGTATGTGTATTGTTTTGATCTTTACAAATGCATGTCCATACATGTTTTCTCACTAATATTGAAAGAGTACTTAAAAAGATACTTTTGTCATTCTCTGGTAGATACAATAAATGAAAAATTTGTTGATGTACCAATGGTGGATCCAGATCGTAGTTACTATCACATTCTCGATGATTCAGACAATGGAAAATTTTCCTTCAGTGGCATAATTCAAAACGTCGCGACGTTTTGTCTAGTTGTATATCGATACACTCAAATGCCGTTGGCTCAGATGGAGTCAGTGTTGCCAGTGGATTTTTCGAAAAAATACCTACACATGCTAAAAAAAAATCCGATTTTTCCCTACACGTTAAAAAATTTCCCCTACAAAAATCCTTACGCATTATTGTCATTAAAATAGAAAAAAAAACAATAGTAATAAAAAATAAATTTTGTTCAAAAATTTATATTAAAGCTTTAACAAAAAATAAGTACAAAACTTAAAAAAAAAAAAAAATAATACATATCGCACTTGTTTTCAGAAAAAGTAAAACAATTTTTAATTTACATAATATGAAAGGCATATGAAAAAGTATTTTTAAACCAACCGTTTCTTTACTTAAAGGTAGACAAAATATCTCGATATTTTAACAGCGGGTAGATATGAATAATACCTGTCGACTTTTTCCAAAAAGTGAAAAACTAAAAATTTTGAGTTAATACAGTATTGTTGAATAGGTGCGATATGTTTGTGCAGTACTTTTTGCTTATAGTCACATCCTTTAGTTGCAGACAAAACGAGGACTATATCGCTAATGTGACTATAAGGCTAATTCACATATATGCCATATGAGTAGGGATGCAACATCGCTCTGAAAAACATCGATGTTTGAAGACACCGATGTTTCCACGATAAGCATCGATGTTAAAAAACATCGGTAAAAAACACGATACATCGATGTTTAACATCGATGTTTAAAACTACTTTGCAATTTTACTTACGGGCTGCTTTAATTCTACTTTGCTACTGCATATCTTAAGGCCCAACTATAATATACATATGCTTGCATAAACTTTTGTCAAAAATTAACAAAAAGCCTGTCAAATGCATTCAAAAACACAAAAACGAAGTGCAATCAGTTTCGCATTGTGTTCAAGCAAATGACAGATTCATAAAATTAAACGAAAAGTTTCCATAAGTGCAATATGGTTTGACAAATATGATTTTTATGTATTTGCACAGTTGCTTGAGCCAACTTAAGCAACTTAATACATACATATAGTTATGCAATGCACAGTATGCATGCATGTACATTAGCGTAGCCGTTAGTTGTATGGAGAACTTTTTTTTTTTGATTTCTTATACTCTCCCCCTCCAAATCGGTTCAGTTTAATGTAAAAAAAAATACAAAAAAATTTCGTAGCGATAAGTTGTGTTTTAGGGAGGGCGTCCGCCCCTCAAAGTTTGCCATCAAGCCATTTATTCAAATGTAATTTGTTTGCGTATGAATATCTTCTAAAAACAACATTTTACAAGAATATGATATATGGCAATATTTTAGCTCTTCTAGTCAACAACATAAGCCTTCAAGAAAGTTTTTTGCTAAGACTAATATCTTAGAAAATAATTAAGAAAATAACAACAAAATACCAAACATTTTATATACGTTTTAATCAATCTGTTTAATCAATCTTTTTTAAAAATATTTTTTTGTTTTTTTTAAAAAAATTTTTAATTCTTTTTTTTAAATTTAAAACTTTTTTTTTATTTTTTTTAGCCAAGTGTTAAATTTAAAAAAAAAAAAATTAAAAAATTTTTTAAAAAAACAAAATAATTATTTTTAAAAAGTTTGATCAAAAAGCTATCTAAGCTACTTGGGACAAATTTTGCTTACACCAATAGGTAATAAGTTACATGGATGAGAAAGAACACCTGTATGGCCAAAATGTTAAACTTTGACCCCATCTAACTCAGAAACTTTTTGACCGATCTTGTTGAAAATTTGTGTCTAAGCTACTATCTAGCAGTTCTAAAATTGATGTAAATTTCATTTAAATCGAACGACATCTATTTCAAAATTGGGTCACTTGACATTAAATCCCCCTTTTATATACATTAGCGTGGCCGTTAGTTGTATGGATAACTTTTTTTTTTTGATTTCTTATACTCTCCCCCTCCAAATCGGTTCAGTTTAATGTAAAAAAAAATACAAAAAAATTTCGTAGCGATAAGTTGTGTTTTAGGAAGGGCAGGGCGTCCGCCCCTCAAAGTTTGCCATCAAGCCATTTATTCAAATGTAATTTGTTTGCGTATGACTATCTTCTAAAAACAACATTTTACAAGAATATGATATATGGCAATATTTTAGCTCTTCTAGTCAACAACATAAGCCTCCAAGAAAGTTTTTTGCTAAGACTAATATCTTAGAAAATAATTAAGGAAATAATAACAAAATACCAAACATTTTTATACGTTTTATATATATAAAAAGGCGATTTAATGTCAAGTGACACAATTTTGAAATCGATGTCTTCCGATTTGGATGAAATTTACACCAAGGTTAGTCCTATTAGAAAGTAGTTTACACACAAATTTTCAACAAGATCGGTCAAAATGTTTCAGAGGTAGAGGGGGTCAAAGTTTGCCATACAGGTGTTCTTTCTCATCCATGTAATTTATTACCTATTGGTGTTAGCAAAATTTGTCCCAAGTAGCTTAGATAGCTATTTAATCAATCTTTTTTAAAAATATTTTTTTTTTTTTTTAAACATTTTTTAATTTTTTTTTTTAAATTTAAAACTTTTTTTTTTATTTTTTTTAGCCAAGTGTTAAATTTACAAAAAAAAATTTAAAAAATTTTTTAAAAAAACAAAAAAATTGTTTTTAAAAAGTTTGATCAAAAAGTTATCTAAGCTACTTGGGACAAATTTTGCTTACACCAATAGGTAATAAGTTACATGGATGAGAAAGAACACCTGTATGGCCAAAATGTCAAACTTTGACCCCCTCTAACTCAGAAACTTTTTGACCGGTCTTGTTGATAATTTGTGTCTAAGCTACTATCTAACAGTACTAAAATTGGTGTAAATTTCATTTAAATCGAAAGATATCTATTTCAAAATTGGGTCACTTGACATTAAATCCCCCTTTTATATATATAAAACGTATATAAAATGTTTGGTATTTTGTTTTTATTTTCTTAATTATTTTCTAGAATATTGATTTTAGCAAAAAACTTTCTTAGAGGCTTATGTTGTTGACTAGAAGAGCTAAAATATTGCCATATATCATATTCTTGTAAAATGTTGTTTTTAGAAGATAGTCATACGCAAACAAATTCATTTGAATAAATTGCTTGATGGCAAACTTTGAGGGACGGACGCCCCCCCTAAAACACAACTTATCGCTACGAAATTTTTTTGTATTTTTTTTTACATAAAATTGAAGCGATTTAGGGGGGGAGAATATAAGAAATCAAAATAAAAAAAATAACGGCCACCCTAATGTACATACATATGTACGTACTTTGTATGGCTATCAGGGGTGTGCTGGAAAACGGAATTGTAAAACGCTAGAATTTGAAAGTCGTTTTTAATACACTTTTAATAAAATATTTTTAATTTTTGTTTTAAAATTCTGTTTAATAGAGAAATATTTTTATAATATTTTTCATAAAATTCTCATTTTACATAAATCTTATTAAAAACCGACATTTAAAATTCTTGCGTTTAACGTATGCTTTGAAAAACACTTTTTTATATTTTTAAATAAAAGGTTTAATTAAAAAATAAAAATTAAAATTGGTAAAAATATTATAAAAAATATTAAATTAATGAAAATATTAAATGGACGATGTCGATGTTTTTTAGTTTTGACGGCGATGTATCGCCGATGTATCGTAAATCAAAACATCGATATTAACATCGATGTTTATGAACGATACGTCGATGTTTTCTAAATATCGATGTATCGTTTGCATCCCTACATATGAGGCATGTAACCGAATTCGAATATGATCAAGTTATGTGAATATAGAAAATAAAAAATTTTTATAAATTACACCGACATCAGTTTTGCAACTAGGGATGCAACATCGCTGTGAAAAACATCGATGTTTGAAGACATCGATGTTTTCACGATAAGCATCGATGTTAAAAAACATCGGTAAAAAACACGATACATCGATACTTACGGACTGTTTTAATTCTTCTTTGCTACTTAAAATCTTAATGCCCAACTATAATATACATATGCTTGCATAAGCTTTTGTCAAAAATTAACAAAAAGCCTGTCAAATGCATTCAAAAACACCAAAACAAAGTGCAATCAGATTCGATTTTTGCTTAAGCAAATGACAGATTCATAAAATTAATCAAAAATTTTCCATAAGTGCAATATGGTTTGACAAATATGATTTTTATGTATTCGCACAGTTGCTCGAGCCAACTTAAGCAACTTAATACATACATATAGTTATGCAATGTACAGTATGCATGCATGTACAATGTACATACATACATACGTACTTTTTATGGCTATCAGGGGTGTTCTGGAAAACGGAAACGTAAAACGCAAGAATTTGGGAGGTCGTTTTTAATACACTTTTAATAAAATATTTTTAATTTTTGTTTTAAAATTCTGTTTAGTAGAGAAAAATTTATATAATATTTGTCATAAAATTCTTATATTACAGAAATTTTATTAAAAACAGACATTTCAAATTCTTGCGTTTAACGTACTTATGCTTTGAAAAACACTTTTTTATATTTTTAAATAAAAGGTTGAATTGAAAAATAAAAATTAAAATTGCTAAAAATATTATAAAAAATATAAAATTAATGAAAATATTAAATGGACGATGTCGATGTTTTTTAGTTTTGACGACGATTTATCGCCGATGTATCGTAAATCAATACATCGATATTAACATCGATGTTTATGAACGATATATCGATGTTTTCTAAACATCGATGTATCGTTTGCATCCCTATTTGCAACAGAATTGCATACTATATAAAAAATAGTTAAAATAATAACAAGATATGTCATAACTGATACCAAAGGCAAAACTAATTTTTTACGAGTAGAGAGTTGATGACAAAAATTAAACGATTTTATTCTTTCTTCCTTTGGATGGATTCTGTTAGTAAATATTGATAATGTGACTATAACGCCATTAATTTGCTTCACTTTTCCCTTTGATGACTGTTGATAGATGGCATATATGGCAAATGTGCTTATATCGCTAAATATAATGTTCATACTTTATATTAAATTAACTTATAGCGCCAAAACAAACAGATAAAATGGACTATATCGCTAATGTGCTCATAAGCGGTAGTGACTATAAACGAAAAGTACTGTACTTTTAAAAATTCAATTAAGTGATATCTTAGAAACAACATACACATACATATTAGTGTCCCTCACTTTTTAAACCATAAACAACTCTGGAAATTTTTTGCTGTAACTTTAGTGATAACTTCTCGCATCGAAAAGATGTGAAACAAAATATTGCATCGTTTCTCGAAAAGTGAGAAAAAAGTATGTGTGTAACTCATGTCGAAAACTATCAAAAGATATTACGTCGTTACCTTATAAATGTCATAATAGTGCACTCGAAGCCGATGTGACATTGCAGACGTTGAGAACCCCAGTAACACAATCGTTTACGGTGACCAAAATTGACTAAAATTAAAATTTTTCAACGACGGCGGCGAACATACATACAACCGTTGGCTATACCAAATATGTAATGTAAAGTGCAACTTTAATGTTTGTTGTTTACAAAATAGCTTTGAAAACAATAAAAATTGTGCCAAGAACAAAATATTACTATTATTCTTTTTAATTGTTTTTTAGTGTTGAGAGTTTATTTTCTCACAAAAATGTTACAGACACACTTTTTGTGTAAATTGGCAAGTAATTTCCTTAGGTGACAGCTAGTACTCGCCAAAAAAAGTTACAGACACAGTTCAGTGAGAAACACAGCCGCCGTTTTAATATATGGCATTTTTGTTTCATTTCAATCGAAAAGTTTCTGGACGCGAGAGTTACAAAACATGGCCACTGATTACAGACCGATAGCAATTTTGCCGTTTCTCTCTAAGTCATTTAAAAGCATTATCCATAATCAAGTTACACTATTTTTGGATAACAATAGACTAATAACTGATAGGCAATCTGGCTTTCGTAGAAAGCACAGTTGCATTACAGCCCTTGTAGATGTATCAGAAAATAGGTGGATACCAAAAAGATTTCTTTTTTAGTTCTATTGGATCTAGTACGGTATTGCACGGATAATTACCTCGCCAAAAATGCCAATATTTTTGGGTAATTATGCGGAGTAAGCATTTAAACTAAAGGTAATTATAAGAATACGTTTAACTACCTCATTGAGGTAGTTAAGCGAATACCTCAGTGAGGTAATTAAACGTATTTATTTACAAGATACCTTAACTTTGATGTATGAAAAAAGTTGACAGGAATTTTTACGTGTATCAGCTAAATCTAAAGAGATATCAATAAAAAGCAATGGGATTTTGTCATATTCTTCTAACAAAAGCGTACTCATACGTATTTACAAGCTTATGATCAGGGAAACCGTAAATACGCAATTGCATGGTTTGTCTTGTGCGACCAATGAAGACAGAAACAATATATTTATCCGTTGAGAGCTTGTTATGAATTTTGGTATCGATCTGTTTGTGAATAGTCTGCATATTTTAGCTATTCCTGCATTTTTGTGTGTATATTTCACGTTTTTAAAGCATATATTAATACATGTTCAGCAAATAAAAAAATTGCTTAAAATTCTGGTTAACAGATGAATTTTCTGTTGCTTTAATTTTGCCATCTACATTGAATTTTCACTCTTCAATTGTAAGCCAAAGAAAGTTTTCGTTGAAGATAAATGTTTTTCAACACTATTAATTTTTATTTATATGCAAAAATTAAGAAAAAAAAGCCATTATAAATATTTTTGATGATACATAGAAATTTAGACGCATCGTATAGTAAACCGATCGAATCAGAAACACTTTTTAAGGTGATCTTTTCGTGTCCGTCCGACCATCTGGCTGGTCGTCTATCCAAGTAAACCTTGTGCGGAAAGTAAAAGTAGCAGTGATTAGATGATTTGATAAAATTTGGTAAATACGTGTTAATTGTCATAAGAACGAAACCTATGTAAATTGTGAGAATCGGTCTATAGTATCACATAGTCCCTATGCAAAGTTCTTTCTTTTTGTCCATTAATCATTTAATCATGTTCGTATTAAGATTAAATTTGCCCTGAAATATCTTACAGCAAATTAAATATGGTGGAAATTTCAATCCCTAAAATATTCAAGCTATTTTATCTTTTTAAATGTTTATGTAATTTAAAATTTAGCGACCTTTCCTTTTATCCCTTTAAGACAAAATATCTCACATATTTGGTGTTTCTAGATAATAGTCAGCCCAAATAACTCATATATGAATTTTAACCTCATGGCGTAACTTTATTCTGGTGAGAACAGAATAAAGTTTATTTTAATGCAAATACACAGGAAAAATTATTAGTAGTTTTTTATCAATTAAAAAATTATTTAAAAAGTATGAACTTAATTAATGTAATAATTGAAATCAATTATTTTTTTTGTTAAACGAAAATAAAAAATTTGATATTGATTAAATTAACATTTTAGTTGTTTTGAAATAAATTTTAAACTAAAATAATAATCAAATAACAAAAAATTATTTCGTTTAAAATAAAATAATTTAAACTTGTGAAATTGTTGTTGGAAATTGTCAAAATCAAGCAACACACTGTTTGAAACGGCAAAGTTTTTTGATAATTTTTATACCCTTCACCACAGGTGGAAAAGGGTATATATAAGTTTGTCATTTCGTGTGTAATTTCTATAATATTGATCTTAGAGTCTTAGAGAGATAAAGTTATGACCAAAATATAAATTTTTTTTGAAAAATACCCATTTTCGGGAACCATAGATCTTCCCGAGTCCAAGTTTTATAACCAAAATAACTGGCAAATTTCTTCTTTAACACGTCGGTATATAAATCTATCCATATAAATCGGTTAAGAAATAGCAGAGTTATGACCAAAATACTGAAATCCCAAAAATTACTCTTTTTTTACCCTTCACCACAG
Source organism: Pollenia griseotomentosa (assembly GCA_963931875.1). Classification (NCBI taxonomy): domain Eukaryota; kingdom Metazoa; phylum Arthropoda; class Insecta; order Diptera; family Polleniidae; genus Pollenia; species Pollenia griseotomentosa. The sequence goes on along the minus strand of OZ007561.1, from coordinate 73,462,776 downwards.
GTGGAAAAGGGTATATATAAGTTTGTCGTTCCGTGTGTAATTTCTATAATATTGATCTTAGACCCTATAAAGTATATATATTCTGGGTCCTTATGAGGAGAGAGGTTGATTAAACGATATCCGTCTGTCCGTCTGTCCGTCCGTCTTACGTTTGATATGTGTTTTCCGGATACTCCAGACATGATAGCGACTAGGTTGTTTTACATTTATGTCACATATAGTCTACCATTTCTTGTTATTGAAATTCAGCAAGATCAGTCCGCAAATGGCTGAGATATGACCAAAAAAACACGACTGCCTCTGATTTTGCCCAAAAATCCCTTGTTGTTGTTGTATTTTTTTATTTCTGTATATCTTGAGAACGGCAAGAGCCAAAGTTTCCAAATTACGTACGCACATTAACATTATCAATACACAGCATCCCACAAAATGTGGGCGGGATTGAACAAGTGGGCGTGGTACCTCCCGTACAAAAAATATCAAAAATTGTATAAAAACCTGATTTTTTGGACTGTCATATGACGTATGGTTACGCCTTATTTATCAAAAGATCGGAGATTTTTAATAGAAAATATCTTCTGAAAAACTGGGGAAAATCGGTTCAGATACGAAAAAGTTATGACCAAAATATTAATTTTTTTTGAAAAATACCCATTTTCGGGAACCATAGATCTTCCCGAGTCCAAGTTTTATAACCAAAATAACTGGCAAATTTCTTCCTTAACACGTCGGTATATAAATCTGTCAAATCGGTTAAGAAATAGCAGAGTAATGACCAAAATACTGAAATCCCAAAAATTACTATTTTTATACCCTTCACCACAGGTTGATATAAGTTTGTCATTCCGTGTGTAATTTCTATAATATTGATCTTAGACCCTATAAAGTATATATATTCTGGGTCCTTATGAGAAGAGATGTTGATTTAACGATGTCCGTCTGTCCGTCTGTTCGTCCGTCTTACGTTTGATATGTGTTTCCCGGATACTCCAGACATGATAGCGACTAGGTTGTTTCACATTTATGTCACATATAGTCTTCCATTTCTTGCTATTGAAATTCAGCAAGATCGGTCCATAAATGGCTGAGATATGACCAAAAAACCACGACTGCCTCTGATTTTGCCCAAAAATCCCTTGTTGTTGTTGTATTTTTTTCTTTCTGTATATCTTGAGAACGGCAAGAGCCTGGATTGAACAAGTGGGCGTGGTACCTCCCGTACAAAAAATATCAAAATTTGTATAAAAACCTGATTTTTGGACTGTCATATGACCTATGGTTTCGCCTTATATATCAAAAGATCGGAAATTTTTAATAGAAAATATTTTCTGAAAAACTCGGGAAAATCGGTTCAGATACGAAAAAGTTATGACCAAAATATTAATTTTTTTTGAAAAATACCCATTTTCGGGAACCATAGATCTTCCCGAGTCCAAGTTTTATAACCAAAATAACTGGCAAATTTCTTCTTTAACATGTCGGTATATAAATCGGTTAAGAAATAGCAGAGTTATGACCAAAATACTGAAATCCCAAAAATTACTCTTTTTATACCCTTCACCACAGGTGGAAAAGGGTATATATAAGTTTGTCACTCCGTGTGTAATTTCTATAATATTGATCTTAGACCCTATAAAGTATATATATTCTGGGTCCTTATGAGGAGAGATGTTGATTTAACGATGTCCGTCTGTCCGTCTTACGTTTGATACGTGCTTTCCGGAGACTCCAGACATGATAGCGGCTAGGTTGTTTTATATTTGTGTCACATAAAGTCCACCATTTCTTGCTATTAAAATTCAGCTAGATCGGTCCACAAATGGCTGAGATATTACCAAAAAACCACGACTGCCTCTAATTTTTCCACAAAAATCCCTTGTGGTTGTTGTTTTTTTTTTTTCTTTTTTTTATTCGAACGAGTTGAATGTTCCCTGCCGTCAAATGAGTAGCTAACTACAAAAATACCAACTTTAAGTTAGCTTGTCAAGACTAACTTAAAGCCAACTACTACGCAATGCAAAATTTACATTAACCAAAGTGTATACAAACACTGTGTAGTATATTTTAAGTAGAGAGAGCCAAGTCGTTAGCAAAAAAAATCAACGTTGTTATTGTTGTTATGCTATGACAATTTAATCTCATATTTACGCTCTTAATTGAGTAATGGCAAAAAACACAGTTTTTTTATTCAAAAACTACACTGCCCCAGTAGGCTAGCTGGTAGTGAGCTAGTCTATCAGCGCCGAGGTTGCGGGATCGATTCCCGCATGCCGACTCTGGTTAAAAAAAAATGTTGAATAAGAACAACTTTGATTAAAAAAAAAGAAAATAAAATAATATAAAAAAATTTTTTATTTTTTTATTTTTTTGAAAGTATTCATCCAATGAATAACATTCATAGATCGGCCTTAATCGGCCTTAACTTAAACTAACTTAACTTAAAGCTAACTTACGTATTGAGTTTATAGCTAGCTACAAAAAGTTAACTTAAAGTTAATTGAAAGTAATGCAGAGTCGGACAATCGACTACTTCCTAGGACATCGCAATGTTAAAATAGTTAGTTAATTCCATATAAAAGTAATGCAAGTGTCAACCACCACTACTTGAGAAATAGTTAGCTTTCAGTTAATTTAAAGTTAACCGAATGTCCGACAGGGTTAAGCATTACAAATACATACACATGTTTTGTACATGATTGGTTGCTTAAATTGAGAAACACATTCCAACATATTAAACAAACATTGTGAGGGAATATATTCTACTTTATTTGTCCATCTGTAATAGCGTTAATGGCTGAGTTGTCTGAGCGGTTGCCCAAGGCAGCGTGTGCGTGTTAGTAGTTTCCCGGGTTCGAATCTCGGCATATCCACCTTTTCGAAAAAAAAATTTTTTTTTTAACTTTTTTTATATTCTATAAACGATTTTAAAATTATTCAGCAATTTTTGATTTCTTTAACTTTATTGACAATCTACATATGAATCGTTCGCCTTACTAACATACATGTGAAACAAAAACCATATTTTTTAATTTGTTTTTGGCTTAAATGTAAATAACTATGTAATATGTATATGCAAAAGTTATTTATGTGTATAGGTAATAGAGGTCTGCTTTGAATACTCAAAGTGCACAACATTTATTCAAATAAAAAACATTAAAAAAGACAAGAAGAGAGTAAACCGTATACAAAAATAAGAGTGAATAAATTGAATAAAAAACTTGTTTTCTGTAAATGAATTTAAGAGTCATTCATAAATAACAAAACATTGGAACAGTGATGCCAACTTTTTGAGAGCAAAAAGCACTTTAATATTTAAAAAAAGCACTAAAAAGCACTATTTTTAACAAAACAAAGCGTAAAAAATACGAAAAAATACGGCTTCCGACTACATGTTTTTAACTTTTGAATACGTTTTTTCTACATGACTCAAAATCAAAAATTTCCATTTACAATTCTTAATATTTTTCAAGCCATTTTCTATTTTTGAAACAGAGTCTACATCTTTAAAAAAATGTTTACCGAAAACAAATACATCGTTTTTATTACGATTACTAAATATGTTGTCAACGCTTAAAAGTGCAACGTTTTGTAAAATTTCCAAATTGCTAGGAAGCCTAGCTCAAACCTCGTAAATAAAGTTTTTGGTAAAACGAATGCAACTTTCTTTTATCACTTTTTTTATCATTTGACATCTTAAAATCTTTACAGGCTTTCTCAAAATTGTACTCCAAATAGCTAATCTCATCTAAATCATCCTCTATATAACCGAAGTTTTAAAAAATGGTAAAAAAAATACAAAATTTAAAAAGCATTAAAGGCACTAACGAAAAATTGAAAAAGCACCAAGTTAATGCTTTTTCTTAGTTTGGCACGAAGGATAAAATTTTGGCGTTTTGAGGCATCAAAAATCACCATAAATAGTGCCAAAAGCACTAAGTTGGCATCACTGATGATGCTTGAGAAAAGCCTAGAAGAGTTTGCGAATCTACTCAAAACAAAAATGCAAATAATACGCAGTTGGTTAAAAAAGTATTCGCTGTGTTTACGGAATAGTAGCAAAATGGTTCAGAGCCTATTACTTAAAAGGCACTTAAAAGCAATGTGAGAAATTGTTAAAAGCACTATAAATACCCGCTTTTCAAAAACGGGTGTTTACCAAAATTTCGGGTATTGCATAAGCAAAAAAGCACCAAAAAATACCCGAAAGGCACCAAAATGGCAACGCTGCATTGGAATGACCCCTTAGAGAGAGCAAGTTTGCAAAAAACATTCCAATAATTTTTGAATTATTGATGTATGTGCATACATTTACTTGAATACATTGACATAATATGTGTGTATGCTTGTGGCTTCTTTTATTTATAAGACCCAACAAGCACGTATTCTCAAACGATAAACGTTTGATAATGATTTGAAAATCATAGCGTTCTCAACAAAAAGGGGAAATTATTTTCAAATTGAAAAACGCCTTTATTTTCAAATTAAAAATGTTTTTCAAATGTGGATTTTAATACAATGTGGAACATAAATGGAATTTTTTTTTTTGTAAATTCATTAAATTTTATTTCATCTTTCACTAAATCAAACATTTATGTATACATCAGAGAAAGCCAAAAAGTTATATTTTTAATACTTCTAACCTATTCATACTCCACCGAGCACGAGTACAGACAGGTATGAATACCAATAAGTATGAACATAAATAAGTTTGTATAGCAACCGGTATGAGTATGAACAAACAGGCATGCGTATGGATATTAGTATGAATGCGTATGAGTATAGGCATGTATCGATGAGTATCGACAAGTAACTTCAACAACTCGTATGGTTATTGTAAAGCAATCAGTGTAGCCAGGACCTAAAAATTTTTGATGCAGAAAAGATATTTATATTTTAAGTATTTTCCAAAACCAGCAAAACAAATATAGCAAACAAAATAAGAATTAATTAATTTATGTAAAAGCTAAACTAAAACATAAATATTTTCTAATATTATATAATAAAATATCTTTTCTACGAAAGGGGTCTTTTATAAAAAAAATTTTAAAACAGAAGGCTATCAACTATTTTGGAATCTATTTTGTTTCTGTTTTCATGTTTCTAGCTAAAGAGAAAACTCGTTTTGATGCTGCGCTGCAGAAATTTACATGATTCTTGATTTTTATAAAGATAACCGTGAGTATCTTGTGGAGTTGTTTTTCCACCATAGCGTGATGTTGTAGTCTTCTGCCAGGCTAACATTTTCGTTGGCATACTGATCGACTTCAGCCTTTAAATTTTAAATGTCTTAAAAATGCAACTGCCAACAGATTAACATCTCAAAGTCATACTATGTATGAATTTACCTGTGATATCCCATTTCTTAATTCCGAATATTAGATTTATATTTTTTTTTTGTTATTCGGCAACTTTTTGTGTTTTTATTAAGAACGATTCAAGTAAAACGACGTATTTTTATTTGCATCCATTTTGTCATTTTTTCGGATTTTCTTAAAAATAATTTTTTCTATTTTTATAAGAACGCAGATCTTTATTTTCCGAAGATTTTTATAAAGTCAGAAATAACAAAAAAAAATCTGGCAACACTAATGAAAAAAAATTAATAAATAAAAAATGTTTGAAGTCAATGATATACCTATGGGTGTATGTGGTTATGTGCGAGTATGAAATACAATAAGTATGATAACATACATGAATGAAATCAAATGCGCAGGGATATACACAAGTATGAGAATAAATAGATACGAGTACGCACAGGTATTGAAAATTTTCGATATGTGCTAGAGTATTTTAATTTTTTTTTTTATACCAATTGTCTTTCTCTGGTATACATACGATATATACGACTCAATGAACTTGTAGGTACACTAATTTTAGTGTTTTAAATAATTCTCTTGTAACTTTTTTTTATGCATTGGACTTTCTTCTGATGGCGCGTTTTAGCGTGTTGGAAAAAACTAATTGATAGCTTTTGAAATCTGCTGCAGATGGAAATTTAGACGAAAATGAGCCTAAAGGAGCAAACAATTAATATTTTTTCTTTAAATAAGCTTAATGTTAATACTTTTGATAGCTGCTGTAACGCTTAAAGCTCTAGCTGTCAATTTTGTCGTTGTACCTTCCTTTCCAGCACAGGTTTTGAGCAACTTCATAGGTAAAAATTTTACGCCAAGCCAATTTCAGAAATTGTTTCTGGGGAATGTGATATAATTAAGGATAGATCTTCTACCTGAAAATTATATTAATATAAATTAATGTCTTTATTAACGAAATATATAACCATTAAATTAATATCCTTACCATTTTATCGAACTTGTTTTGGTGGTCTTGTATGTCCTTTTCGAATGATTTGAATTCATCAAAGTTTTTAAAAGGTGCTTTTGGGAGAACATTGCTCAGAGATATAACACGATGTTGAGTTTTAAGCTTCGTTTCCTCCAAAATTCGAGTAAGAGTCCGTTTAAGCGATTTATGGTTCTCGTTGATTTCTTTAAAACAAAAATAGAATAAAAATAGTAATGAGTTACAAAGTATTTACATATGTATGTATGTACCTTTTAATATTTTGTCCTATTCAAGGCGAATTCATACAAGGTGGTCTTATTTTGAAAACGTTTTACAACACTGTAAAATATTTTAACGTTGTGTCAAAAATTTAAGCAAATATTTCATATTGTTTTCAATTTTAAATTGTGTATTTTGAAATTTAATAACTTAAAAAAGTTTTCAATTTCATAATTTTAAGCAAAAACTATAGAATTTAGTAAAGATTCCACAGAACCACTAGAACGGTATACCATTTTGACACAAGGTTAGTTATCAGCTGTTGCTTACGTAGATAAGTTCACCTGGTGTAAATTCGCCTTGGTCCTATTTTTTATTGATTTGTTGAGTAATTTTCTTTTCAAAAGTTGTCAAATCTTAAAGAATCAAAAAATGTTTTGTTTTTAGTACATATGTATGTATATATATAGAATAAAATTGATTAAAAAAAATGTAACAATTTTACAATATGATGTACACTTACCGCTTTTTGTTATCGGAGAACTATCAACAACATGTTCGTATCAGAGAATGACAACAAGTACCCATAAGAATAATATACAGAGGCATTTACCCACGCTTTTCGTTATTGTGTATGCACATATTTATAACGCAAAAAGTATGGTTATTACTTATACTTATGCACGGCAATATCTTCACGCAACCATATTCAGTAAACAAAAATACAGGAATGTTATGCAGATATTATTCAATAACCATGAATGTGTTTTGGGTATCTGCCATACATTTAAAATATCCATGTTAATAAAAATACCTTCAGTATTTTTGGCACTTCTGTGTAAAAATGAAAAAATTTTTTTTTAGCAAAATTGTGCTTTGATCACTTGGCAGGTATGGGACTATGTAAATATTTTTTATGATACATAAAATAAATTCGTCATCAGCATTGCCTATGTAAAACTACACATAAGCTCTATATTTTTATAAAAAATAGGACCACGAGGGGTGGAAAGGGGCAATTTCTGCTCTCCGAAGCTATCTAACAGATTTTATTGATATTTAAAACATTGATAGATCCATATCTATATGGACACATAAGCTTTGTATTTTTTAGAAAATAGGACTAGGAGGGAAGCTCGGGGGTATTTTCTGCCTCTGCAAAACCATCCAACAGATTTTAATTAAATTTAAAACATAGAAAGGGGCCTACTTATATGGACACATAAGCTATATAGTTTTTAAAAAAATAGAACTAGGAGGGAGATATGGGGTATTTTCTGCCTCCCCAAAACTTTCTTAAAAATTTTAATGAAATTAGAAATATAGATACACAGTAGCTATGTATTTTTTTTTTTTCAAACTAAGACCACGAGGAGCAAATTACATGTACGTTTTGGATCGAATATTAAAAAAATATTGTTAAACAGCAATTTTGACACACATGCAGAATAACATGTGACCTAAAAAGTTGACAAGTCAGATGTAAAAAACATGTCGCAAACGCTATAAAAACCAATGTAAATAAATGTATTGAGTGGTTGTTTCACTCTTTCTTATTAGCACAACATACAAATCCATACTTACAAGCATACATAAAAAGCCATGTATGCCTTCTCGTGCCACTTATCTATGCTTTGCGGGTGTGACAGCGACAAGTGCATGTGTATGGTAACTGCGTTTATATTTTAACAACTACAGTGTGTAAAATAAATTATGGTAAAATTAAAAAAAAAAATAGTTTTATTGGCTTTACGAAACTGTCATAAAAGCATACATGTAGAAGATTTTATTTGAGTTTTCTTTGATAAAATTCTTGCTTTAATTTGCAAAACTTTATAGCAGTTCACACTGAATTAAATTATTTTTTTAATTGATTTACCTAAAATGAGGAAATTTTTAATACATACAGTACTTTTCGCTTATAGTCCACTACTATAGTTGCACAACTTTTGTGGACTATAAGCGAATTTGGACTATAACCGATTTTTTTTATAAGCCATTTTATGGATAATAAGTGAAACCTAGTATAATCCACATTTTGGACTATATACATATTATTTTCTTCAATAAATCCATTCTTTTTAAACCAAAGAAAAGTTTATTTAAAACATAACCAAATATTGATTTATTTTAAATAAATAGTTAAAACAAAAATCTTTTTAATTAATTAATTGACGAAATCAAACACAACATAAATATCAATTTCATAGGATCTTTACATGGGGTCTCCACCTGACAGTTTTTTGTTATACCAAACGTCAAAGTCTATATAAAAAAACTCTTTTATTTTTATTAGCGTTTTTTTATGAAGTTGGACGTTTATTTAACAAAAAATTGTCAGACGAAGACACCATGTCATGAAATATAAATTGCGAAATTTAGCATTTATAATACAGTAGACGCTCAGAAATTCGAACTCTCAGAATCAACTTCATGTTGTTAGAGTTTAAAACTCAGTTTTTTTGGTGTTTGTATTACACATACTAAATAAAGTCAAATGAACTGAATTGTTATTTTTTATATTTCGTTAAGTTTTTTATAGTTTTTATGTTAAATAAACTAAAATTAAAAAAAAGTATAGTTTTGTATATCTTTATGGTCAAATTTATCTAAATTTTTGTAAAAAGAAACCGTCCAGAAATTCGAATAACTCGGAAACTCGAATCGCCCTAAAAACAAAGTGGATCGAATTTCCGAGCGTGTGCTGTAATTGCCAGAAAGGTAAATTAAAACATGTTGCCAGTTGATTAAAAATATATAAAAAACAGAGTGGACTATAAGCGAACATTTTTGCATGAAGAATTATATACGCATGCTAAGAAAATGTGGATTTTAAACGAAAATGGACTACAAGCGAAATGGTCCTTAGAACAAATAATTTGTATGAAATTCGAAAAAATCTGCATGTGAATATGACAGTTTTGGCTTATATCCGTTTTTGGCCTTTAAGCGGAATGGACTATAAGCGAAAAGTACTGTATTGTTTTGAAAAAATTTTTAAAGTCAAAGTTTTAAATCAGTTTAAAAAATTAAGTATGAAAATTTAATATGTTTTAAATTTATTTCCAGACAAAACCATTTATTGTGATTAAATGTTAATAAAAATATTTGCGCTTAGTTTTTTGTGTTTGCTGTACTTTAAAATTCTCTGATCAGTACAGTTGCAAAATTTTTTTGACATCAATGTTGTAGATTCTATAGAAATTGTTGCATGCCCATGTTATACTCACACTTGTTTGTTTTACCGTTAAACATTAAGCAAAAACACAATTACACAAGCATGTGTATATCGTTAGCTAAAACGCAAAAAGTCGTAACTAACAAAAAATTAAAAATCAGCTTTTTGATTGATTTTTATGAATGCCATTAAAATACATGTCTGGACACTTCTTCGATCAAAAGTGACGCTTTTATTAACAAAAAACAAAGGGACGTAACTACAAGTGTGTTTATTTTCTTAATGCAAAACCGCGTAATTACACATTTTTTTCTAACAAACTATGATGAAATGGGACTATTTGGTAGTTTACTCAATTTAATTACTTTATTTTATTTTTAATTACCAGAGGTAAATGAATAAAATATACATTACAGTACACGCTCGTAAATTCGAACCTCTTTGTTTTTAGGGCGATTCGAATTTCCGAATTTCTGGACGGTATTTTTATAAAAAAATGTAGGTAAATTTGACCATTAAGATATAAAAAACTTTGTTTCTTGTTAATTTTAGTTTATTTAACATAAAAACTTTAAAAAAAACTTAACGAAATATAACAAAAAATAGCAATTCAGTTCATTAAAGTATTTATAATACAAACACAAAAAAACTGACTTTTAAACTCTAACAACAACAATAAGATCTGTAAATCATCTATTAAAATGGGATTCCCCTTTTTACTTTGTATTTGGTTAGACTAAATTGTCAAAATCTGAATATTTACAATAAAAACGAAAAAAACCGCTCGGAAATTCGAATTTTGGATTCTAATTCTAGAGCGCCAAATGTAATGAAATTACTGATTCGAATTTCTGGAAATTCGAATTTCTGAAGGTTCAAATTTCTGAGCGTCTACTGTATTATATTTTCACTGACAACGTTATTCGCGGCTGTGCTTCAATTATTATTTAATTTCAGTCAATTAATTAATATTTTTAATAAATTGACAATATAAAATATGTTCATATGTATATTGAAAAAAAAATATCAGTTTTAAATGTTTACAACTTTTAGGAATCAATATACTTATATAATTTCGGTGACAGGCGTAAAATCAACAAATTTTTTGCTTGATTCTACGAATTTGGCGTGCATTTAAAAAAATATGCAGAACAATTGTTTTGGCTCTACGATATTTTTATTTTTGCATTTAAAAAACCTTTACGCATCCGCATAATTTCTTTGCACTTCTGCACTTGTCGCTGTCACACGCACATAGTATAGGTGGGCGACACGAGATGGAATATATTGTTTTTTATGTATGCATGTTAGTATTGATTTGTATGTTGTGCTAATAAGAAAGAGTGAAACAACCACTCAATACATTTATTTACATTGGTTTTTATAGCGTTTGCGACATGTTTATTACATCTGACTTATCAACTTTTTAGGTCACATGTTATTCTGCATGTGTGTCAAAATTGCTGTTTAACAAAATTTTTGCTCCTCGTGGTCTTAGTTTGAAAAAAAAAAAAAATACATAGCTACTGTGTATCTATATTTTTAATTTCATTAAAATATTTAAGAAAGTTTTGGGGAGGCAGAAAATACCCCATATCTCCCTCCTAGTTCTATTTTTTTAAAAACTATATAGCTTATGTGTCCATATAAGTAGGCCCCTTTCTATGTTTTAAATTTAATTAAAATCTGTTGGATGGTTTTGCAGAGGCAGAAAATACCCCCGAGCTTCCCTCCTAGTCCTATTTTCTAAAAAATACAAAGCTTATGTGTCCATATAAATATGGATCTATCTATGTTTTAAATTTCATAAAGATCTGTTAGATAGTTTCCTCGGTAAAAGTACCCTTTTCCGACGCATGTATTGGTTTGTAAATAGGTTGAGTAGTTCTCGAGTTATAAAACAGCTTAGTCAATCTTAAAATGCTTTAAAATAATCTTGATATTTTTCTGAATAAATTTTTAAAATTGCATTTGCCATCTCTGCTCTCTCTCGCGCTCTGTATATTTACGTTATACTTACGGTAATACACATACTTATATGGGTATTGCAGATAGCTAGCAGAAATTTTATTTATATCTGCCCTGCAAACAATTTCCATCGCCGAATCATCGCCCGCGAATCGCCGGCAAGTTGTCTAACATCGCCGCGATGCATCGCGTGGAAGCTTAATGCGAATCGCGAAAACGTTCGCATGTGTCAACTGCGCGAATCGCGTATCGCGATTCGCTTGAACATCGCGTACCGCGATTCGCGTAAACATCGCGTACCGCGATTCGCGTGAACATCGTGTACCGCGATTCACGTGGTTGACACATGCGAACGTTTTGCCGATTCGCCAGAGGATCGCACTTAGCTTCCACGCGATGCATCGCTGCGATGTTAGACAATTTGCCGGCGATTCGCGGGCGATGATTCGGCGATGAAAATTGCTTTCAGAGATATATTAAATAACACACCCTTCACAAATCACTTGCTCAACTGGAATGACAATTTTGCTAATTGCCCTTGAAACCAAATATTTATTTTCCCGTTACCTTAAAAAAACAACAAGAGAAAAAAAATTCTTTCGAAAGTTATAAAAAAACACTGATGATTGCCGCTACTTGTGTGCGCTCGCATATTCATCGCCATAGGCGATGGTTAGCGATTCGTATTCCCTGAGAAGGATCGCGGAATCATCGCCAAACAAGCAATCGCCAAAAAATTTCAAAAATGTTTGAAGGGTGCATGTACATTCAAAAAGAAGAATGAATATGCAAATACACATTGGCAGCGTATACCTATACATATTCAACTTTAGCTTGTTATAGGTATTGGTATGTGTGTGTATGGTTTTGATCTTTACTCATGCATGTCCATACATGTTTTTTCAGTAATATTGAAAGAGTACTTAAAATGATACTTTTGTCATTCTCTGGTTCGTATATTTCGTTGAAGTCCATTATTAAAGGGCGCTTTAAAATCTAAGTCAGCAAACCGAATTGCTTACTAGTGTGAATGTATAAAAGGAATAAACAAAATTAAACTACCATCAGCGTTTTCAAATTTTATTACTTTATAGGCAATTTTATTTAGCGACTGGCGAAATGTTTTTTTTGGAAAAATGAAGAGAACTACACGTTTGTATATTTAGGTAGCTTGATCTTATTGGTGTATTAAAGAAGTCGCCTAAGCTTAAAACTTCTTTACTAATTAATATGTTATCTTCGTTAATAGCGATTAATTTAAAAATCGTGTTTTTAATACCATAAAAATTGTCGGGCTCTTTGATTGAAAAGTGCCATTTTTAAAGTATCCTTTATGTACTCCTGTTGTTAGTGTCATGCATTCGTATTGTACTTGACTTTCTTCAACTAAACGATTATAAACTTGTGCTGCAATATTGTTTCTCTTTTTTATTTTTCTCTTAAGTTTCCACAAATAATTTTCAAACTTAAATGCACTGAAGGTCTCCAGACTACCAAAATGTAAAACATCATTTGACAAATGCGTAAGACAATGAAAGTTAAAAGTAAGCATGGATTCTTCATAATACTCTGGAACATTTTCGATGAATTTAGAAATCATAAGATTTGCACAGCTGTTTAACTCAATGCAGTGTTTGTCGCTTAAAAGTATTCTAATACTTAAGCTTAGAAGCAGAAAAATGTTTATGTATATCTAACTGGATCTAGAGTTTGCCGCAATACAAAAATTTCTGTGTAAAGCAAAAATGTTCGAAACTCAGTGGCTTTAAATCGTTCCAGCTCTTTGAATGAACGTGGACGTCTAGCGAATTCTTTTGGCACTTGCTTGCGAAGAGAAGTATGTATGTGTGTCATCCATCAAACGCATTTATTCTGAATTAAGAGAGTAAAGCTATGGTCACACTTGGCAAATATTTGACGAAAAAGACGTAACCAACAGGCAACCTAAAATATAATTTCCTTTAATTGCAATATTTATTTTGATTCTAATACTACATCTTTCAAAAAACAGTTTTTTGCTGTGTCTGGCAGTATAATTACTTTTATTTTGTGATGTTAAGACAATATTAAATCTCACTTACTATTAACAAAAGTAGTGGTTATGCTTATTTGGTCAAATATTTAATAAGTGTAACCGTAGCTTAAGACTTTTTTCGCTTTCTTAACCAACTGAATAACAATGTTTTATTAAAACCAAGGCAAACTATGTGCATATAATCCAAACCAAAAGTTTTAACAATATCTATTGGAATTTGTTCAATAACTTTTTCGTCTAGAATTGTGTGATGCATTTTATCCGCTCGGGAGCGAAACTCCAAGTCGGAACGAACTGGATTTTTTTCGTTTAAAAAAATAATTTTGCGATATTTCGATTCACCTTTTTGTGTGCATTTAAGGCAGCAAAAATAACCTGAATGGCCTTTAATTCCTAAAACGTATGCCCTTGCAGGTGCATCACAAATAAATGATCGACACAAAACGGAATAATGATTTTGCTTAAAGTGAAGCCCTGTATTAATTAAAGCGACTAATTCATTTACAAATTCCTTTGGAAATTCATTGACATCTGTAGATTTCGAAATTATGTTTTTGTTTTAAATGTAAGTTGAACGGACGAGTAAGGCGCTCGTGTTCTATAAACTACACATAACTCATTTGACTTGAGTTGACTGAATTGAATGAGTTTTTATTTGTTTTGTGTTTGGTTATTCTTACATTTGTTTCGTTATGATTGTGTGCTCGATTCATTGCAGTTAAAAAACAAATGAGTGTGTTGAAGTTGCTTTTTATTTATTCTTGCGGACCCCCTACAGATAATATTGGACTACGTGGTCCATTGTGGCTTAAATGGACTACTTACAACATGGTCCAATCTAGTGTAATATGGACCATGTTATAAGAAATTAACATGCAGTGCTGCCACCAACTGCAAGATGTTTACTTTTCTATAGTTTACAGTATTACACATTGGTAGCCCTGATGGTGTCCATTATTAATTGTTTATTTCAAAGTGAAAATTTGTGAAAAAAAGGTAAAAAAATATTTAATAATAGCAATAATAGACTACAAAGCACGCCATAAAAGAGTAAAAAATGAAAAATGCTTAAGCTACCCCTTTAGTGAACTCCATACTGTAGTGACATTAAGTACTTTTAAAACTAACCCACTTTAGTACTCAGTGGAGTAGTTTAGGGACTACTTCGGTGGGTGATATGGTCCCCTCCTAGGACATGTTATGTTAAATGGACCACCTTTTACCCATATATTTGGAGTAGTTATGGAGTACTCCTCTCGTTATCTGCAGGGCCTCTATAGCTTTCATGATTGTTGTTGTTGTTTTTGTTTTTGTTTTAGAAACGGATTGTTGTTATGTGTTGATCATCTCTCTTACATAGCGTCTTTACCTGACAATTTTTTGTCATACCAAACGTCAAACTTCATATTAAAAAAACGCTGACAAAAATTTTCGAGTTTTTTTTATATAGACTTTGACGTTTGGTATGACAAAAAATTGTCAGTTGAAGACGCTATGTTACATTTCTATTCCAAATTCTTACACAAGTGTTGCCATATTATTTTTTAAAAATCTTATTAGTTCTAAAAAAATCGCATTTGTTATTTGAAAACAAAACATTCAACAATATATATTTGCGTAAGTAAATGTTTAATTTAATCAAAAAGCAAGAAACATGTAAGTTTGTATAATTTTATTGACGAAAACAATGACATAGAAACAGATTTTAAAATTTGTTCACAGCTTACTCTGACATTAGGCAAGGCACAAAAATGCTAAAAATGATTTTAAAAACGCTAGAAATAATTCTTAAAGTTGTTCATTATATTGTTTTAAATCCTTATAAATTTTAGTGACTCATTTTAAACAAAATTAATATAAATGGTAATATTTAAACAAGTATTTAGGTAGATTTGATATAGCATCAGATATAAATAGCACAGTTGGTTAAGCTTGAAATTGGAAGGCCCTCTAATAAAAACAAATACAAACTGTTTTATTTGCATTTCGATTTAAAACAATTTATAAAAAGATATTTAGACCAGATTATTTTTTTTTATATTAAAAAAGAGTCATCATTGATTACGTAAAAGTTATTTTATAACATTTATAAAAAAAAAATATAATATATGGAAAACAGTTTAGTACGCATAAAAACGTAATAAATAATGCTATCAGAATAAAATTTAATACTTCACAGTTTTATAGGACTAGAAATCACACTAATAAATTTCATGATGATCAGTCCATAATTCACCATAGGCCTCATATAAAGCCCACTCTGGTAAATTAATCTAATATGCCTAAAACCGTAGCAGATATAGATATTGCGGTAAAATTTTTTCCATTTGTCATGCAATTTTGTGGTTTACGATCAATAATTTGCCTTAGATCCCATATTTAGCAGCCTTCTGAAATTCACTGTAAACGCTAAAACTAATTTCACCGCTGTATTGAAATTTATACTTTTTAATACCAGAAATCACTCTGCAGAGTTTTGGGATGAATAGTCCATAACTTAACATGGCTCAAAAATAATCTCCCGTCCTGAAAACTGTTACGAATCATGATATTTTACTCAAGCTAGTTAAAATGCTAAAAAAAGAAACACACCTTCTGCACTTAAATTTGTTCCCAATTTTTACTTGTTGTGTTTTTATACCCTTCACCACAGGTGGAAAAGGGTATATATAAGTTTGTCATTCCGTTTGTAATTTCTATAATATTGATCTTAGACCCTATAAAGTATATATATTCTGGGTCCTTATGAGAAGAGAAGTTGATTTAACGATGTCCGTCTGTCCGTCTTACGTTTGATATGTGCTTTCCGGATACTCCAGACATGATAGCGGCTAGGTTGTTTTTCATTAATGTCACATGTAGTCCACTTTTTCTTGCTATTGAAATTCAGCCAGATCGGTCCAAAAATGGCTGAGACATGAGCAAAAAACCACGACTACCTCTAATTTTTTCCAAAAATCCCTTGTTGTTGTTGTATTTTTAATACTTTTTTCTGTATATCTGGAGAACGGCAAGAGCCAAAGTTTCCAAATTAGGTACACACATTAAGGTTATCAGTACACAGCATCCCACAAAATGTGGGCGGGATTGGAGAAGTGGGCGTAGTACCTCCCGTACAAAATTATCAAAAATTGTATAAAACCGGATTTTTTCGACTGTCATATGACCTATGGTTATCCCTTATATATCAAAAGATCGGAAATCTTTAGTAAAAAATATTTTCTGAAAATTTTGGGAAAATCGGCTCAGATACAAAAAGCTATGACCAAAATTAAATTTTTTTTAAATCCCCACTTTCGGGAACCATAGGTCTACCCGAGTCCAAGCTTTATAACCCAACTAACTGGTAAATCTATTCTTAAACACGTCGGTATATTAATCTGTCAAATCGGTTAAAAAATGGCTGAGTTATAATCAAAATACTGAAATCCCAAAAATTACTTTTTTTTATAATTAAGTTTGTTTTTATTTATTATTTTTTTATAATTAAATTTGTTTAAATATATGGATGTACATATATGTACGTATATATACATATATACCTATAACCCAATTTAATGGTAATATTATTCTTAAGCACGTTGGTATATAAATCTGTCAAATAGGTTAAAAATGGTTAAGTTATGAGCAAAATACTCAAAAAAAGGACTAAAAAACAATAAATTTTTATAAAAACTAAAATTTTAGAGCTGTAATATGACCTGTTCATACGTTTAAGATATCAAAATATCGGAAATCTTTACCCTGCCTTTACACATGCTGTAGTGGCATGCCACTGTTGTATACATATTATCAAAGAAAAATTGTTCGAAATTGTCGAATCTCATGCCATTTGCTTTTGTGTTTACACATGCCGCTACGAGTACATCTTCAAAATGTCGTCGAATCGCAAACTTGAGATAATTTCATTACTTCTCAAATTAAAAAAAAGTACCAAAAAACCAAATAGAGTTACCGAGCTAATCATATAAGCACATTTTTGGAGGAATGGTTTACATTTATTTATAGAAGCTTTTTTTTTAACAATACTAATGCTCTATAATTGACAAATTTTCTTTTTTTAATGCGCGTTTCAAAAAATTAATCATAATAATACATTTATCAAGTCAAAACTTTAATTAAAATTTGACAATAATCCAGTAAATTTGCATTAAATTTTAAACAGGGTAACATTGTTCATCGTTTTGTCATTTAGTGGCATGCAAGTGTCAAATTTCCACTCGCATGCAATTTTTGCTGCCACTGGAGCTGCCATTGCGAAAAATGTGAGTGTATTAGTAAAAAAGTGTGAGTGTATTGAGTTTTTCGAACTGGCAGTGGCATGTGTAAATGCTAGGTTAGAAGAACATATTTGCTGAAAAACTCGGAAAATCGGTAAAAAAAAATTTATGTCAAAAATATATATTTTTTTTTAAATACCTATTTTCGGGAACCATAGAACTTCTCGACTCCAAGTCTTATCACCAAAGTAAATGGTAATTTTATTTTTTAAGATGTCGGTGTAAAAATGTGTCAAATCGGATACAAAATGGCCGAGTTATGACCAAATACTTAAATTCGATCAAAACTAAACTTGCTATATATTAATTAAACTTTTAATATAAGTATTTAGTACCACGCAAACATGTGCAAATAATTAAATAAAACTAAACGATATATATAGTATAAATAAACATGTACATATATTTATATATATACATATATTTAGATAAATATATAAGCTTCTGTTCTTTCCAAACCATGGTGAAGGGTATATAAGATTCGGCATAGCCGAATATAGCACTCTTACTTGTTTATAATTAATTTTGTTTTAATAATTCCGCTTCATACTTAAAAGATCAGAACAAATTTTCTTGATTTCTTATTTAAATACCTATTCAATATTTAAATACCTATTTAAAGAATTGCATATGTAACAATTTATATTAAAGATGTTTTAATCGTTTGCTGTGGGTTTCTTCTTTTTTTTTAAAGATGTCATCACGAAAACATTTTATGAAGGCAAATCGTCGTGCCAAAGTTATTTTAATATTTTTATTATTAACGTTTATGTTCACTAATTAAGAATTATTTTAAAGCGTACATTCGCTGATATATTATTTTTTCAAAAAGTAATATAATATTATAAAAACTTATTTATATTAAAAGAAAAAAAAAACCGTATGCCGATTTAAAAAAAAAAACACGTCTGCATACAACGGGCACGAAACTGTGGACTTTTGTGGATTTTGAAGATAATCTGATAAAATCTGGCTTTTAGGTTCTTATTGGCACAAGGACCAAGCCTATTGTAAATGGGCCGAATCGTAGGACCACGAGGGGATATAGGGGCAATTTCTGCCTCTCGGAAACTATCAAATCGATTTTAATGAAATTTAAAACATGGACAGATCCATATTTATATGCATACATGAGCTATGCAGTTTTTAAAAAATAGGACCACAAGGGGAGGTAGGGATCAATTTCTGCCTCTCACAAACTTTCAAACTGATTTTAATGAAATTTAAAACATAGATGGATTCATATTTATATGAATTTATATTTATGTCCCAAATAGCGTGCGTTCTCGTAAATATGTTTTAAAATACTGTGATGTCGGGTTTTATATAGTCGGGCTTGACCGACTGTACTTTCTTGTTAATTATTGGAAATATTATTAAATTGTTGAATGTTTTGTTTTCAAATTAGCAATTTTTGAATTTTTTGGGGGATAATTTCTACAATTTTTTCAGGGCATATTTTCAAGTTTTTACTGCATATTTAATGCGCATAAAACGCGTTGTTAAGAGCATATTTCTGTTTTCCCTGGTCATAAAGGTTTTGATGTGTTAGACATAAATTTTCATTTCTTTTAAACTTATGAAGAGCACATAAATAAAACATTAAGTCGAAGCTAGAAAATTTGTATTTTAAACTCGTGCTTTCCCGACTTTTACGGTACAACATTGCAACCACATGTACGAGTGTTAAGAAATTTGCATAACTTTTAAACTAATAGAGGTCCCATAATAAAACTTTTACAATATAATAAGGACACTACTATAGGCTAATTTTTGTTTAAAAAATAAGTATTTAATCACCTTTGCTTTGTTTGGAAGCGAACGGTTTAGAGAAGCAAGAGGAGTAGACAAAACGACAAGATTTCTCCGGCTGTAAATGCTGACTGTCCTGCAGGCATTATAGTAATTCTTCCTTGCAAAACTGTAATGATTTTTAGCGAGCTTTAATTTTTTTTTTTTTTTTTTTTTTTTTTTTTTTTTTTTTTTTTTTTTTTTTTTTAAATAAAATTCATTTATTGATAATGTTATATAATTTTACAACGGTTTTAATTCTAGCCCCGCTAAGCCAGTGGCTTGTCAGCAGGAAAAAAAATCAGACTAGTTGAATAAACTATATATTAAATTAAATATTGAATATAAGTATGTAGTTGTATAAAGGATTAAATTATTCTATGTGTTCATTGCGAACTTATAAAGAAGTTTTTGATCAATTTTTTTCTTTTGTGTTTGTTTTTGGTATTTAATATATTTGTTGGGAGTTTATTGAGTATTGAGGGTAGAGTAACTCTGAGGGTATTCCTTCCATACTCATTATGAAATCTCTCAACCTTATACCGTTTTTGCGCCCGACGTCTTGTGTTATATGCATGATCTATTTCATGCAAATACTCTTTGTTGTTGAAGAATTCATTTGCCAGAGTAGTATAAAATAAACTATTCACATTTAGAACTTTCAGATCTTTTGCAATGTTGCCGGTGTTCAAATGACGTGTACTTGTGATATTTGTGTTAATTAGCTGGTTGTTGCTGATGTTAGTTGTGTTGTTCTCTAATTAAGTTTAAAAAATTTTCTGCTGGGATAATCGAATTACTTCCTTAGCAAAAGTTTAATCGTTTCTTGCGAGCTTTAATTTTCTGACATTAGGGTGGTACGAACAGAGATCTGGTGGATAAATACAAGAAAGAGATACTTGAGGGCATAACATTGGTCTTCTCGAGACAAAAACTATATGATATATCATACTAAAAAATTTTTTTGAAACCTCCTTGCAAAAATAATTTATATTAGAGGTAAATACGGGGAAACTTTTTTCCATGTAACGCGGAACGCACTAATGATCAAGGAACTTTTCCGCACTTTCGAATACATATAACACTTTAAATTATTTTTATTAAAATTTATCATTATAATTTCTTTTTTGGTGTTATTTGTTTTAAAAAAGGTATGAAAAATATTTATTTAAAATTCACAAAAAACTTTTTACATGTGATATTGACATTGGTTTTTTGTGAAAAGCAACTTCTTAGAAAAACAAATGAATAATAAAACACTTGAGTAAATTGTAAAAAAAAAATGTAAATAGAAATATAGTTCTACCTTATTTGCATACGTTGCCAATGGATTTGTCAAATTCAAAATTACCAAGTACCTAATATGTTTTTAAAAGGAAGAAACTACTTGGGGAACTAACAATGTTAAAATAAGATAGGGCAGAAACTCGTGGGCTTTCAATAGAATAACAAACGTATAAATATCAGCTGCAGACAGAATCGAATTCAGTTATCTTGAAGTTTTCAAAATGAAAACTACTAAAATTATTTTGGCTGGTATACTACTCTGTTGTTTCGTTCAATTATCACCTGTTTATTGTCAACTAGATGTAGAACTAGTTTACTATACGAAAGGCGTCATCGATGCCTTAAATTTGAATAATGTTACACAACGTGAAACCGCACTAAAAAAAATATTTACATATTTAAAAACGAATTTTGCTAACCACAGAGTTCATAGTGTTTTTGCTGAAGCCGTTAATCAAATGACTCCAACTAATTATTTACTTTTATTACCTTACTTTATATATGAAATTTATCAACAAAACGATCTGGTTTTATATGAGATTATGGTGCATTATGAATTGCAACTTTACAAGAGAAATTATGTAATTTATCATAAAAATAGAACCAAGTTTACTGTAATATTTGCGTACATATTGTACAAAATAAGACATGATGATCTATTCAATCAGCTGACCTCGAACCTAAAAATTAGAGTGGACGGTGTAATAAACTTACTGCCTAAAAATGTAAGATATTTATATTTTGAGGATCGCTTTTGCCTTTTAAATATTAGATATTCGAATTACATTTATGCTTCGCATCATTTTTATCAAGTTTTTTTATGGCACAACAATACATTGGACGATGATGAACGCTACATTAAGGCAGAATTTCATGAAATCGATACAAGTAATGGTATAGATATTCAAGTGAAACTAAAGAGTGCTAAATCTGGACTATATTACATTGCTGATATGATTACTCACACAACTGATCTTTGGAGTATTGACTTTTTGGATAATAATAATGTTGGTTTTTCCAATAACAATTCCCGACTATGTGCTGGAGAAAAACGCGATGAAGAAAGACGTTATGTTGAGAACAAAGTTTATAATTACATAATAAGCGAATGTGAATGGCGTTTGGGAGAGTGTGATTTTAGTTAATTTATATATGCACCATTTTTCTTTAAAGAGGGTTTCTTCTTTATACATTTTTTCTTCGCATATTATTTATTCAAATAATTTCTGTATATGCTAATTCAAATATTCTTACATATTATATATATATATATTATAAAAATAAGGTGATGGCTTTTTCTTTATTCCGCAATTATAAAAAATAAAAAAATAAAATATTCGAAACAGAGCAAAACTGAAACCGACTTTTTTTTAAGACACCTTTAATAAAAGTATAAAAGAAGTTTATTTACATTTATGCCTAAATATATTTGAAAAATAACTTAAAGGGGCGAAACTAGTTTAAACTAAAAGCTAAATGAACTGCTTTGAAAAATGAAATAATAAGATATCGTATCTTGGTGAGAAATGAAACCTTCCATTCTGGAGGGTAGACTCGGGGCGTCTTATAGCATAAAAAAAGTTGAAATATTTATTTATGTTTTTATCTTTTAATACAATTATTTTTTATAAAATAAACAAAATTTTTTTTTTTGATATTCTTTAATTAGGCTCGAGTTCATCAAATTCCATTTTCATTTTATTATTTTCACTGAGGAAGGAATTTTACAACTTGGAATTTTTATTATAATTTATTTTTCCTTGTCTTAGCTGGGATTTGAACACGGGTTGATTTTTACATGCTTCAAGAATCACCACATTCTATCTTCAGAAAATCTTTGACGTTCTAAACTCTGTACCACTGCGGTGCCCGCCAGCCAACAGTCAAACATCAATCCTTTAACCAGTAGCACTGGTGATTCGAAATTTGCTGTTATTAGCATTTTTAAATTTCAAATTACATGTTGCCTCCTTTCCTCTGTTTTTTTTTTCGTATTCTTTCTGTCAAGACTTTGTCTTCAAAACCCGGGTTCAAATCCCAGCTCAGCCAAGGAAAAATTATCAATAATTTTAATAAAAATTCCATGTTGTAAAATTTCTTCCTCAGTGAAAAAAATTTTATGAAAATTGAATTTGATGAACTCGAGCCTAATTAAGAATATAAAAGAAAAAAAAAAAATTAAAAATTAACAGTTCGACTAAAAATCAAAATTGTTCTTAAAAATAAACAAATTTAATAACCCAATTCTGTTACACAATTATGTCGTCTTGTCTTAAAAAGAAAAGTAGTCGAATTGACGATATATCAAGACAATAAATTTTTTCCGCCTATACTTTGTGGCGTCAATTTACATATTGTTACGAAAGTTAAATTATCTAAGAATTATTTATAGTTATAGTTATATGTTATCTTGTAAATTATAGTTTTATGTCATATAAGTTACTTTTCATGTATAATCTTCAACACAACTGTTATTTTAAAATAATTCCTATATGAACTTCCCAGTAATTTCTAGATATGGTTTTAGAACATAATAAATAGTTATTAAGGGAAGGTTCAGGAAAATCTAGAAATAATTATGAAATATAAAAAGGGGTGACTCATGTATATTTAGTTGAGTTTGTTTTGAGAAACGGTTCTGTTCGTAACTGTTGAGGCAAACAGTTATCTTACCATTGACTTTAACATCAACAATAATAATATTAAGTCGATTGGTAACTCTGGAAGTAAGGTGGATAATGAATAGTAATAGGAGCTGCTGGCAACACTGCAAACAGGGATTCGACAAATAAAGTTAAGTCGGCTGACATTAATTGTTTTATCTGCCCTTTTCGAATTTTTGGTCTGCAGCAGCAACATCAACTTTGTTTTTTAAATAAGAAACTAATAAGCTAAATAAAGTAATTGTATTAAATTGAATAAAGTGAAACCAAAGGGTTTTATTTGTCTGGACTGTAAACAAACTAAACATTTTGGCGCCCAACGTAAAAGAAAAGGAAAAATTTTTTCATAAGAAATTTTTTGCTGGTGGTGGTTGCAAAGGGAGACAGATCTGCTGGTGGTGATTAGCATAGAAGCTATTTGAGGTTGTGGAGAATCTAACTGGTAACGGAGGAGCAAATTATGGCCAAAGATAAGGTTGTATATTATACATTTTTTTTTTGTAGTGGTATAGCAAAACAATAAAATAATTAAAAAAATAATAACACATTGAACACAAATCCATACTAAACCGTCCTTGTTATCCATACACATAACACATCGCTCATCCACAATATAAACTTTCACCCTACATTACCCACAAGTCCCATCAGACACTTGAAATTGATTTACAACTAATAGGTTCTATAACGTCTTTTGTTACAGTTGAGTTTCAATTTACTTGTATTGTTTGATGTGAAATTAGACTTGAAGTTTAAGAAGGAGTTAACATAGCAATTGGAACCGGAAAACGGCTGTTATCAATTAGACTGTATATGTGTACATACAAGTTATTTTAGTGCTTAAAAACTAGAGTAATAAAATTTGTTAATAAAATATTGAACAAAGGTGGTTGGTGTTACAAAATTGTTGTGTTTGGAAAGCTAAAGGATAATTTTTTGTTGATTCAGAACTAAAAAATTTAGAATTTGGTGGGAAGCTATGCATCATGTCGGAGGCTGAGCATCTTTCATTGTTGCAAAAGCAGCGCTCTTCAGCAAAGGGTAACATTACCCGTATAAAAAAAAAACATGTACCTTCAGGGCACTGCATCACTGAACCCTATTGATCTTGAATGTAGGTTGGAAATTTTGAACTTTTTTATCAAACAGTTAATGGCGTGTCAAAATGATTAATGAATTGAAAAACTATGTCCTGAAGACCACAGTCGTGGTGAGTAAGAAGACATTTGTATCAGTTCCAAGGCTTTGTTATTATCAAAATTAGGCAGTCGAAGAGCAAGTGTGGCTCAAGATTGCACTGTAGGTTTGCCATTAACTCCGGCAAATCGTCTTCCTCATTTGAAAATTCCAAAATTTAGTGGAAAGTATTCAGAGTACAAGAACTTTATTACTTGTTTTAACAATTTAGTTAACGACGCACAGTGGCGCCCGTAGAGCAAACGAGGTTGCAAAAATCAAAATTTTCATGAGCGCCGACGAAGTTTTGAATAAACCCATGTTCTAGGAAACTTTTCAACGATCTTAAATATGACACTCTTAATAATATCACATTTTTAGTTTAGAAGATATAACCGTTCAAAGTTGACCGACTTTCGGTTTTCAAAAAAACACACAATTTTTAGTCAATTTGTTGCGATTTCAGGTGTAATATCACGAAAAATAGGTAACGAATCGCCTTATTTTTTGTTTGTATTGATTGATGTATTTATTAAATGTATAATGATAAAAAAAAATTAACTGTTTGCTTTGTGTTTTTCCTGGTAAATCACTATTTAAAAACGATCCGTTTTTTCACTATTTTTCAACTTTGACGGAAAATAAAAAAATCTATATTTTTCTATGTTTGCCATATTTGCAAAACCTGTTCTTTGATTATTTCTTTACATAATTCAAAAGGCTTTATCTGCCCGTACGTGCCCGTTTGGCTTCTAGAGGTAAAAAAGGTTAAAAAGACATGGTTGCAGAAATTGTATGGCGTCCATCCCTTATATGTTTTGACTGATAGTTTGAAAAAAACTACTCATTGAAATTAGCAGGTACGTACCTCACTTAAACAATACTTTGGCGTACAAATGGTCAAGAACAATATTGACTTATGGTCCCTACAGGTAGGCACAAATCTTATTTGGACACGTGCATAATATCAAAATTGCATTATTCAGCCTAAATCCATATGTATGCAGGGAACAGGTAAATTTTTAGGCATGGTAGCATAAGCCTATATATTGCAAAATAAGCATAATGCCTGGATTAGTCTACGACTAAAAGTTGGCGCAACAATTACTGAAACCATTAAACAATTTAAGTACTGAAAATACATCAATAAAGGATAAGGAAAAGATCAGAAAGAAGCAAATACAGGATGCTTTTTTAAACAAGTTGGATTAAAAGTAGACTGTCCCAAGCACGGATACGGTAACTCAAACGATGGAAACACTTCTAGGAGATTTTTTGAAAATGATGAGGCAGTAACTAGAATCACTGGAATTGACAATCAAATCGTGAAAAGATTGGGAACGATCTTGGATGTTTTAAACTGCAAAGAAAAAGTCAATTCTACCAAATATGGAGAATATGCGTCGAAAACTGCATCTCTTTTAGCAGAAATGTATCCACAGAAGAAGTTGACCCCGACGCATGGCAAAGATATAATTGAGTACCAGTCTTTGCCAATTGGAGAGCTTTCTGAAGAAGCACAGAAGTCTCTTAACAAATTTTATAAAAAATATAGATTGCAGAACACATTCAAAACATCAAGGGTAAGGCAAAATGAGGACCTCTTCAACATGTTTGTCAGCATCTTCCGATCCACTTATTTCTTCCCTGCGGCATGTGAAGTCACGAATAGAGTTAGAAAATAATTATAGTTTAGAAATGGTTAGTCTTTTAGATATACCTTTTCTTACGAATTGTGATGAATATTTTACAGAAAATTGAAAAAATAAATTTAAAAAAAAAATTATTTTTTTTTTAATTTGTTGGGTAATAATTTAAAACATAAAACCCTAAAGAAAAAAAATAAAAACAATCTAAAAATGTAAAAATTATTTTTTTTAGTTACCGTAAAATTGACTTTTCTACTAATTTTAACTTTGATAACCCATAAGTAGGCCCCTACAAAGCGTAGCACCCTTTCCAAACGCTCATTTCATAGGCTGAACAGTTATCTATCATATGCTGTTCAATTATCTTGTCGACAATCAAAAAGTTTAATCATTTGATAAATAGCCTTCAAGATGATGCCTTACGAACAGTGAGGGCATTCCAAGTTAATGAGGAAAATTATTCAAGTGCCTTGAAAAGGCTTTCCGAGAGGTATGATAACAAATGCCTTATATTTCAGGATCACATAGCATCATTATTTAATATAAAGAAAATGGAGAGGCCCTGTGCTTCTGACTTAAGGAGCATTGTGGATACTGTATCGGCAATTTTGGATTCGCTCTGAGAAGGATATTATTCATGCCATAATAATTCATTTGGTTTTAACGAAATTAGATACAGGTTCGAAGGTGAAGTGGGACGAACAAATAGATTACAATACATTGCCCAAATGGAGTGATTACGCGTCTGTTGTGATAAAACGTTGTCAATTTTTGGAGGTGAGGTTTAACTCGGTTGTTATTGCATATGTTTTAACAACGCTTTTATAACATCATTTATAACAGTAAATCATGCTTGTTGTAGACGGGAAGTAACATAAAAACAGAATCCATATTTTTTTAGAACGATATTAATCGCTACTTAAGCAGTTGTGTTGTCAACACATATAAATGTTTGAAAAGTAGTTTTTTTTTAACACTTACCAACACGTTTTTGTGGCATGTCATTTTTAAAGTAACGTTTAGCATTATACATAATTTTGATAATTGTAATTTTAAAGTGAGCGCATTTAAATTTTTAAATTACATCCCTATTGCAACATATCAATAAAACTATTTTCCAGGAGGTATGCCTAAGTAAAGCAGACCACTTTATCTATTCTTAACAAATATGTTGGAGCATACACAGAACTTTTTAAAACTGATGGAAATATTCTTTTTTGTAAAATTTGCAATAAAGGTGTAAATTACGAAAGAAAATTTTTAGTTGAGCAGCATATAAGTTCCCAAAAACACAAAGACTTGTATGATCGTTTTGAAGAAAAAAAACTCGCAGACATTGTTGACAAAAGTCGATAGCAATAACAACTTTGCTTTGGCCTTATATGAAGCATTTATTTCAGCCGACATTCCGTTGTATAAATTAAACAATGTTGACTTGAGAAATTTGTTTAAGAAATATACAAATGTGGCAATTCCAAGTGATTCAAGTCTCAGAAAATTTTATGTAGATAAAATATACGACCGTGAATTGTGTCAAATTACAAATTTTTTACGAAACAAGTTTCTTTGGGCATCTATGGATAAAACCACAGATATCGAAGGCCGTTATGTGGCAAATGTAATCGTTGGTGTTCTAGACAAAGACGAAGATATTAGCAAAAAAAAAAAATTTTATTTAACGTTATCCAATTGGAAAAGGTAAACCATGCAACAATTGCTCGAGCTTTCAACGATTCTATAAGTTTGTTAGGAGACCAGTACCCATGTTCTGTAACTTTAGTGAGAACTTCTCGCATCGAAAAGATGTGAAACAAAATATTCCATCGTTTCTCGAAAAGTGAGAAAAAAGTGTGTCTGTAACTTATGTCGAAAACTATCAAAAGAGATTACGTCGTTACGTTATAAAAGTCATAACATTGCACTCGAAGCCGATGTGATATTGCAGACGTTGAGGACGCCAGTCACACATATAGTTAACGGCGACCAAAATTTACTAAAATTGAAAAATTTTCAATGACGGCGGCACAAATACAACCGTCGGCCATGCCAAATAATGTAAAGTGCGACTTTAATCTTTGTTGTTTGTAAACGAGCTTTGAAAAAATTCGTATATTTTATAAAAATGGTTAACAGAAAATAATTAAACAATAAAAAAAGGGCCAAGAACATAATTTTATTATTATTATTCTTTGCAATTTGCATTTTTAGTTGTTTTTTAGTGTTAAAATTTTTTCTCGCCCCATTTTTATTCGTGAGTTTTTTTGACAGTCCAAGGCGGGAACTTTTCTCACCAAAATGTTACAGACACACTTTTTCTGTAAATTGGCGAGTAATCTCCTTGCGTGACAGCTTGTACTCGCCAAAAAAAGTTACAGACACAGTTTAGTGAGAAAAACAGCTGTTTGTTTCAATATACGGCATTTTTGTTCTATTTCACACATTTCAATCGAAAAGTTTCTCGACACGAGAGTTACAGAACATGGGCACAGTTCGACAAAAATAAAATTTTGTTGTTTTTGACGGATGCCGCCCCTTATATGGTAAAAGCCGCAAATTCTTTGAGAGTGTTTTATCCCCAAATTATCCACGTAACATGTTTAGCACATGGTTTACATCGTATAGCTGAAGAAATAAGGTCTTAATTTGAAGATAAAGATTTGTTAATCTCGAACGTTAAAAAGGTATTTTTAAAGGCTCCATCTCGTATTGCAATATTTAAGGAAAAGTTGCCAGGGATACCTCTTCCACCCCATCCAATAATCACTAGATGGGGAACCTGGCTAGAGGCAGCTGAATACTATGCAAAATAT
This sequence comes from Pollenia griseotomentosa, assembly GCA_963931875.1. NCBI lineage: Eukaryota > Metazoa > Arthropoda > Insecta > Diptera > Polleniidae > Pollenia > Pollenia griseotomentosa. The sequence goes on along the minus strand of OZ007561.1, from coordinate 73,433,435 downwards.
TTCGATGAAATAAAGATTGTAACATATGAATTTGATGACAGCGATGCTTACTCAATTAAAAAACTTAATAAAGACATTTTCAAAAAAGAAACTATTAAAGCCCAACAAGCATTTTTGTGCTCAAACTACGTGTTTATTTGTGAAACAATCACAAAGTTGCAGGGATTCAATTCACTAAATACTCAAATTAAATTAATTGATGATACCGTTAATAAGATTAACAATGTGAATGGAGAAATATCTGACAAAATTAAACATAAGCTAGAATCTATATTGCAAAAAAATATTGGATTTCATGAAATAAAGAAAATTGTGAGCTTATTGGATATTAATAATGCAAATCAAATTGAAAATAAATATTCAAATATGCTCCTTTGACTTCCGTTGAAGTTGAGCGTACATTTTCAATGTACAAAAACTTTTTGCGTCCAAATAGACAGAGTTATGTTTTTGGAACTTTAAAGAAAATTTTATTTGTTTATACAAATAGAAATTTATATTAGATCTAATTAAGTACATTTTTTAAACATAATTAACAAGTGATTAAAGTTTGTTTTTGCTTTATTTTATCCTTAAATTTTGTGTATATGTGTATTCTAATATATAAACTTAACATGTATGTTTACGTAGTTACCTGAATTATTTTTTTTTGTTATTAATAAATATAATTTAAACAAATAACTTGATATTTTTTCATATTTTTTTTAATGCATAATAATATTTTTTTAGTGCATAGTTTTCATATTTTAAATGCATATTTTCCATTTAATAGCGCATGTTATAAGCGCATATTTTTGATTTTTAAGTGCATGAAAATCCAAGCCCTGGTTATGATTATAGCGGATTTTCTGTGTATTTATAAAAAAAAACCTAATAAAAAAGAGCACAACTATACAACAACGCGTCTTAGTGGTAATTTTAATCATGAATTTTAAGCATTTTGAAAAAAAAAAAAAAAAATTGTTAATCAAAATATTTTCTCAGTAACATTATGATATCGCCACTACGGCAATACTGTAGTCACATATTTTATAAAATAAACATAATTTTTTCATCAAGATGGACCGAAAAATAAATAAAGAAGAAATTATTTAATTTATTTTGTTATAACATGATAATGTTTTTAACATGGCAATGTTTTTAAAATGAAAAACAAAGCTTTTTTCGTAAGATGTTTTCGCTTCGAGACCATTTGAGAAATGAACTTATAAATGACTGTGTAAACACTCAAGCTACTTGCAAGACTTTCGGCTTTTTCTTCGACATTTTCGCTGATAATATGTATACACTACTTGCAAGTAATTACTTGCATGTGTAAAGGCAGGGTTATGCAAAAATGTTCGCTTACATTTCACTCTGTTTTTTATATTTTTTAACCAACTGGCAACATGTTTTTATTTATCTTTCTGGCAACTATTATCAATGTCAAATTTCGCAATTAATATTTCATAAAGACCCAAAAGATTTTTGTTTTAACTATTTATTTAAATTAAATAAATATATAACCAAATATTTTAAATAAACTTTTCTTTTGGTTTAAAAAGAGTGGTTTTATTGAAGAAAATAATTTTTATATAGTCCAAAATGTGGATTATACTAGGATTCACTTATTATCTATAAAATGGCTTATAAAAAGATCGGTTATAGACCAAATTGGCGTATAGTCCACAAAAGTTGTGGACTATAAGCGAAAAGATCTGTAAAATATCGCCGATACCTATATAGCGGCAAACACGGAGTATCGCGAACATATCTGTATCGGTATTCGTTACATCCCTAGTTCTTATTAAAATTTTTTATTTCACCTCTTTTGTTGTTATATGTTTAAAGAACCGCCATAAAAATCGTGAAAACATTCACTTAACATTTACATACATATGTACATAAGCATCTGAAAAAATATTTATTTAAAATTCACTGTTTACATGTGATATTGACATTCGTTTTTTGTGAAAAACAACTTCTTAGGAAAACAAAAGAATGATAAAACACTTGAGTAAATTGTTAAAAAACGTAAAAATAAAAGTATTATGTTCTGCGTTAAACCTTATTTGCAGACGTTTCAAAAGGATTGCAAAATTTTAAAAGTACCACGTACCTAATATGTTTTAATAATGTAATGTTCCAGATAGTGCTGTAACCATACAAAATTACAATTTCTGTAGGAATGACCGCGTATTAGGAAGGGGCGGAGGTGTGGGTATCTACATCTCACGCAGTATACAGAATAAAGTACTTGATATTGAATCGCAGTATAATGAATGTGAGGTACTATTTATGGAAGTTTATGTTGGTGATATGACTGTGCTATTTGGGGTTGTTTATTTGCCACATGGCAATATTAATGCTTTTGAGTCAACCATGGGAGATTTGTTTGAAAAATATGATAAAATAATAGTTGTTGGGGACTTTAACTACAATTTATTTAACCCAATTAAATCAGGAAAATTTAGATCATTATGTAATCGTTTAAACGTTTCAATTCATCATAATTTAGCACCTACTCATTTTGATATACAGCATGGAACTACGTCACTACTGGATTACTTTATCATAAGTGACTCATCATTTTTAAATAAAACTGGTCAGGTTCAATGTACATTTCTCTCTTATCATTCTCTAATTTTTGCTTGTTTTCATTTTCGTTGTATACCTAGCACAATGAGTTCTGTTGAGTGTGTTCAATATCGAGACTACAAAAGAATCGATATGGATGAACTACAATCTTGCATTTCAAGTCATGACTTCTCGTCTTTTTATAATACAAGTAATGTAAACGTCCAACTTTATTCCCTTGATATGTTGATATCTAAAATGTTTTCCCTTGTTTCAATCTCAAAATTTAAACTTAAACGAAATACGTCGGAATGGATTAAATCTAGGAAAATACTGCATGCTAGGTCACTCAGAGATATTGCATATGGAATTTTTAAAAATGATCCTACTCCATATAACTGGAGTGTCTACTGCAAGTATAGAAACAGGACAAAGAGAATCATTCGGAATGTTAAAAAGGTTTATTACTCGAAGTTTTTTAATGGTCTTAATACAAAACAAATGTGGAATTCTTATTCTAGTTGGCAAATTACCGATGATAATGTCTTGGACCTTGAACAATTGAATAGTTACTTCTGCTCACGAATAAACTCATGTTGCAATAATGTTTTCGACTATGAAGAGCTGGATGAAAATTCTGAAACTTTTTCATTTTCTTGCGTAAACTCAACGGATTTATTAACGGAGCTTTCTAAAATAAAATCCAATGCTTGTGGTGTAGATGAAATACCATTAAGATTTATTAAAATAATTTTTCCATTATTAGCTGATCAGTTGCTTTATCTTTTAAATGGAATTTTAACCACATCTACATTTCTATACATGTGGAAAATACTGTGGAATATCCTTCCAGTGTTATCGAAAGTATGCAAACATGTAATGATGTCCCAAATAAACTCACATATTTTAAAATTCTCTTTACTGAATGATAAACAGACTGGATTTCGTAAAAATTGCAGCTCTTCCTTAGCACTTTTGGGAATAACCGAATCTATAAGAGATAGGGTGAATGATAATAAGACTTGTGTGTTAGTATCATTGGACCTATCCAGGGCGTTTGATTGTGTTGATCATGCTAAATTGGTAAAAAAAACTTAATAATGAATTTAAATTTTCTCGAACGGCCTGTTCACTTATGAATTCGTATTTAAGTGATCGTAAGCAATTTATTTCATTAAATAATAGAAAATCTAGCGTGCAGAGTATAAATCAGGGTGTGGCTCAGGGGTCTGTTCTGGGGCCATTAATTTTCTCTATGTATTTAAATAATCTCTTTAGTAAAACTGATTCTCAATCATGTGTAGCATACGCATTTGCTGATGACATACAACTTCTATTTTATCAATACCGATCATTGACTGAAATGCAAACGGAAATTAATAATACACTTAGAGAAGTGGAGATATGGATGATGTCAAATAATTTCACAATAAATTCGTTAAACACAAATGCTATTAAATTTGGTCCATCGTCAGCTGGGCATATAAAGATTGAAGTTAGTGGCTCTGTAATAAATATGGTGAATAAGATGAAGGTTTTAGGTGTCACATTGGACAGTAAGCTTGATTACTCTGATCACATTAATATTATTTGCTCTAGGGTAAACTTTACTCTTCGAAGATTATACTCGCTTAATCTTACTTTGCCTTTTCATGTCAGATATAAGGTTGCACATGCATTATTAATGTCTCAAATTTTGTATTGTTTAGATGTTAGTTGCTGCACAACATCAACATGTGTTCGAAGAATCCAACTATTGGTCAATAAGATAGTGAGATTTGTATTTCAAATTCGAATCAGAAACCATGTTTCTAAATATGTTTATCGATTTCTCAAATGTTCTTTTAATGAATATCTTACCATAAAATTTTTATTAGGCTTCTATAATATTGTCAAAAATGCATCACCGTAGTTTTTAGCTAATCGTGTAAGTCTTATTCATTCTTCTAGAAATACTCAAATATTTATTCCCAGAATAAACAGTGCGTTTTATGAGAGATCATTTTTAATAAAAACTGCTCGAGTCTGGAATACTCTACCAAATAACTTGAAAACTTTTTCTTTTTCATCAATGGTTTACAGGAAAATGCTTTTTGAATATTTTAGTCCAAGATTAAATTGAAATGTAAGAAAAATGTGCTAAAATATTAAATATAGCGGAATATGGGGGTTCTCCGTAAGAAATACTTTTTGATTAAACTTATTTAAATGATTTGTCGCAGAGAATTTGGAAAACTTTTAGGAACCTGAAATACTTTTTTATGAATAGGGCATTGGGAATAAACTATTAGAAATTTGAAGTATATATAAAAATGTGTTGCTGTTATAAGCAAATTGAATTACATACTCCACTGTAATATCTATTGGCCACATAAGGGCTTTTTTATTACAAAATTTAATAAATAAAATAAAAAAATAAAATTAAACAAGCAATTTTAATCAGGTATTAAGAAATCAAAGTTTATACCTATACATTTGCTAAAATACACAACTTATGGCGACTTCTTTTCTGAGAAATATTTTGCATAGGTCTTCGTACAGACGGTGGCCAGATGTTACAATTATGTAAGGTCTGGCAATGTGCTGAAAAAATTTATTCAAAGAAAAATTGCCACCAGCTGTACATTGTCAGTTCAGACGATTGTAAGAAAACCAAAAAATTTCAATGAAATGTAACTGTCTGACAATAAATTCAACTGGCAACAATAATTATCAGTTCACACGGTTGTCAGATAATTGCATGGCAAGAATTGCCACATCTGTTTTAAGACATTGTCAGAAAATGAAAATTGCGTGTATTTTTATAAATTGAAAAACTAAAAATATCGTTGTTAATGGTGTAAAGCAATATTGAGGATTTTTACTTTTTGATGTTGTTTTAAGTAGGTTTCATTGATTTTCATTAAAATTAATTTTAATTTTGCAAAATTGGGAGTTGTAAGCCGTAATAAAATGAACTCTAGTTCAGTTGAAATTTTGCAGTTTTGTGTTATGGTTTACATCTCTGCTATATTTTGGTTACCAAAGAGATCAACAAATTACAACTCATCACTAGCAGTTGTTTTAATTACATAAACGTTTTTTAATGTTTCTTTTCACTCATGTTCATCAGGGATGAAAACTATGTTGCGGTCATACTTTTTCTTGATACATTCGTTAATCGCTATCGAAAATATATAATTGAAATATAAAAAAAAAATAAATTGGTAGCATCATAGTCTCAAAACCAAGTATTGTTATTGAAGATGTTAAAAAACCTAAAGCTCATTTTCCATCCCTGATACGCATGTAAAGGATGGTTAAGTTTTAAGGGCCGATGTTGATTTTGAATAACACACAAATTATTTAGGAAATATCGGCAAAATGGCCTCGACCTCGGCGACACACCTCCATCCGATGGTCAAAATTTTCGATGACGCTGAGGCGTAATTGAGGTTCTATGCCTTTAATGTGCCGAATTATCTCATTATTTAGCTCTTGAATTTTTACTGGCTTATCGACAACATTTTTTCTGTCATATAATCCCAAAGAAAAAAGTCCAACGGTGTCAAATCACATGATCTTGGCGGCCAATTGACATCGCCACCACGTGAGATAATACGGCCATTGAATTTATCGCGCAAAAGAGCCATTGTTTCGTTAGCTGTGGTGCAAGTGGTACCGTCCTGTACAAACCACATATCGTCCACATCCATATCTTCCAATTCGGGCCATAAAAGGTTCATTATCATCTCATGATAGCCAACACCATTCACAGTAATTGCCTGACCAGCCTCATGTTGGAAAAATAACGGCCCGACGATGCCGCCAGCCCATTACCGCACTAAACAGTCAGTCTTTGTGGGTGGATTGGTTTTTCGACAATCACTCGTGGATTAGCATTCGTCCAAATGCGGCAATTCTGCTTGTTGATGAATCCAATGAGGTGAAAATGTACCTCATCACTGTAGATGACTTTCTTCGAAAATTAATCATCAATTTTCATAGTAAGCCAGTATAACTTTAACGCGTTGCTCGATTGTGAAAATTGAGTTCATGGTTCAAATTGAGTTAGTCTAAAATTGAGAAATGTCAAATGAAATGCAGAAAAAAACTTGACGTTTAGGTGTGGTTCACATTCACCATCGGCCCAACACCACCTGTTATTGGAGTTTACCAAAGCGCCTGAATTTCATCAGATTGTGAACGCACAAATAACAACAAAAGTTTTAGTTTGATTTGTTTATTTGCAAACGTTAAAATTCCTAAACGTTAATTAATAAAGAAATGTATAATAATTCAATTGTTTTTTACATTAATTATATACATACTTTTTGGTATGAAACTCAAGCATTCAAATACAATTTAAATATTAAACGCAAATTACAGAAAAAATATGGCGCTTGCCTAACGCGGGAGTATTTGCTATCTTAATAGTTTTGACATTGTAGGGTTTGACGTTTAGCATTAGTGGTGATACGAAAGAGCTTTTTACATCGATAACATCGTAATCGGCAGTGGCGGTAACACCACCCTTTATTTGCAGCGTTGCCAATAGAAAATGGTCTCTGACAATGATGCCATTGTCATATGCATAAACTACGCGCATCTGACAATAAGAAATAAGCTTCTAGCGTCTGACAATGATCTGTCAGATGCAACGAAGAGTGTTCACAGGATTGTCGGATTTCTAAAAATATTGTTGTCTTACATTGAAAGAACAATGCTTTTTCTAACAACGTTGTCAAACAAAAATGGCTAGTTCACACGGTTGAAAGACATTTTTAAATCTTACAATAACGTAAGGGCTGGCAATGTGTTGACAATTTACTGCCAAAGAAAAATTTTGCTGTTATAATGTACTGTCAATGCTTTTTCTGACAACGTTGTTAAAATAAAATTGCCCGATCAGACGGTTGTAAAACATTTTAAACACATTTTACTGACAATTCAAAATTCTTTCAAAATTCTTGCGTCTTACGTTTTCGATTTTCAGCACACCCCTGATTGTTAGATCTGACCACCGTCTGTACAAAGCTGAAGTGTTACATTTTTGTGTTCGTTTGTACAAAAAAAAAAAAAAAAAAAACAACTAAGGGGTTGATAACAAACATGCAAAACATGTTTTACTTTATAGCCCTTTCACACTTGTCAACATTTAACATCTACCATCGTTTTGCGACGATGTTAAAATTTTCCCATTAGAAATGCATAGAGCTAAAAATCAAAATTTTCCAACATCTTTACAAAATGTTGCTATCTCATTTTGTTCCCTTTTACATCTTTCGATTTTTTTAGTGTCATCACTAGAAAAGTGTCAACAAATTACTGTGGCATATAACCGAAAATATAAACTAAATAAAAAGTAATGCTATGTTCATACGACGATATAAACCACTCGTTTCGCTCTCTGAAACTAGTTTGCCAAACATGCTGTTCATACGATTCATTCTTGTTTCATTTTGACACTTTTTTTGTAGTGTTGGTGTGATTTTTTTTTAAATAGATAAAAAAGTAAATGAATCTTAAAAATATATTATTTAATACTTTTATTAATATTATTATATTATAATTATCACTTTATTTTATTAAACATCAATTTTTACTTTGTTTTTTTCTTTGATTTTTTTTGAGAGCTAGTTCAGATAAACTAACGATAAATGTTATCAAAATTGGAGATGATAGTACATTTTTCCTGTTTGGCAGCCTGTTTCAAAATGAAACGACCCGTTTCGCTCACAAAATTGTGTATGGGGAAACAAGTCGTTTCAATCATGTTTGGGGCGCGAAACAGGAATAAGAGAGCGAAACTCGAATATTGCTGTCCGTGTGAACATGGTATAAGAGTACACAACAAGAAAATAGTTTTTTAACTACTTGTGTGTTGTTGTTGTAGTGTCTGCAACAAACTTTGATGAGTTAAATGAGATTAAAACGCTCACTTTGTAATTTTTCTCTCAGAAAAATTTAATCTCTTTTTAAATTGGTTTAAGAATTTTATACTTATTTAAGAAATTCCGTGATTGATTTACAAAACTTATCCCATTTAGGATTGCTTTAAGTACGTTTTAGTGTTATTCGTACTTGAATTTTTGAGTACGACTGGTACTTAAAGTAAGTATAAAAAACTTAGTTTATTCCGAGTGTTTTTCTTTCTGTATATTAAATATGCTGAGAATTGATCCATAGTTGAATCTAAATTTTAATAAATGGCACCTTTGAGATATTCGCGTTAAGAAGTACACATAGGCAAAACTTCCATTATTTTGTAGGATTTTTTAGGAAGTTTAACAAAATGTCTTTATTGCATATCTCTTTTCAATATGTAATGACATTTGAAACAAAAACTTAAGTTTACTTCCAATCTATGAAATTAGAAATATTTAGGTATAAAAACATAAAAAACAAGTAAGAAAGTGTAGTTGGTCAATCGGTCAATAATTTGACATAGCCCCCATATAAGCTTATTTCCGGAATAGGGTCTTCATGCCCTTAAACCATCTTATTATGCTGGTATTTTGATTAAATTTAATTCAAAATTATTTTATTGCATTAAAAATTATCTTACCAAATTTTGTTGGAATCGGTCCATATTAGGCCATCGCTCCCATAAAAATTCTACTCCCGAAAATTGCTTAAATTGCCATAACTTCCTTATAAATCTTGGTATTAACATACAAATTGGCGAAATTTTGTCCTGGTAGGTCCAAAATTAACCAAAGGTCCCATATAAACCCCATCCTTAAATCTCATATAGATGAAGATATCTAAATAATATTCGGCACAAGGAACTTTTACATGAATCTTAACCTCATTACATAACTTTGATAAGGCGGGTCCATGATTGGCCATGGATCCAAAAAAGAGTACACTAGCAGAAATTGTTTTATATACTGTGGTGTAGGGTATCATATGGTCGAGATTGACCGACTATACCATCTTACTTGTTTTTATGACTGCATTCCTTCCGGAAATTAAGTATTTGCTTTTGAATTCTTTTAAATGTACTGCAATTTTTTTATTTCTAAAATGTATTATTTTCATTTTCAGTTAAAAATTCCCAAATATCTATTTACTATTTTTCAGAGTTCAGAAAAATTCATACATGATCGCTCATATCTAACCATTCAGAAATTTCTTCCTGCATGAGAAATCTAAATTGTGTATCTTTGTTTCACAGTCATGAATGAATTGTTAATTTTTCTCCAATTAATTCAAGAGGCTGAGGAATAAAAGCTTAAAATCAAGAAGGTGAGGAATATAAGCTAAAAATGCAAAAGTAATTTTTATGTGAGTATTAAGTTAAACAAACATTTAAAATATTAAATAATTAAATATTATTGTTAAATTACAAATGTAATAAAATATAAGGAGAAAGTACATGGTAATAAATACAATACTGCCCGTAAACAATGAATTTAAATGTGGTTAAATGCACCTATAAAAATGATAAACGCACAGCTTGCTGCTGAAATTTAAGTTTTTTAAATAGGTTTAGGTTTAATTTGCAGTTCTCGTGAATTTTTTATCGATTTGTAATAAAAGTTTTTTTGGTCAAAAAAAGTTTTTTTTAGAAATTAAACGGTTTTTGAAAAAAATATGACAACACTGCCTACAAAAGAAACAAACACATACATTTTGCTTCACTAGCCAACAAACAATTTTATAATCCTTACAGATAATATTGGACTAAGTGGTCCATTGTGGCTTAAATGGACTACTTACAACATGGTCCAATCTACTGTAATATGGACCATGTTATAAGAAATTAACATGCAGTGCTGCCAACAACTACATGATGTATACTTTTCTATAGTTTACAGTATTACACATTGGTAGCCCTGATGGTGTCCATTATTAATTGTTTATTTAAAAGTGAAAGTGTGAAATTTGTGAAAAAAAGGTAAACAAATTAAAAATACCAAGTAAATATATTTAATAATAGCAATAATAGACTACAGGGCACGCCATAAAAGGCGATTAGTAAAAAATTAAAAATGCTTTAGTGTACTCCATACTTTAGTGGTATGGAGTACTTTTAAAACTAACCCACTTTAGTACTCCATGGAGTAGTTTAGGGACTACTTCGGTGGGTTATATAGTCCCCTCCTAGGACATCGTAATGTTAAATGAACATATTTCGGCCCTTTTGGCTCTAGGACCTCTAGTTTACGAATAAAATGCAATTTTATGTTTTCATATAAAAAATCAATTTTCTAGGTATAATTTGGAATTTTAGTAGTGATCACAGATTTCGGCCCTTTTGGCTCTAGGACCTCTAGTTTACGAATAAAATGCAATTTTATGTTTTCATATAGAAAATCAATTTTCTAAGTAAAATTTGGAATTCTAGTAGTGATCACAGATTTCGGCCCTTTTGGCTCTAGGACCTCTAGTTTACGAATAAAATGCAATTTTATGTTTTCATATAAAAAATCAATTTTCTAGGTATAATTTGGAATTTTAGTAGTGATCACAGATTTCGGCCCTTTTGGCTCTAGGACCTCTAGTTTACGAATAAAATGCAATTTTATGTTTTCATATAAAAAATCAATTTTCTAGGTATAATTTGGAATTTTAGTAGTGATCACAGATTTCGGCCCTTTTGGCTCTAGGACCTCTAGTTTACGAATAAAATGCAATTTTATGTTTTCATATAAAAAATCAATTTTCTAGGTATAATTTGGAATTTTAGTAGTGATCACAGATTTCGGCCCTTTTGGCTCTAGGACCTCTAGTTTACGAATAAAATGCAATTTTATGTTTTCATATAAAAAATCAATTTTCTAGGTATAATTTGGAATTTTAGTAGTGATCACAGATTTCGGCCCTTTTGGCTCTAGGACCTCTAGTTTACGAATAAAATGCAATTTTATGTTTTCATATAAAAAATCAATTTTCTAGGTATAATTTGGAATTTTAGTAGTGATCACAGATTTCGGCCCTTTTGGCTCTAGGACCTCTAGTTTACGAATAAAATGCAATTTTATGTTTTCATATAAAAAATCAATTTTCTAGGTATAATTTGGAATTTTAGTAGTGATCACAGATTTCGGCCCTTTTGGCTCTAGGACCTCTAGTTTACGAATAAAATGCAATTTTATGTTTTCATATAAAAAATCAATTTTCTAGGTATAATTTGGAATTTTAGTAGTGATCACAGATTTCGGCCCTTTTGGCTCTAGGACCTCTAGTTTACGAATAAAATGCAATTTTATGTTTTCATATAAAAAATCAATTTTCTAGGTATAATTTGGAATTTTAGTAGTGATCACAGATTTCGGCCCTTTTGGCTCTAGGACCTCTAGTTTACGAATAAAATGCAATTTTATGTTTTCATATAAAAAATCAATTTTCTAGGTATAATTTGGAATTTTAGTAGTGATCACAGATTTCGGCCCTTTTGGCTCTAGGACCTCTAGTTTACGAATAAAATGCAATTTTATGTTTTCATATAAAAAATCAATTTTCTAGGTATAATTTGGAATTTTAGTAGTGATCACAGATTTCGGCCCTTTTGGCTCTAGGACCTCTAGTTTACGAATAAAATGCAATTTTATGTTTTCATATAAAAAATCAATTTTCTAGGTACAATTTGGAATTTTAGTAGTGATCACAGATTTCGGCCCTTTTGGCTCTAGGACCTCTAGTTTACAAATAAAATGCAATTTTATGTTTTCATATAGAAAATCAATTTTCTAGGTATAATTTGGAATTTTAGTAGTGATCACAGATTTCGGCCCTTTTGGCTCTAGGACCTCTAGTTTACGAATAAAATGCAATTTTATGTTTTCATATAAAAAATCAATTTTCTAGGTATAATTTGGAATTTTAGTAGTGATCACAGATTTCGGCCCTTTTGGCTCTAGGACCTCTAGTTTACGAATAAAATGCAATTTTATGTTTTCATATAGAAAATCAATTTTCTAAGTAAAATTTGGAATTCTAGTAGTGATCACAGATTTCGGCCCTTTTGGCTCTAGGACCTCTAGTTTACGAATAAAATGCAATTTTATGTTTTCATATAAAAAATCAATTTTCTAGGTATAATTTGGAATTTTAGTAGTGATCACAGATTTCGGCCCTTTTGGCTCTAGGACCTCTAGTTTACGAATAAAATGCGATTTTATGTTTTCATATAAAAAATCAATTTTCTAGGTATAATTTGGAATTTTAGTAGTGATCACAGATTTCGGCCCTTTTGGCTCTAGGACCTCTAGTTTACGAATAAAATGCAATTTTATGTTTTCATATAAAAAATCAATTTTCTAGGTATAATTTGGAATTTTAGTAGTGATCACAGATTTCGGCCCTTTTGGCTCTAGGACCTCTAGTCTACGAATAAAATGCAATTTTATGTTTTCATATAGAAAATCAATTTTCTAAATAAAATTTGGAATTCTAGTAGTGATCACAGATTTCGGCCCTTTTGGCTCTAGGACCTCTAGTTTACGAATAAAATGCAATTTTATGTTTTCATATAAAAAATCAATTTTCTAGGTATAATTTGGAATTTTAGTAGTGATCACAGATTTCGGCCCTTTTGGCTCTAGGACCTCTAGTTTACGAATAAAATGCAATTTTATGTTTTCATATAAAAAATCAATTTTCTAGGTATAATTTGGAATTTTAGTAGTGATCACAGATTTCGGCCCTTTTGGCTCTAGGACCTCTAGTCTACGAATAAAATGCAATTTTATGTTTTCATATAGAAAATCAATTTTCTAAGTAAAATTTGGAATTCTAGTAGTGATCACAGATTTCGGCCCTTTTGGCTCTAGGACCTCTAGTTTACGAATAAAATGCAATTTTCATATAAAAAATCAATTTTCTAGGTATAATTTGGAATTTTAGTAGTGATCACAGATTTCGGCCCTTTTGGCTCTAGGACCTCTAGTCTACGAATAAAATGCAATTTTATGTTTTCATATAGAAAATCAATTTTCTAAGTAAAATTTGGAATTCTAGTAGTGATCACAGATTTCGGCCCTTTTGGCTCTAGGACCTCTAGTTTACGAATAAAATGCAATTTTCATATAAAAAATCAATTTTCTAGGTATAATTTGGAATTTTAGTAGTGATCACAGATTTCGGCCCTTTTGGCTCTAGGACCTCTAGTCTACGAATAAAATGCAATTTTATGTTTTCATATAGAAAATCAATTTTCTAAGTAAAATTTGGAATTCTAGTAGTGATCACAGATTTCGGCCCTTTTGGCTCTAGGACCTCTAGTTTACGAATAAAATGCAATTTTCATATAAAAAATCAATTTTCTAGGTATAATTTGGAATTTTAGTAGTGATCAAAGATTTCGGCCCTTTTGGCTCTAGGACCTCTAGTTTACGAATAAAATGCAATTTTATGTTTTCTAGGTATAATTTGGAATTTTAGTAGTGATCACAGATTTCGGCTCTTTTGGCTCTAGGACCTCTAGTTTACGAATAAAATGCAATTTTATGTTTTCAAATCAAAAAAAAATCAATTTTCTAGGTATAATTTGGAATTTTAGTAGTGATCACAGATTTCGGCCCTTTTGGCTCTAGGACCTCTAGTTTACGAATAAAATGCAATTTTATGTTTTCATATAAAAAATCAATTTTCTAGGTATAATTTGGAATTTTAGTAGTGATCACAGATTTCGGCCCTTTTGGCTCTAGGAACTCTAGTTTACGAATAAAATGCAATTTTATGTTTTCATATAAAAAATCAATTTTCTAGGTATAATTTGGAATTTTAGTAGTGATCACAGATTTCGGCCCTTTTGGCTCTAGGACCTCTAGTTTACGAATAAAATGCAATTTTATGTTTTCATATAGAAAATCAATTTTCTAAGTAAAATTTGGAATTCTAGTAGTGATCACAGATTTCGGCCCTTTTGGCTCTAGGACCTCTAGTTTACGAATAAAATGCAATTTTATGTTTTCATATAAAAAATCAATTTTCTAGGTATAATTTGGAATTTTAGTAGTGATCACAGATTTCGGCCCTTTTGGCTCTAGGACCTCTAGTTTACGAATAAAATGCAATTTTATGTTTTCATATAAAAAAATCAATTTTCTAGGTATAATTTGGAATTTTAGTAGTGATCACAGATTTCGGCCCTTTTGGCTCTAGGACCTCTAGTTTACGAATAAAATGCAATTTTATGTTTTCATATAGAAAATCAATTTTCTAAGTAAAATTTGGAATTCTAGTAGTGATCACAGATTTCGGCCCTTTTGGCTCTAGGACCTCTAGTTTACGAATAAAATGCAATTTTATGTTTTCATATAGAAAATCAATTTTCTAGGTATAATTTGGAATTTTAGTAGTGATCACAGATTTCGGCCCTTTTGGCTCTAGGACCTCTAGTTTACGAATAAAATGCAATTTTATGTTTTCATATAAAAAATCAATTTTCTAGGTATAATTTAGAATTTTAGTAGTGATCACAGATTTCGGCCCTTTTGGCTCTAGGACCTCTAGTTTACAAATAAAATGCAATTTTATGTTTTCATATAAAAAATCAATTTTCTAGGTATAATTTGGAATTTTAGTAGTGATCACAGATTTCGGCCCTTTTGGCTCTAGGACCTCTAGTTTACGAATAAAATGCAATTTTATGTTTTCATATAAAAAATCAATTTTCTAGGTATAATTTGGAATTTTAGTAGTGATCACAGATTTCGGCCCTTTTGGCTCTAGGACCTCTAGTTTACGAATAAAATGCAATTTTATGTTTTCATATAAAAAATCAATTTTCTATGTATAATTTGGAATTTTAGTAGTGATCACAGATTTCGGCCCTTTTGGCTCTAGGACCTCTAGTTTACGAATAAAATGCAATTTTATGTTTTCATATAAAAAATCAATTTTCTATGTATAATTTAGAATTTTAGTAGTGATCACAGATTTCGGCCCTTTTGGCTCTAGGACCTCTAGTTTACGAATAAAATGCAATTTTATGTTTTCATATAAAAAATCAATTTTCTATGTATAATTTGGAATTTTAGTAGTGATCACAGATTTCGGCCCTTTTGGCTCTAGGACCTCTAGTTTACGAATAAAATGCAATTTTATGTTTTCATATAGAAAATCAATTTTCAAGTAAAATTTGGAATTCTAGTAGTGATCACAGATTTCGGCCCTTTTGGCTCTAGGACCTCTAGTTTACGAATAAAATGCAATTTTATGTTTTCATATAAAAAATCAATTTTCTATGTATAATTTGGAATTTTAGAAGTGATCACAGATTTCGGCCCTTTTGGCTCTAGGACCTCTAGTTTACGAATAAAATGCAATTTTATGTTTTCATATAAAAAATCAATTTTCTAGGTATAATTTGGAATTTTAGTAGTGATCACAGATTTCGGCCCTTTTGGCTCTAGGACCTCTAGTTTACGAATAAAATGCAATTTTATGTTTTCATATAGAAAATCAATTTTCTAAGTAAAATTTGGAATTCTAGTAGTGATCACAGATTTCGGCCCTTTTGGCTCTAGGACCTCTAGTTTACGAATAAAATGCAATTTTATGTTTTCATATAAAAAATCAATTTTCTAGGTATAATTTGGAATTTTAGTAGTGATCACAGATTTCGGCCCTTTTGGCTCTAGGACCTCTAGTTTACGAATAAAATGCAATTTTATGTTTTCATATAGAAAATCAATTTTCTAAGTAAAATTTGGAATTTTAGTAGTGATCACAGATTTCGGCCCTTTTGGCTCTAGGACCTCTAGTTTACGAATAAAATGCAATTTTATGTTTTCATATAAAAAATCAATTTTCTAGGTATAATTTGGAATTGTAGTAGTGATCACAGATTTCGGCCCTTTTGGCTCTAGGACCTCTAGTTTACGAATAAAATGCAATTTTATGTTTTCATATAGAAAATCAATTTTCTAAGTAAAATTTGGAATTTTAGTAGTGATCACAGATTTCGGCCCTTTTGGCTCTAGGACCTCTAGTTTACGAATAAAATGCAATTTTATGTTTTCATATAGAAAATCAATTTTCTAAGTAAAATTTGGAATTCTAGTAGTGATCACAGATTTCGGCCCTTTTGGCTCTAGGACCTCTAGTTTACGAATAAAATGCAATTTTATGTTTTCATATAAAAAATCAATTTTCTAGGTATATTTGGAATTTTAGTAGTGATCACAGATTTCGGCCCTTTTGGCTCTAGGACCTCTAGTTTACGAATAAATGCAATTTTATGTTTTCATATAAAAAATCAATTTTCTAGGTATAATTTGGAATTTTAGTAGTGATCACAGATTTCGGCCCTTTTGGCTCTAGGACCTCTAGTTTACGAATAAAATGCAATTTTATGTTTTCATATAAAAAATCAATTTTCTAGGTATAATTTGGAATTTTAGTAGTGATCACAGATTTCGGCCCTTTTGGCTCTAGGACCTCTAGTTTACGAATAAAATGCAATTTTATGTTTTCATATAGAAAATCAATTTTCTAAGTAATTTGGAATTCTAGTAGTGATCACAGATTTCGGCGCTTTTGGCTCTAGGACCTCTAGTTTACGAATAAAATGCAATTTTATGTTTTCATATAAAAAATCAATTTTCTAGGTATAATTTGGAATTTTAGTAGTGATCACAGATTTCGGCGCTTTTGGCTCTAGGACCTCTAGTTTACGAATAAAATGCAATTTTATGTTTTCATATAGAAAATCAATTTTCTAAGTAAAATTTGGAATTTTAGTAGTGATCACAGATTTCGGCCCTTTTGGCTCTAGGACCTCTAGTTTACGAATAAAATGCAATTTTATGTTTTCATATAGAAAATCAATTTTCTAAGTAAAATTTGGAATTTTAGTAGTGATCACAGATTTCGGCGCTTTTGGCTCTAGGACCTCTAGTTTACGAATAAAATGCAATTTTATGTTTTCATATAGAAAATCAATTTTCTAAGTAAAATTTGGAATTTTAGTAGTGATCACAGATTTCGGCCCTTTTGGCTCTAGGACCTCTAGTTTACGAATAAAATGCAATTTTATGTTTTCATATAGAAAATCAATTTTCTAGGTATAATTTGGAATTTTAGTAGTGATCACAGATTTCGGCCCTTTTGGCTCTAGGACCTCTAGTTTACGAATAAAATGCAATTTTATGTTTTCATATAGAAAATCAATTTTCTAAGTAAAATTTGGAATTTTAGTAGTGATCACAGATTTCGGCCCTTTTGGCTCTAGGACCTCTAGTTTACGAATAAAATGCAATTTTATGTTTTCATATAGAAAATCAATTTTCTAAGTAAAATTTGGAATTTTAGTAGTGATCACAGATTTCGGCGCTTTTGGCTCTAGGACCTCTAGTTTACGAATAAAATGCAATTTTATGTTTTCATATAGAAAATCAATTTTCTAAGTAAAATTTGGAATTTTAGTAGTGATCACAGATTTCGGCGCTTTTGGCTCTAGGACCTCTAGTTTACGAATAAAATGCAATTTTATGTTTTCATATAAAAAATCAATTTTCTAGGTATAATTTGGAATTTTAGTAGTGATCACAGATTTCGGCCCTTTTGGCTCTAGGACCTCTAGTTTACGAATAAAATGCAATTTTATGTTTTCATATAGAAAATCAATTTTCTAAGTAATTTGGAATTCTAGTAGTGATCACAGATTTCGGCGCTTTTGGCTCTAGGACCTCTAGTTTACGAATAAAATGCAATTTTATGTTTTCATATAAAAAATCAATTTTCTAGGTATAATTTGGAATTTTAGTAGTGATCACAGATTTCGGCGCTTTTGGCTCTAGGACCTCTAGTTTACGAATAAAATGCAATTTTATGTTTTCATATAGAAAATCAATTTTCTAAGTAAAATTTGGAATTTTAGTAGTGATCACAGATTTCGGCCCTTTTGGCTCTAGGACCTCTAGTTTACGAATAAAATGCAATTTTATGTTTTCATATAGAAAATCAATTTTCTAAGTAAAATTTGGAATTTTAGTAGTGATCACAGATTTCGGCGCTTTTGGCTCTAGGACCTCTAGTTTACGAATAAAATGCAATTTTATGTTTTCATATAGAAAATCAATTTTCTAAGTAAAATTTGGAATTTTAGTAGTGATCACAGATTTCGGCCCTTTTGGCTCTAGGACCTCTAGTTTACGAATAAAATGCAATTTTATGTTTTCATATAGAAAATCAATTTTCTAGGTATAATTTGGAATTTTAGTAGTGATCACAGATTTCGGCCCTTTTGGCTCTAGGACCTCTAGTTTACGAATAAAATGCAATTTTATGTTTTCATATAGAAAATCAATTTTCTAAGTAAAATTTGGAATTTTAGTAGTGATCACAGATTTCGGCCCTTTTGGCTCTAGGACCTCTAGTTTACGAATAAAATGCAATTTTATGTTTTCATATAAAAAATCAATTTTCTAAGTAAAATTTGGAATTTTAGTAGTGATCACAGATTTCGGCGCTTTTGGCTCTAGGACCTCTAGTTTACGAATAAAATGCAATTTTATGTTTTCATATAGAAAATCAATTTTCTAAGTAAAATTTGGAATTTTAGTAGTGATCACAGATTTCGGCGCTTTTGGCTCTAGGACCTCTAGTTTACGAATAAAATGCAATTTTATGTTTTCATATAGAAAATCAATTTTCTAAGTAAAATTTGGAATTTTAGTAGTGATCACAGATTTCGGCGCTTTTGGCTCTAGGACCTCTAGTTTACGAATAAAATGCAATTTTATGTTTTCATATAGAAAATCAATTTTCTAAGTAAAATTTGGAATTTTAGTAGTGATCACAGATTTCGGCCCTTTTGGCTCTAGGACCTCTAGTTTACGAATAAAATGCAATTTTATGTTTTCATATAGAAAATCAATTTTCTAAGTAAAATTTGGAATTTTAGTAGTGATCACAGATTTCGGCCCTTTTGGCTCTAGGACCTCTAGTTTACGAATAAAATGCAATTTTATGTTTTCATATAAAAAATCAATTTTCTAGGTATAATTTGGAATTTTAGTAGTGATCACAGATTTCGGCCCTTTTGGCTCTAGGACCTCTAGTTTACGAATAAAATGCAATTTTATGTTTTCATATAGAAAATCAATTTTCTAAGTAATTTGGAATTCTAGTAGTGATCACAGATTTCGGCGCTTTTGGCTCTAGGACCTCTAGTTTACGAATAAAATGCAATTTTATGTTTTCATATAAAAAATCAATTTTCTAGGTATAATTTGGAATTTTAGTAGTGATCACAGATTTCGGCGCTTTTGGCTCTAGGACCTCTAGTTTACGAATAAAATGCAATTTTATGTTTTCATATAGAAAATCAATTTTCTAAGTAAAATTTGGAATTTTAGTAGTGATCACAGATTTCGGCCCTTTTGGCTCTAGGACCTCTAGTTTACGAATAAAATGCAATTTTATGTTTTCATATAGAAAATCAATTTTCTAAGTAAAATTTGGAATTTTAGTAGTGATCACAGATTTCGGCGCTTTTGGCTCTAGGACCTCTAGTTTACGAATAAAATGCAATTTTATGTTTTCATATAGAAAATCAATTTTCTAAGTAAAATTTGGAATTTTAGTAGTGATCACAGATTTCGGCCCTTTTGGCTCTAGGACCTCTAGTTTACGAATAAAATGCAATTTTATGTTTTCATATAGAAAATCAATTTTCTAGGTATAATTTGGAATTTTAGTAGTGATCACAGATTTCGGCCCTTTTGGCTCTAGGACC